>JAVIAB010000159.1:51978804-52473804 GCA_032433765.1 Megaustenia siamemsis
TAGCATTTTTCAGACACAGCCTTTAACGATTCTTGCCGCCTATCCACCATATTGACTGGAAGTTTACATCCTCCTGAAAATGTTGATCATCATATTTTTTATAATGTATAGCGCTTGATGATGTTAGTACATGTTTTTGTCTCCAAATCCAAACATATGAAATGCAGTTATTTGTCAGATTATCCTCATCGTACATCGAACAACAGTCCGTAAGCTCTCACATCTCCACTGCAATGTTAATTTGTGAAATGACAAACCATCATAGGATTGTGCTGTTCTGAAACAGCTATGCCATGCTACCCTAGAATTGCCTTTAATGGGATTACTGTGACCACAAACCACTCTCCATGTGTGTGCCACATATTTACACCCCAGAAAGAAATACTGAATATAACAACATCATGTGCCGTCTGTGATATTAATGACCACAGACCAGGAGCCTCCAGTATGATTGATACAACTGTTGCACCAAGCATTTCATCAGCAGAGCCATATCTATGGAATGTTAATCTGACATTGTTCTTGAATGATGTTCAAGTTAATGAGACATCAGAATCATGTGGCAGCAGCTACAAGAAGGGAGCAGAGAACAAGTTCTGCTGCTATAAAGGAGACTTGCCTTGCTATCACAGAATTGCCTTAAATGAGATCACTGTAGTTGAAAACTTTTCCTCTTGTGTAAACTACACATTCACATCTAAGAGTGAATCAGTGAAGGTCACAAAATCATATTCTCTCTGTGGTTTTACTAACTACAGGTCATGTGGCTTCTGTTGGATTGGAAATGATAACTTACCACCACTGTGTGTCTATATGTTTGGAATTGGAGTCATCAATACGGCCTAACATCATCAAGTGCTATGACGATCATCATTTTTGGGAGGACGTGAACTCCCATGGTATATGGTGGATAGGCGGCAGGAACCAGTGAAGGCTATGTCTGAAAAGTGTTCCTTCTTGCAGTTTCCTCACATTCCAAGTCCGGCTTGTTGCAGGAGCTACTGAGTTAAGTGCTCTGTGCACACCGTGAGCTGTGTGTCTCATCCGTTTTGATCCTGTTTCGATATCCCGCTTGTTTACGATGAATGATGATATCGTATGACAGGGAACAGTTGGCTGTGTTCACTTTCTGCGCGGTTTCGCCTTATGTCTTTTGGCGTGTGCTGAGACTGCTACGATGGGGACTACAGTTACCTTTCTTTGTTTGGGAGATGAGTTAGTAATTCGGATGATTCCACTGGCACGGGTGGTTGAGCAATTATGGATTTTAATTCGTTTGCTGTGATACCGAGGCCTTCCATAACCAATAACAATAACAATGACAAACCAGTTCACACCGGAGCTGCAAAGTCATGATTCGCCCTTCTTTATAAGCGTATGGCCGGTTTTTGGTCAGTGTATAGATTGGACAAGCTTGGTGATAGGTTGCATCCTTGTCTTAGAGTTCTCATTGTTAGATTTTATTATTGTTTTTTGCTCCCAGTATTAATTACATATACATATCAGTCGTCTGTCTGCGTCATCTAGGTTGATATCTTTTAGGCAATCTATAAGTTTTATGGTGTTTTCTATCAAAAGCTTTGGTGTAGTTAGGGATTGTAAACTCTTAAATAAAATACTGCAACATAAATAATCGGATTATTACAGTTAAAGCATAATACAAACAAAATGTATATTTCATTTTATTTACATAATGATGTTTCATTGTTTGATTAGTGGAGATTGTTCAATGCCATTATGTTAATTTTCTTATGTTCCTTCATGGTCAGACTCAAAAATGGTCTTTGTTAAATGCAGGAATAAGAAGATGACAGTATGTGGACTGAGATGTTTTTCTGTTACTACCTGATTTTATTTAAATAATGAAACAGGGCCTTGCCCTATATTGCATGAATATCAATAACTTAAAGTTTGTTTGCAGAAATAATGTAGACATTTTTTGTCACTGATTTCCTTTATATTTTCCATCAGGTGCTACTCACATCCTTACTCCAGAGGGGTTCTTGTGTGATCTCCGCAGTTTAAGCTCAAGCCAGTGTTGATCGCTTTGTTATTTTAACTCATTCTGTTGCTTTATCGCCGGTTATGTCAGATGCTTGCAGATGAAGACAAACTAAGTTTGTTTGTGATAGTTTTTTTTGTTCCTCATTGTAAACTTAATGTTTTTTTCCCCCTCAAATCCACTGTTAAACAGATGGTATATGCTACAATCTGTGTAAAGTATACACATTGTCTTATAGTGGATGTAATCTCATTTCAAGATAATCATGAATCAAGGTGGAGCTTTTAGAAGCTTATATGTTCATTTAATTATAGGTGTGAGACTGCAAGTTGAAACATCACCAGCTTTCTGAGATTCCTTTTTTTTTAAGAATGCAATTATTGCAGATGTGGATGTTTTTAAATTTAAATTGTAGATAATGTGATAAAGTCGGTCTATGACAACCTGCACCATCAAAGCATGAAACAGAGTGGAATGGCGATCCATGGTAGGCCAACCTTAGTTGCGGAGGCGGCACTCGATGATGATGATGATGATGATAAATGTGATCGAATGAAATGTATTAGGCACATTACAGATAATAACCTGAGAGGTAAAATGATAAATAAAGAGTTAAGAAAAAAGTTAGCGATAATGTTGTTCTCCATTGAATACATAAAGGAAAGAACACATAAAATTATTTGGCCATGTAATAAAACACAAGTCATGAATAATCAAGAACAAACACTTTGAGAATATCAGATGCAAGAGCTGACCACAAAAAAAAGATAGAATATTAGAAGCACAACACCAGGAGAAGCCACCAGAAGAGCAAAAGACTACAAATTATATTTTTGTATCATTGCGATAAGCTAAATTAGGAAGGAAAGGAAAAGAAGAATGATTTTTATTAGACTTGTAGTCAATATGTTGTAGAGACCAGAATAAGTGCCTTTGTCATGAGTGAGTATGAGATTTGGAGGCCATAGATAGTCAAGAACATGTATGGATCTATTCTTCTGATCACTCAAGACTCCACAGCAATGAAGGCTTGATATGTTTGCTTTGGGGACACCTGAAAGTGTAAGGATTTGAAAGTTTAACAAGAAAAATATAATGAAGTCTCTGCTTTGTCTGTTTATTGCTAGGTGATGTGATGATTCTGTAGACAAACAAATGAAAAGACGATTAGAGGCCACAGAGATGGGATTTTTCAGAAGAATGTTGAAAGTTCCCTGGACAGCTAAAAAGACCAATGACGAAGTTCTCAAAGAGGCCAACACAAAAAGGGAGCTCTTAAAAAACATCAGAAAGAAACAATCAACATTTTTCGGGCACATCATGAGAGGAGGAAAGTTGGAATACTTGGTTACAACTGGCAAAATAAAAGGAAAGAGAGATCGCGGGCGACAAAGAGAGAAAATACTGGATAGCTTGGTGTCATGGCATGGAAAACAGTCAACAACAGAACTGATACGATGCACTGTAGATAGAAGATTGTGGAGGGACATGATCGCCTACGCCAACCGGTATGGCACATGATGATGATGATAATGTGATGATTGATAGGCCTGTAGTTATGAGCTTTTGAGGGTCAGAAGTCAAGTTTGGTGTCAGTAGGATGTAGAGACTGACAAAACAAATTAGCAGTCAAACTAATTACATATGGGAGCTACGATAGCTCAGTGGTTAGTGAACTGGACTACAAAAGACAAGATGCCGGGTTCGATCCTGATTGATGACTTCCAGTTTCTCCCAGCTTTAAATGGGTACCTCATTTTTTTTCTGGGGAAAGTAAAGCAGCACAGGTATAATACTGACATTATCACAAAAATTATGCACTGAAAGTCTATAAAATTTTTGGTCACTAACATCATATTCCCTATACGCCACTTGGTGTGATAGGGGCTCTTTACTTTTACTTTACTGTGGATATGAGTGGATAAAAAAGCAATAGGCCAAGATGATGCCCTCTACAAAGGTGGGCAGTTGGAGTAGTGGTAACTCAGAATGGTGATGATATTCTTTTACTTTTAATTACAAATGGGACTTGTCAATTGTGAAAGTAATCAGGAGTGTTATCTAATAATTACATTACAGGAACTGTCAGCATGGAACATGATATTAGAAGGAACTGAGTAGATTGCCCCTGAATCCTGTGATGTTGATTCTTTATTCCATAAACTGTATTCAATTTCAAAAATATTCTAATAATAGAGAGATGCACAAATGAACAAGAAAATATATTCCAACCAGATACAAATAAAGCTCATAGAAATGTGTGAAAGTTATCTTTCCTGGAAAGAAGTTTATATAAGTTATATTGTTATATATATAAGTTATATTGCACATAGATTTTATGCCTGACAAGATAAAAGCTACCATCCTGAAGGATATGAATTTAAAAGTGCAACCCAGTAACAGATATTGCAAAAATATTTCAGTATGAAATTACTTGAGAACATACTTGATCAACTTGAGTACAGAGAACAAAAAAGAAAGAGAGAGATATCCCTGTGTTGTTTTCAAAGAAAATTGAAATCCATCACCAGAAAACAGTTTTAGAGAGAATCTAAACTTTCATCTACCTTCTATAATCTTCCTAGCAGTGGTCCAATTGTTAGACAGTAGATTTAGACAAAACATTTTCCAGTCATGCAGTTTATATAGTTCAGTTTGAGATAGGTTATGGCATATAGGGACTACTCTGAATAATAAAATCTCGGAAGAGCTGTGGACTGCAGTGAAATGGGGGCCTAGATAGCCTAGTTGAGAAAACCACCCGACTGGGCTAAAGATGTTCGGACAACCCGTGTTCGATTCCCGCTGGAAGCAGTGTGAATTGTAGTGGTTGGGAAAAAAAAATATCCCCGTGGTCGATCCAGCCGCTGGCAGAAATGGGTATCAAGGTATTACTCTGAGAAGGTGAGGAATACTGCCATACATCGTGAGTTTCAATGATTGAAGCGACACTATTCAGAAGTCTCCGAACACTTCTGGATAGGTGGCCGAGCACATATGGGTGAAAACTCGCATGCTACGACACTGATTCAAGTTTCATACTTTATCTCTACTTTACCTTTATAAAGATAAAATAATCAAGTGATTACAATAGTTATTGTACCATGTAGTTGTAAGGGTGTTAAATGGTTTACATTGACAACACTAAGCTACAACATTTGTAAGTTTGGGGGGGGGGGGGGGGGAGTTCACTTTTTTGGCTTTATTGCCTCCAACAATTATATGAGCTAAGTATATTAGATATTTTCCACCTTACTTTGTTGAATTTCAACTACATTTAGAGAAAGTCCTGAATGCAACCCCACTAGCATGATGTCACCGGCCAATGTTCATATTTGTGGGCTAAAGATGCTTGTTTAAATCTCAAAGTAGTATTTTAGTTTGTGGCACAAATGTTGCTACATGTATGGATGAAGATGCTCCAAGGAAACCACATTCCACTCACTCTTGAGGTTTATAATTTATTGAAGTTGTTCAAATTTATGACACTGTACACAAATATTATTATTCTAAAAAAGTAAATTGTTGTGCTATTAATAATTTAGTCCCATAATGTTTATGAGAATACAAATTTTAAAATTAAACTAATTTACTATTTTCTGGTGTAAAATAATCATAAATTAACTACAAATTTTGGAAAAAAATCTCCTATGATTATTTTTAATATTCTGTAGCAGAATTATACTCAAGTCATGATTCAGAACTAAGAAAATTTACAAAATCTATTAAAATATCAACAAACAGCTATATAGATGGCTGGCATAGACTTACCCACACCAACTTGCAAAACTGAAATCGTCAAGCTAGTGGGTTGTGCTGAAGATTTCTTTTAAGTGACTGGTTGGTCTCGAGGCAAGATGCCTATCTCAAGGCAGAGAGGTTGTGAGTTCAAATCCCGTCTGCCCCAGTTGGGATTTTTATTTGTGATTTCTCTCTGTGGCTACAACCCCTGGTCTCAGCAGCGAGGCCCGGCTTAAAATGTCAATTACTCATCGCTGAAAAGAATATGAGTACCTCCAAAGTCTGATTTATCTGCCTGTGTGGCGAGGGACCCCTGGGCTGCTAAACAAAAGCGGATTAACTCGAAAAATTCAATTCTTAGTCTCTAGGGAACTCTTAGTCTCTCACTGCGCCAGAGGTGAAAGCTGGCAGACGGGGGAAAAAAAGGTCTTCATTATAGTTGGCTATGACTGAATTATGTTAGAATGGGAACAAAGCAATGATCATTTTATTCTCAGTGTTCCATCGATAATTGCAATACTGCTACTTGTGATTGAAATGAATATGTTTATTGCTCAATTAATAACTCTCACACTTGCAATATTTTTTTTGTTTGTCATAGTTGTTTAATGTTTATTGTTTCATTATAGTACAATTTCAGCTACCACTAATGTCTATATATTTGTTTCTTTAACATGCATTTAACTTAAATTTACTTTTTAGATGGTTCAGAATGAATGAGAAAGAGCTTGATGAGAATGTAGGTGAAAGTTCTCAAACTTTCAGGAATATGTGGATTTGTTCAATTCATAGAATCAATTTCAGTGCAGTTGAGAATTCCCCATATCCATTCCATACAATTCCAGAGAGACACTGAGAAGAACATTAATCAGAGAGGCAAAGGCAGCAGGAATCTGCTTCCTCAATGAGATTGAGATTATTGCGCAGAATAGAGGCAAATATCGAGATTTAATAAATGTTTTTTTACAAGGATTGAGACTGCTAGAAAGAAAATTTTAAAAAAGAGAAAAGCTATCTGGGTCTATGCCCTATGGGTTGGCCATGGCTCGGAAGATTGATAGATATATAAATTCCACTCATTTCACAGCTACCATCAAAGCACGTTGGCAAATTCTATTAACAGTGTTGACTACTGTGCAGCCCTAATCGGCAGCACAGGCAACGATTCCAATGTGGATCTACTAATATGGATTTTGGACGAAAAAAATTGTTTAATGTGTTCAAACCTTCAGGAGTCTGTGGTGTGGATCTACTATGGATATGAGGGAGCCGCAATAGCTCAGTAGTTGATGAACTAGACTACAAAGGACAAGAGGTCATGTTCGATCCTGATCAGTGGCTTCTAGGTTCACCCAGCCTTCAATGGGTACCAGATTTTTTTCCCCAGGAAAGTAAAGTGACACGGGTGTAATACTGGGCACCAACACCATATTCCCTATACGCCACTTGGCGTGATGGGGCTCTTTCCTTTTTTTTATGGATATGAGTGGATAAAAAAGCAATAGACCAAGATGATGCCCTCTACAAAGGTGGGCAGTTGGAATGGTAGTAACTCAGAAATGTGATGATAACACAAGATGAGCCAACCAAAGAGCAAAAGACCAGAAACTATTTCCTTGATGTTGAAAGTTAAATAGTGAAGGTAAAAAGAAGCTGTAACGACACAAGAGAACAAAGAACATGCAGAGAGATGTATTTTTTTAATAAGATTGTTCATCAACATAAGTATGTTTATATTTTCATGTAATTTTAGGTGTGCGAAATTAAATAGTGTGGACATAAACACAAATATTATCAAACAACATCCCCTCAACAGAGGATCATCTCAAGACAAGAGAGGTTCAAATGCCAGATGCACCATTTGGGATTTTTATTTGTGATTTCTCTCTGCAGCAACCACCCCTGGTCTCAGCAGCAAGACCCAGCTTGAAATTACTCATCGATGGAAAAAATAGGAGTACCTCCGATGTCAGTGCTATCTGCCTATGCGGTGAGGGACCCAAATTGATTAATACGCAAAATTCAGTTCCTGTACTTTGCCAGAGTTAAAAGCTGGTGAATGCAAAAATATATATATATATACACACACACACACACACACATGTACAAAATATGTGAACATACCACACAGAAAACCAAATGTTTTGCAGAATTGTTACATATTTCACCAAATACAGACCGAACATTAGCCCACTAGAGTCACATTAGCACCAAGCTGTTTGAAGGCATGAATAACTCTCAAATATAACAACATATTTTGAGAGAGCAGGACTTCTTGTGTAGATATTACAAAACAAATAGCAAATTAGAAGAGGGCTCAAAAACATAGACAGCAAAACAAAAGAACCACAATCCATCACACATAACTTTCTCAATCTACTTAACATAGACTGAGTAATTCTGGGAGGTACCCCTTAACTACAATGAAGTCTAACTTGCTTAATGGATGTCGTTATTATATTTATTGTTATATCCACTTATAACTTTAATTATGTGCTTATTTCCAATATCTTTGTGAGTATTTCAATGCTTACAATTTCAATGTCAGTATCTATATGCCCCATAGCATATGTATTTTGGAATAACCATTTGCATGAAATATGTTATTCACCATTTACATAAAAAATTATCGCCATCAAACCATTCAGGCACTATAAAATAATTAATGGCATGTATAGGTTGTAAAATGAATACAATATACAGGAAAGAAGGTTGAAAAATGAGCATAAAGTGTAGGAACCACCTGACTGGGCGACGTTTGGACAACTCATATTTGATTCCCACTGGAAGACATGTGAGTTGTACTCGTGGTTGGAAAAAAATACCCCTAAGGTCGACCCAGCCGCTGGCAGAAATGGGTATCAAGGTATTACTCTGGGAAGGTGAGGAATGCCGCCTCGCATTGTGAGTTTCGATGCTTGAAGCAACACTATCTAGTAGTCTCCGAACACCTCTGGATATTTGGCCAAGCACATATAGGAGAAAACTACTGTGCCAAGATGCCGATTCCAGCCATCACTTTACCTTTATAAAAAAATCAAATAACAAAATATATATAAAAAATAAATCATTAAATAATCAATGGCATGTATAGGTTGTAAGATGAATACAATGTACAGGAAATAAGGTTGAAAAATGAACATAAAAGTGTAAGATACAAAGAAAGAAATCTGTAATAATGTTAAGATTTAACAGAAGAAAATCAACACAGAATGAAAGAGAGAAAAAAAAAGTTAAGAAATTTTAAGTGAAGGTTATACAATAGAATTTCACAACAAAGTTTTGAGTATCCTTAGGTAAATAACCACTAGTTATATTTAAATGTGGTTTTACAGAAGAATGTTGAGAGTACCATGAACAGCTAAGAAGAGTAATGAAGATGTTCTGAGAGAGGTCAAAGCAAAGAGAGAGCTAATTTCCAATATTACGAAGAAACAATCATCATTTTTTGGCCATGTAATGAGAAGAGAACAACTGGAATATATTGTAACAACTGGAAAAATTGAGGGACGAAGATATGGAAGCAAAGAGAAAAGATTCTAGACAGCTTAAGAGAATGGCTTGGCAGAAGGTCAACAACAGAAATGATAAATAGCTGCCGAGATTGAAAGTTGTGGAGAGATATGATTACCTACGCCAGCAGGCCGGATACTTGATAATGATGATATTTTAAATATTAACTCTTTCCATATGGAACATTTTTATCAATGCAACAAAAGAGATTTCAGAGTCTTTATTTTTCATGATTTTAAGAATCACTCTACATATTTATGTTTATCTAACATATAATATATTATATATGAATTTTTAGATAATTAAACAAAGAATTAGATTTCCCCAATACCAAGATGATATAAGACATTAAAAAGAATATGGTTTGATGACATTTCACACTAATTAAATTCAGAGTGGTGCACTGTGTTGCGAGACGTACTCGTCCGAAATCGGCATGGTGCACAGTGCGTCAAAAACAAATGGAAAGAGTTTAGAAGAAAAAAAAAACACTTAGAACAATATTACAACACGCTCCAGTAACAGACTAACCTGTCTAGTCTGGCCAAGCGTGCAGGGATCGAAGAGGGAAGACAACCCGGTACTCAAAAATGTCGTGCTGAAGTCGGATGTGTTGGGCCGAAAGGCGCAAATATAAGTTATACTGCAAACCACAACTCAACACAGACACACCCACTTAATGTCCTTTTAAGGACGGATGACGAAGAGGAATTCTATAGTCTACGAATACTCTTGAATACTTTAGTCATTGGGCGAACGCAAGCAAGCAAGAAACAGGAAAAAAACTACCACATATCATCCAAATGTACATTACATTAGAACATCTGCAGAGAGAGCATAACTAAAAGATGTTTCATCATCATTTTTTTAATTAATTTTCATTATCCAAGTTTATAATGAACATTTTACATTAGTTCTAATAACCTACTAGAATTAGATGAGTAGTTACTGTTTGTGGAAGTTTTCTTCTTTTGATTTTAACAAATGATCAATTATTGATGTACATTAGATGGACTGGATTATGATGTCTTTTCTGTAGACAGTAGCTTCTAATGATGTTTTAACAGAAAATGTGCTGTCAACATATGCTGGCTTATTTCTATCATGTTCTATCAGAAAATGTGCTGTCAACATATGCTGGCTTATTTCTATCATGTTCTATCAGAAAATGTGCTGTGAACATATGCTGGCTTATTTCTATCATGTTCTATCAGAAAATGTGCTGTGAACATATGATGGCTTATTTCTATCATGTTCTATCAGAAAATGTGCTGTGAACATATGATGGCTTATTTCTATCATGTTCTATCAGAAAATGTGCTGTGAACATATGATGGCTTATTTCTATCATGTTCTATCAGAAAATGTGCTGTGAACATATGCTGGCTTATTTCTATTTCTATGTGTTCTATCAGAAAATGTGCTGTCAACATATGCTGGCTTATTTCTATTTCTATGTGTTCTATCAGAAAATGTGCTGTGAACATATGCTGGCTTATTTCTATTTCTATGTGTTCTATCAGAAAATGTGCTGTCAACATATGCTGGCTTATTTCTATCATGTTCTATCAGAAAATGTGCTGTGAACATATGATGGCTTATTTCTATTTCTATGTGTTCTATCAGAAAATGTGCTGTCAACATATGCTGGCTTATTTCTATTTCTATGTGTTCTATCAGAAAATGTGCTGTGAACATATGCTGGCTTATTTCTATTTCTATGTGTTCTATCAGAAAATGTGCTGTCAACATATGCTGGCTTATTTCTATTTCTATGTGTTCTATCAGAAAATGTGCTGTCAACATATGCTGGCTTATTTCTATTTCTATGTGTTCTATCAGAAAATGTGCTGTCAACATATGCTGGCTTATTTCTATTTCTATGTGTTCTATCAGAAAATGTGCTGTCAACATATGCTGGCTTATTTCTATCATGTTCTATCAGAAAATGTGCTGTGAACATATGCTGGCTTATTTCTATCATGTTCTATCAGAAAATGTGCTGTGAACATATGCTGGCTTATTTCTATCATGTTCTATCAGAAAATGTGCTGTCAACATATGCTGGCTTATTTCTATCATGTTCTATCAGAAAATTTGCTCTGAACATATGATGGCTTATTTCTATCATGTTCTATCAGAAAATGTGCTGTGAACATATGCTGGCTTATTTCTATCATGTTCTATCAGAAAATTTGCTCTGAACATATGATGGCTTATTTCTATTTCTATGTGTTCTATCAGAAAATGTGCTGTCAACATATGCTGGCTATTTTCTGTCATGTTCTATCAGAAAATGTGCTGTCAACATATGCTGGCTTATTTCTATCATGTTCTATCAGAAAATGTGCTGTAGCATATGCTGGCTTATTTCTATCATGTTCTATCAGAAAATGTGCTGTCAACATATGCTGGCTTATTTCTATCATGTTCTATCAGAAAATGTGCTGTCAAAATATGCTGTCAACATAAACTGGCTTATTTCTACCATGATCTACTCACATATTCTGTAAAATATTGGAAGATGCATTGTTCAATCCTTATTCAAATCTGTTAAATTAGTAGTTGTTATCTTATGCCACTACATGTATGTTGTATGTCATACCCTAAACCAGACCACCACTAGTACGGACATACAGTCAGGCTGGCTGGCATTACTTGTTGAAAGTGGACAAATTGACACTCTAAGGGAAGTAGAACAGTGCAGGCAGTTAATGTGATTTTACAACCTTGAATAAAATGCTAGAATATCACCTCAAAAGGGGTATTACCAGACAAGAGCAATATTTGTGGTGCCAAAGAAGACCAGTACACCAATATAGAACTGGGGTCATGAATTGCTAAGCACTATACTGAAGAGGGGATTTGGCAGTCTAATGTGACGTGAAGATGATGATGTTGACTAGTTAAAGCATATAATGGTAGCTGGCTGGGCTTCATTCTCATGAGATGACCAACCATGTTCTTTTCTCATTCTCTATGTCTATAAAGATTTGATGAAAGATCTTTGCAAGGACTGAGTCTGCTAGAATAAAAAATGTCAAAACAAGGAAAGAGTATCTGAGTCTATGCCCTAGGGGCTGACTATGGCTCAAAAGATCGATAGATGTCTATAAAACAAACAATTGCGGATAGACATGATCACCCACGCTGGCTGGAACTGTATTTGATGTGTTTTATGGAGAGTGTTGTAATTTTTGTGTCTTCGGTTCCATTCTATTTTTGGTGACTTTGGCGGCTTCTATTAACACATTCCCTTACCCAGGGGGTTAACATGCTGTGGCCGTGCCATTTTTAGGAATTTTTACAATTTTATTTGTAATAGCAATGTAATATGTATTACATAATAACATGTATTTTGTTGGAACAATTTATTTACCTAGACAGAAAAGTGTGCCATAAGAGAATAACAAGATTTTAGTGGAAATAATTGTGAAAATGTTGATAAATTAAAATCAGCAAATTGCAGCTTTTGGGCTTGGTGCGCCAGCTACGAACGCAGCAATTTGCGACTCATTCGGAATGTGTTAACAATTAATGTGTGTGTAAAGTAGTCAGACTATTCAAATCAAATGTACTATCAACCCTTACGTATGCGTGTGAAAGCTGGAAAACAACAAGAGATATAGAAACAAAGTTGAACGCATTCGAAAATAAATGCCTAAGGAAAATACTTGGTATAGCGTGGAACGAATTCAAAACAAACGAGGAAATTAGAGAAATCGCCAATCAACCACTAATATCTTCAGTAATAAAGAAAAGATGATGGTCATATGTTGGACATGTGATGAGAAGAGATAATAACCGAATAGCAAAGCAAGCCCTCATATGGGAAACAACAGGTAAGAGAAAAAGAGCAAGACCCAGGGAGACACTGAGAAGAACATTGATGAGAGAGGCAAGAGCAGCAGGATTCAGCTTCCTCAATGAGATAGAGCTGCTTGCACAGAACAGAGACAGATGGCAAGATTTGATAAAATATCTTTAAAAGAAAACTGCTAGAACAAAAATTCAGATAGGAGAAGGTGTATCTTGGTCTACACCCTATGGACCGGCTACGGCTCGAAAGGTCAATAGATAGAAAGTAGTCAGTGTATTCCTGAACTGATCTACTGAAGACAAGAGGTTAGGTTAAACCCTGTTAAAAATGAACTGCGATTTACAAACAAAATCTTTGGCCCAAGATTCCAGTAAGATCCAATGTCTAATCCTCCCAGATAACGATGAAAATCAGAATGTTAGAAAACTCTTGACAGTTGAAAATCGAAAAGCAGGTAAAAAAAAAAAACCAAAAACATAAAAGATATGAGAGTACTTCTTAAGTTAGAGAATATCTGCCTGTATGGTGTGGGAACACCTGAGCGCATGACTGCCAATGTGAAAAAAGTGATATTCACGCAAAATTCAGGCATTTGGGACTTCGTAGAGATAAAAGCTGGCGAACGCAAACAAACCGCTATGTGAATGAGTAACAACCAAAACCTTTTTTTTTTAGGAAATTGAAGGCAACACTTGTGTAATACTGACCACAGTACTTAAAGGTGCCAATGGTATAACAAAAGTTAAGGGCATCACCGTAGTTCCTATGTGACATAACAGAAATCTTTCTTCCTTATTAATAATAGACAGAAAGAGCAGTCAGTGTTAGTTTTAAAATGTTGAGAACTGTCAAAGTAATTTGAGTGGATCAGGTACCCAAGATTTGTTATACTTGTACTATAATTATTTTAAAAATTAAAATATGTTTTAATCAATTGTACAATTGTCTATAATTTTAATCTAATTGTACACATTCTGTATAGTTTTTTTTTATGTATCATTGTTTATAAAGGAACAGACATACATGGTTTTTTTGTTTTTATTTTAACGTAATAAGTAATTGTGTTTGAAAATATTTTAATTACCACAATTGTAGTAGTTCTTTTATTCAAATTCAAGAAAATGTTAATACTTTAGTGATTTCTTTTTTCAATTTACTTGAAAATATATACATATATTTATCATTTCAGTTGTTGACCTTCTTAAGCTGATCTCTTTGTCCCTTGATTTTTCCAGTTGGTACAATATATTCCAGCTGTTCCCATCTCCTCACATGACCAAAAAAATAATTGTTTCTTCCTAATATTGGATATTAGCTCTCTTTTGTTTTGGTCTCTTTCAGAATGTTTTCATTTCTCTCCTTAGCTGTCCACGGTATTCTCAATATTCTTCTGTAAAACATTTCTACAGCCTCCAGTGATTTTCTTGTCTGTTGTCCTATTGTCCATGATTCACATCTATATGTTAAGACTGTCTCTACATAACATTTAAGAACTCTTTTTCTTGTTTCTATTGTCAAAAATGGATTGCACAGCATCTTCATTTTTTTTAAAGCTGCTTTTGCATGAGCCATTCTACATCTCACCTCTGTTGTACATCTACCATCTAAGGTTAACATTGTTCCCAGATATTAAAATTCATTTACCTGTTTTAATATTGTCTTTATTGTGCATTGCTGTGATGTCTTTTTTTTTTGTTGCTACCATTACTTCTGTCCTTTTTTGCTAATAATGCAGAGTCATTTATTTTTGCTTTCCTTCACTATAATGTCTAACATTTTTTGTAACTCATTTTCTCTCCTAGTGATTAAGACTATCATCAGCATACCTCAGATTATTTATATTATGACTTCCAATTGTTATTCCAGGCATGCCCCTTATGGATCTTAAAATAATCTCACTATACATATTAAATAAATCTGGTGACAGCACACAACCTTGTCTAACACTGCTTTATTTTTTGAAGCATCCGGTTCTATTGGTCAACTCTCTCTCCCTCCCCTCGGCCTATAAATGGGAAAATGCCATAAAGAGTTTTTTCAAATATATTTTGTCAGTCCTTATCAGAAAGGTAAAGGACAATATTGACTTTGTCCTTCCAGTGGCGATGTAAGTTTAATTTTGGATCAGCCTCTCCTTGGAGCTCACTTGTATAATCATTTCTTAATTTTCCCCACCGAGCATTATCTTCGGTGAGATTGAGCACTTATTCCATCAGAGACAAATGATAAAACATAGGTCCTGTGCATATTGGATGGAATACTGTGTACTGGAATCTGAAGAAATCATTACATAACATTGGGCTGAAGGGCATAAGCTCACAAGACTGCGCATATAAGAACACTTCACAGTTGTATATCAGAAAGAGCAGGCCAGATTGCTCGAAGATAAAAATGTCTGCCAAATCAGCATTTGCTTGTTCCACCATATGCAATCTGCAGTATGTTTAGTAGAAAATGTCTGCCAAATCAGCATTTGCTTGTTCCACCATGTGCAATCTGCAGTATGTTTAGTAGAAAATGTCTGCCAAATCAGCATTTGCTTGTTCCACCATATGCAATCTGCAGTATGTTTAGTAGAAAATATCTGCCAAATCAGCATTTGCTTGTTCCACCATATGCAATCTGCAGTATGTTTAGTAGAAAATGACTGCCAAATCAGCATTTGCTTGTTCCACCATATGCAATCTGCAGTATGTTTAGTAGAAAATGACACCTGCTGAGTATGAGATCTGAAGTGAGGATTGATGCCTCACATCATGTTTCGATGCTTGAAGCGACACTATTCAGAAGTCTCTGAACACTTCTGGATGGGCGGCCAAGCACATATGGGGTGAAAACTCACGCGCTAAGATGCTGATTCAAGTCTCATACTTTACCTTACTATGAGATCCACAGACACCAAACCAAGATAGTACACTACAAAAAAATAATAGTAGCAGTAGTAGCCTCCGTCAGTCATAGTTACTATGGATACAAAATGGTGAAGCTGAAATGTCCTCTCCAGGGCGCGAGCTTGGGCAGAAAAAGAAAGAGACAAGTTCTTTCCCGTGTGCAACATGTTTCTTCTTTTCACGCAGCCGAGCAATCGAAAGGTCTGGCAGGATAAGAACAGTTTGGTGCCAACTGCGTCGCAGGAGTTGCCAGAGCAATGTTGAAATCAATACTGAACTGCTTTAGGGACTCTCCCAAGAAAAAAAATTATAAGTAAAATAAAATTAATGGATGAGTGACTAATATGGTTGGATGTCCCATAAAACAATCATATACTTATTAATCTTCTGAACTCTCTCTACTGGTTGACCTTGACAGCTGTTACATTCACCTGACAACAGAAGGAGTTTTCTCTTCATTCCCCCCTTAAAAATATGTTAAGTGAGCCTAGATGTGTTGTTTTATTGACATGTCTGTTTTTGGTGTGGTGTTTTTGAGTCGGTTTCTAGGAACACCACAAAGAGGTGGAATAAAATAATTATAGCACACTAATCTTGGCCTAAAGTGTCATCTATTAATTGCTTACTGCTTTCAGTTCTGTTCTGTCAGCTGTTATTTGTAGTCAGATCACACAGATTCCTTTTTTATCTCAGGTCTCTCACTGTGTACATCCTTTCCCTATTCATTTTCTGAATCCCTAAGGAAATTTAGAAGAAATTTGATGATGCCCAATAGTTGATTCTAATGTATCCAGATGTTAATCTTCAATTATTATTCCTGTTTGGCCTTATTCATTTCCTTACATCTTATGTGCTTCAAAGATGTAACATTTTTCAAATATATGTATTTGAAACATAAACCTTAATGGTACATTTCTATCTATCTATTGACCTTTCAAGCCGTAGCTGGCCCATAGGGCATAGACCCAGATACATTTAGGCACCATTAAATACCTAATATCTCTACAGCTTAGCATGTACATACACCATCACTGTGATAGAAAAAGAATTGTGAAATAGTGGTTTTCAGTGTTCTAGTAAATGTCCACGCCATATTCTTGGTATCATCTTGAAGGACAAACGTGGAGGCCCTCACTCACACAGGCTTCCCCGAACATCTACACGCTGCTCAAACAACATAGAAGACGAAAGATGGGCACATACCAAAACTCTATGGACAGCCTGCAGATGGCAAAAGAACTACGGGACACCCAGAACTTCAATTTGTAGACGTGTGTAAACATGACAAGCCGCTATCGTAAAAACTATTTTGTTAATGAAACGTAGACCTGATACAGAATCGGCTCCCTCAATGAGATAGAGCTGCTTGCACAGAACAGAGACAAATGGAGAGATTTGATAAAACATATTTAAAAGAATTGAAAGCTGCTAGAATAAAAATTTAGGTAAGAGAAGGAGTATCTTGGTCTATGCCCTATGGCTCAAAAGGTCAATAGATAGTAAACATGACATGAAGACTATGAACATAAATCCTGCAGCCTTATTTATTCTTAAGCTGCATGATAGTGATGATTGCTTCTGTTTTCTTACTATTTGCAACAAGACCTTTCTTATTGCTTTCTTTTACTATGTCTATGATTTCATCTTCATTCTGTCCCTGATATTAACTGTCATCTGCATATCACAAATTGTTAATCTTTTCTGCTGGTTCTAAAGTTCTTGGCAATAAAACTAGTCTGTATTCCTGTACAATGTATTTTCTTCTTCCATAAATGTAACAACTGATTACAGTTTTGACTTGACATTCAAAAGGCTTTCACAAAAACTTCAGGAAAGTCATTCTTTTGATTTATCAAGCAACCCAATTCACATGCAAATGTTCATCATCATCGAGTGCCGTCTCCGCAATGAAGGTTGGCGGCTACCACGGAGCGGCATTTTGTCCTGTCTCTTGCTTTGATGGTGCAGGTTGCCATAGGCTGGTTTGTCCATCTTAGTCTTGGTCTGCCTCTTTTACCTTGTATTTTCCCCTCCAGGATTACTTTTAGTAGGCTGTTGTGTCTTTTATCTGTTACAAATGTTACATTAGCACATCCTGGGGAACATTGGTTCTAATAATGGCAGAGTCAAAACTTTTTTTTATATCAGGGGTAAAATAAAAACACCCCATGGAAACTGCACTGGACAAGTGCCCTTTATTCTCTAGTCTTATAAGCGACCCCCTACCATGGGAATTTTTTGTTTACACACACACACAGCCCAAGTTTCTGCTGTGTTTAATCAACATTAAATGTTACTATTGAAAGTCACACAACTATTGGTATGTGTTAGATGTAAAAACATTACATGTTCAAGATAATTTTTGCCATTCCTTTTCTTTGAATTTTTCCAGTAGTACTGGATATTTATATATTCAACTACATGCCTGGATTCCAACAAAATTTGTTTCCAATTATTTTGATGTTGACTTGCAAGTAACAGTATTTTGTTCACTCAATCAAAATATTTGCAATCTTTCTCTTGCTGTCAGCTGCTGCTATAAACAAATAAATGTGATTTTGAACGTTGATAAGTGTTTTCATTGTCTTTAAATAGAACGTTATTCATGTTGTGTACAGCTAAGTGTCAGTCATCATCATCATTAAGTATCAAGCTTGCTGGGGTAGGTGATCATGTCTCTCCACAGCTTACAATCTTGATAATTATTTATCATTTCTGTTGTTGACCTTCCAAGTCATTTTCTTAGCTGTCTGGTATCTTTTCCTCCCTCAATTTTCCCAGTTGTCAGAATATATTCCAGCTGTTCCCTTCTCATAATATGGCCAAAAACATTATTGTATCTTCCTAATATTGGAAGCTAGCTCTCTTTCCTTTGGCCTCTTTCAGAACGTTTTTATTGATCTTAGTTGTCCGTGGTATTCACTCAATATTCTTATATAAAACCATATTTCTACAGCCTCCAGTGATTTTCTTGTCTGTTGTCCTATTGCCCATGATTCACATCCATATGTTAAGAATGGATAACTATTCTACATAATATTGAGAACTCTTTTTTCCTATTAATATTGTCAAAAAATGGATGGCACAGTATCTTCATAATTTTTTTTGGAAAGCTGCTTTTGTGTGAACTATTTCTATCTCACCTCTATTGTATATCTAATATCTGAGGTTAGTTCCTGTTCCTTTGAAATGTGGATTTATAGAAGAATAGGTAGAATTGGATGGAAAGAAAAGAAAACAAACGAAGTTTTAAAACAACTAAAAATGAAAAGAGAACTACTAAACACAATTAGAGCAAGACAAATGAAATTTTTGGGTCATGTTAAAAGACAACAGTCTAATAAAAGTAATATTGGAAGGGAAAATACCAGGTAAAAGAGGCAGATCAAGACTAACATGGACGAGTAACAACAAAAGATGGACAAGTCAGCCTATGACAATCTGCACCATCAAAGCAAGAGACAGAGTGGAATGGTGCTCCATGGTAGCCAACCTTCAATGTGGAGACAGTACTCAATGATGATGAGTTCCTGTTCCCAGATTCATTTTACCCGTTTTAATATTGTCTCACTTTTTATTTTGCATTGCGGAGATGATTTTTCTTTATATCTACCATTACTTCTATCTTTTTGCTCTTGAGGCTGTGCTTTTACTTTTGCTTTCCTTCACTATAATGTATAACATTTCTTGTAACTCATTTTCACCCTTAATGATTAAGACTGTATTATGACGTTATTTATATTATAATCTCCAATTGTTATTCTAGGCATGGCCCCCATCATGTGCCATACCGGTTGGCGTTGGCAATCATGTCCTTCCACAATCTTCTATTTACAGTGCACCGTATCGTATCAGCTCTGTTGACTGTTTTCCATGCGATGACACCAAGCTATCCAATATTTTCTCTTTGTCATCAACAACCTCTCTTTCCTTTTATTTTGCCAGTTGTAACCAAGTATTCCAACTTTCCTCTGTTCATGATGTGCCAAAAAAATGTTGATTTTTTTCTTTCTTATGTTTTTAGGAGTTCCCTTTTTGCGTTGACTCTTTGAGAATTTATTCATTGGTTGTTTTAGTTGTCCGGGCCTTGGCTCCCGTGTCTCGACTGTACATACCACTGAGTTGGGAGCCCCATAATCTGATAGGTTCATGGTGCCTGGAAGCTTTAGCTGTGACACTGGAGTTTTTCCTAAATTGCGGGTCTTCCCTTCAGTCAGCCTAGGTTGGTAAACAGCGTCTTCTATCATTTCTAGGAATGTATACATGCAATGTGCTTGAAATCGTTCTTCACATTGATAATGGAACTGCTCTGCACTGAGTGTCTGGTAGCATGGGCCCCTTTCTCTCTGCGACACACTTTGCTTGTCACCACAACGTCCGAACATGACAAGATAATAGATGATTGATTGAACACTAGATTCTCTAGTATCTAACATTAACTTTATTAACACTCAACATGTCCAAGAATAGAATATATACACGGGACAGTGGTGTAACAATCCGCTCGGCTCCTCACTCATTCGGTTACAGAATCATATCTCTACTGAATATCCTCATCTCAGTTTTCCTGTCTCACACAGCCTGATGCATCATGTTCTCCCTAACTGGATCCTGAATGACTATCTACTATTTCTAACACACATGAGACTCTAGGTTCTACATCGATCTAACTATCCATGACAACTTTGGCTCAATGAGCCATTCTGGAGAGAGCTATCTATCTTTCTACCTATCTGTCCCTCCTATGTGTCAATCTCTCCTGAGGGCCCTTACAGGCTAACGCCTAATGGCGTCACCGCTCTTGTTCCTCACCTATGTGCAAAACTCTAGAGAGGTGCTTCTAGCTTCATGCAAGGGACTATATACTTCATCCCTTGACCAATAGAATTCTTCTACGTCACCCCCTAACCAATCAAAACTGTCCTATGTCCCGCACTCATCTCTTAGTTTACACTCTTAATCAATCATGGGATTCCTGCTATGCTGTAAACACAACTCCACTCGTGACCGTTCCTCATGACGTTCACTCACTCTCCTCAACCATCCCCGACTCTCCCTCTCTCATTACACTCTCATATACACTGCTACAATATCACATATAAATTACAATATATGAGCTTGGTGTTAAACAAAGATATATTGCGTCACTTGTAGTCCTCCACATGAAGAGCCATATATTTATAAAATTCCTGAAGAGGTTCATGCTTCAAGAAACAGTCTAGTGCCCCACACACAGAAACTGAAATAATAACCAAAGGCCATACAAATATTCTTCCCCATTTATTCAGCTCTAGAAAGACATCAATCATACACTTATCCAACTCGCTGTGCCAGTTCTTTTGCTTTTGCTTTTTCCAACTTTGCAACCCTGGCCTGTGATTTTGTTCCCATTTGTCCTCCTCCCCAGTGCCTTCGGATCTGTGGAAGATAAGTTTATTTTAAATTTAAAAATTGACAACTTGATGGGCCAATATGGCAGCAAGTAACTATCACGTTTTAATATAGCTTAATAGGTCTTGATGCTTGTTCAGGGTTAAAAAGCTCAAAATTACAAGCCTCACTTTAATTTCAGCTGTAAATGTGTAATCATCATTACAAGCAGCAATACTAGACCTGAACAAAGACAAAGTCTTTGAAAATGGGTACCAAAGATTTGTCTCTAGTAAGGTGGCCTAACATGATAGCGACCCACCACTGACAAAATGTTTTGTTGGACAGTGAAGAATGTAGACATCACTAAAATCTTATTTCTTTCCGAGGAGAAAATAAGATAGAGGAAAATAGTTTTCACTATCTGCTAAAAGGAAGTGAATATTTATGTTGCTGTCCTTTGTGCAATATCAGTTCAGCTATCAGGTGATAAGTCAAAAAATATTAACATACTGTATGTATGAGGCATGTTCAAATAAAACCCACCCAAGTGGACATATGTAGGAGATATGTCACATCTGACATAAGCACACACTAGTGTGCAGGTATGCATGTGTTCATTCTACACATTCATGTATGTATGTATTTATCTATGTATATATTGGCTTTGCCGCAGACCATTGGAAAAAAGAAATAGTATGATAAAGAAATTGTCCATGATCAATCAGCAAGTAATTAAATTCCGAAAAACCGACCAGTCGACATTCATCACCTAATGCAAGTAATGTATGGCACCCAAAGTGTGTCTAAAACTACAGTGAAGGGCTGGGCACGAATGCTTCAAGAAGGTTGTGAGTTAACAAAAGATCTTTCATGGCCAGGTGAATATTGATGCAACAGAAGAAGCAATCACCAAGATTGATGCAGTAATACAGGTGGACTGTTGTCAGAGCTTATCGCTAGCAGGGGAATTTGTTGCGTTGCTTGGGACCTTTCAAATGGTGATTAGGAAGAAACTGAAGTATTGAAGATATGTTCAACAATGATGCTAATCGACCACCATAAGGAAGATTGCATGGTGTGGAGTTGGAACCACCTGTTGCACTACAAAGAGAATATATGATACATTTTTATTACGCATAATGACAGGTGATGAGTCATGGTTCACCAATTGGGGCTGTTCATCAAAATGGTGAGCATGCAATGGAAATGCCATATCACCAAAAACCCAAGTCACAGGTTTTCGTTGGTAAAGTTATGCTGACTGACAGCATTTTTGTTTTACTATAAAGGGCTTCTTTTGGTAAACAAGACTTTAAAAAGCCTGGTGTAAACATCACTGGCATCCGCTACCAAGATACACTAGACAGCCAGCATACAGCCATCACGAATAAGAAACTCTTGTAATGCTTTCACGTGGTGTGATTCTGTTGCATGGTAATGCTCATTCATACGTTGCGAAAATTGTGCACGAAATGATAGGAAGTTCTGCAACAACCAGCGTACAACCCTGATCATTTGGAGCATTAAAATAATCTCTAAAGGGTCAACAATTTGACCCCAAGGCAGACTGCAGACGTTAAGGCCTTGGTGACAAAATACGAATCATTAATCAAAGTTGGCGTCCACCACTTATCCAAGCAGTGGGAATGCATGTCTAAATGCCTTTTGGTGAGCTTACTTTCTTAAAGAACCCTGATGAGTACTCGCTACATAACAACTGCTTTATTTAATTTTGCCAACCTGCAGATTTATCTTACATATATTTGAAATAAAGCCACTGGGGGCAAGATCTTATTTGAGCATGACATGTAAAAACCAACTCAGGATAAACAATCATATAACAGAATGGTAGCTACAACAAAATGACTGTCACTTTCTTTCAAATCTCACTTGGATTTGTTTGTTGGGCTGTGTATGTGTGTGTGTATGTATATATATATATCCCCGTTCCATCTGCCTTATCAATGTCACAACAATGTCCGAATGAGTAAGAGTAGTCTTGTTCGATCGTCGCTGTGTCGATCGTATTTCTCCCCTCGGCATTTGCCTCAATAGGAAGAGTAATAACCATCACTCTTTGTGACCTGTAATGTCAGCGGGTGCCAACACTTTAACAAGGCCGGTTAATCGACTTCAACAATCAGGACGCTCACCTAATTGTGCTGAAACTAGATCTGGAACTTTCCTTCGTGTGATACAGACATATCACCCTCAGGCGACCACTGGCTTGTGGTGTAAGTATAGTCTGCCCCACAAACTGGCCGAAACACACCTTTGTGTCTTATCTGTGAATCGTGAAAATGATAGTACTTCGCGTTGGTTCTTTGATGTTCCGGTCATCAAGTTTGAGGCCCAGATCTAACTTCGCTCCAGCATTCGTTCGTCACGGGTCCACTTATTCACTGTGCCACCGATGGAATAAATTGACTGAAGGCAAATGCCACATAAAAAGATACTCACTGTTTATTAATGAAAACCTCTGCCATTATCACAGCACAGTTCATCAGCCACACTAAATAGTTCTTGGCGGCTTACAATCATTAGCAACATTATGTCAATCATAATAAACGTCCATAATCATGCTAAGGTCTCCTCACGCATCTAGCACAAATACACTCTTGAAGCTTACTTGCTCTGTACTTGTATACTGGCCGAGAACTACCCTATTCACTGGTTCTCTACTTGTTTGCTATAACTAATTAACAGTTCACTCTCTAAGTCTACAGTCACTTAAGTATTGTTTAAACATCTCTTTAACTATCTTCCATCCTGAGTAACGTTCTCTACCCAACTGTCTAAGTACATTTTAAAACTGCCTGTATTGGCTCTTAAACCGTCCATCCTGAGTAATATTCTCTATCCAAAACTGAATTGTCTGTGTATTTTCAAGTATAACTTTCCCCTTCAGGCAAATCACAACTTTCGTTACATTCTTTGTCCTTTCCCTGACTGACTCTAACTCATACACGGGACTCTCCATGTTCTTGTCTAGAGTTCACTATTCTCTTTCCTCTGACTCTCTTCTCATTCACTCTTTGTTACATAATCTCACCCCATTGCTACCTATATATATATTATATATTTATATATATTATGTATGATTACTGTGGGAGGTCTACTTAATATCTAATAGGTCTCTGATGATGCTTGTTCAGGGTTAAAAAGCTCAATTTACAAGCCTCACTTTGGTTCAGCTGTAATTATGCAATCATCATTACAAGCAACAATACCAGGCCTGATGATTGGGTACAATGTACCAAATATATCATCCAGACTGACTACTGCATGAAGGGGACAAAATGCATTCATTGCCTGAAAACAATAATTCTTTAAAACATGCACCCACCTGTTGTGTGGAGTTTGGGGTACAATTAATGCTACCACCCAGAAGAACCCGGAACAAATTTCCATGTGATGAAAATCATTTTCAGCAAAACTATTTTGAGTTATTGTACTTTCTCATGCTGATACTATTCTGTGGTCTTGTTCTTAAGGATCCAGCGACATTTGAGCAGCTGCCCTTCATCCCAATGCCATGTAGTAGTATCTGCAGGTATTTCTAAGTTCTGCTGTGATTCCGTACAGAGTGTTCCATTTGGAGGGTCTTTGAGGAAGTAGTGTTGTTTTGATACCGGTGAGCCTTGGACATTGAAACAGGTGGTGTTCTACAGTTTCTTGTGGGTGGTTACAGAGTGGACATACTGGGGTATGGTTTTGTTGTATTCTATTAATGTGGTGATTCAGTATAACATGTCCTGTTCTCAGTCTGAAGATGGTGGTTTGGTCTCTTCTTGTTAGGTTGTTAATGTTGTCTTGTGGGTGGTTACAGAGTGGACATACTGGGGTGTGGTTTTGTTGTATTCTATTAATGTGGTGATTCAGTATAACATGTCCTGTTCTCAGTCTGAAGATGGTGGTTTGGTCTCTTCTTGTTAGGTTGTTATGTTGTCTTGTGGGTGGTTACAGAGTGGACATACTGGGGTGTGGTTTTGTTGTATTCTATCGATGTGGTGATTCAGTATAACATGTCCTGTTCTCAGTCTGAAGATGGTGGTTTGGTCTCTTCTTGTTAGGTTGTTAATGTTGTCTTGTGGGTGGTTACAGAGTGGACATACTGGGGTGCGGTTTTGTTGTATTCTATTAATGTGGTGATTCAGTATAACATGTCCTGTTCTCAGTCTGAAGATGGTGGTTTGGTCTCTTCTTGTTAGGTTGTTAATGTTGTCTTGTGGGTGGTTACAGAGTGGACATACTGGGGTGTGGTTTTGTTGTATTCTATCGATGTGGTGATTCAGTATAACATGTCCTGTTCTCAGTCTGAAGATGGTGGTTTGGTCTCTTCTTGTTAGGTTGTTAATGTTGTCTTGTGGGTGGTTACAGAGTGGACATACTGGGGTGTGGTTTTGTTGTATTCTATTAATGTGGTGATTCAGTATAACATGTCCTGTTCTCAGTCTGAAGATGGTGGTTTGGTCTCTTCTTGTTAGGTTGTTAATGTTGTCTTGTGGGTGGTTACAGAGTGGACATACTGGGGTGTGGTTTTGTTGTATTCTATTAATGTGGTGATTCAGTATAACATGTCCTGTTCTCAGTCTGAAGATGGTGGTTTGGTCTCTTCTTGTTAGGTTGTTAATGTTGTCTTGTGGGTGGTTACAGAGTGGACATACTGGGGTGTGGTTTTGTTGTATTCTATTAATGTGGTGATTCAGTATAACATGTCCTGTTCTCAGTCTGAAGATGGTGGTTTGGTCTCTTCTTGTTAGGTTGTTAATGTTGTCTTGTGGGTGGTTACAGAGTGGACATACTAGGGTGTGGTTTTGTTGTATTCTATTAATGTGGTGATTCAGTATAACATGTCCTGTTCTCAGTCTGAAGATGGTGGTTTGGTCTCTTCTTGTTAGGTTGTTAATGTTGTCTTGTGGGTGGTTACAGAGTGGACATACTGGGGTGTGGTTTTGTTGTATTCTATCGATGTGGTGATTCAGTATAACATGTCCTGTTCTCAGTCTGAAGATGGTGGTTTGGTCTCTTCTTGTTAGGTTGTTAATGTTGTCTTGTGGGTGGTTACAGAGTGGACATACTGGGGTGTGGTTTTGTTGTATTCTATCGATGTGGTGATTCAGTATAACATGTCCTGTTCTCAGTCTGAAGATGGTGGTTTGGTCTCTTCTTGTTAGGTTGTTAATGTTGTCTTGTGGGTGGTTACAGAGTGGACATACTGGGGTGTGGTTTTGTTGTATTCTATCGATGTGGTGATTCAGTATAACATGTCCTGTTCTCAGTCTGAAGATGGTGGTTTGGTCTCTTCTTGTTAGGTTGTTAATGTTGTCTTGTGGGTGGTTACAGAGTGGACATACTGGGGTGTGGTTTTGTTGTATTCTATCGATGTGGTGATTCAGTATAACATGTCCTGTTCTCAGTCTGAAGATGGTGGTTTGGTCTCTTCTTGTTAGGTTGTTAATGTTGTCTTGTGGGTGGTTACAGAGTGGACATACTGGGGTGTGGTTTTGTTGTATTCTATCGATGTGGTGATTCAGTATAACATGTCCTGTTCTCAGTCTGAAGATGGTGGTTTGGTCTCTTCTTGTTAGGTTGTTAATGTTGTCTTGTGGGTGGTTACAGAGTGGACATACTGGGGTGTGGTTTTGTTGTATTCTATTAATGTGGTGATTCAGTATAACATGTCCTGTTCTCAGTCTGAAGATGGTGGTTTGGTCTCTTCTTGTTAGGTTGTTAATGTTGTCTTGTGGGTGGTTACAGAGTGGACATACTGGGGTATGGTTTTGTTGTATTCTATTAATGTGGTGATTCAGTATAACATGTCCTGTTCTCAGTCTGAAGATGGTGGTTTGGTCTCTTCTTGTTAGGTTGTTAATGTTGTCTTGTGGGTGGTTACAGAGTGGACATACTGGGGTATGGTTTTGTTGTATTCTATTAATGTGGTGATTCAGTATAACATGTCCTGTTCTCAGTCTGAAGATGGTGGTTTGGTCTCTTCTTGTTAGGTTGTTAATGTTGTCTTGTGGGTGGTTACAGAGTGGACATACTGGGGTGTGGTTTTGTTGTATTCTATTAATGTGGTGATTCAGTATAACATGTCCTGTTCTCAGTCTGAAGATGGTGGTTTGGTCTCTTCTTGTTAGGTTGTTAATGTTGTCTTGTGGGTGATTACAGAGTGGACATACTGGGGTATGGTTTTGTTGTATTCTATTAATGTGGTGATTCAGTATAACATGTCCTGTTCTCAGTCTGAAGATGGTGGTTTGGTCTCTTCTTGTTAGGTTGTTAATGTTGTCTTGTGGGTGGTTACAGAGTGGACATACTGGGGTATGGTTTTGTTGTATTCTATTAATGTGGTGATTCAGTATAACATGTCCTGTTCTCAGTCTGAAGATGGTGGTTTGGTCTCTTCTTGTTAGGTTGTTAATGTTGTCTTGTGGGTGGTTACAGAGTGGACATACCGGGGTATGGTTTTGTTGTATTCTATTAATGTGGTGATTCAGTATAACATGTCCTGTTCTCAGTCTGAAGATGGTGGTTTGGTCTCTTCTTGTTAGGTTGTTAATGTTGTCTTGTGGGTGGTTACAGAGTGGACATACCGGGGTGTGGTTTTGTTGTATTCTATTAATGTGGTGATTCAGTATAACATGTCCTGTTCTCAGTCTGAAGATGGTGGTTTGGTCTCTTCTTGTTAGGTTGTTAATGTTGTCTTGTGGGTGGTTACAGAGTGGACATACTGGGGTGTGGTTTTGTTGTATTCTATTAATGTGGTGATTCAGTATAACATGTCCTGTTCTCAGTCTAAAGATGGTGGTTTGGTCTCTTCTTGTTAGGTTGTTAATGTTGTCTTGTGGGTGGTTACAGAGTGGACATACTGGGGTATGGTTTTGTTGTATTCTATTAATGTGGTGATTCAGTATAACATGTCCTGTTCTCAGTCTGAAGATGGTGGTTTGGTCTCTTCTTGTTAGGTTGTTAATGTTGTCTTGTGGGTGATTACAGAGTGGACATACTGGGGTGTGGTTTTGTTGTATTCTATTAATGTGGTGATTCAGTATAACATGTCCTGTTCTCAGTCTGAAGATGGTGGTTTGGTCTCTTCTTGTTAGGTTGTTAATGTTGTCTTGTGGGTGGTTACAGAGTGGACATACTGGGGTGTGGTTTTGTTGTATTCTATCGATGTGGTGATTCAGTATAACATGTCCTGTTCTCAGTCTGAAGATGGTGGTTTGGTCTCTTCTTGTTAGGTTGTTAATGTTGTCTTGTAGATTTGGTCTTACCATATATTTAAAAAGCTCTCTTCCTGTTTTCCCTAATGCCCATCCATTCAACCACTCCTCTCTACTGTTGAAGTTTGTGACTTCCTGGTATTTTCAGTGGCCTGGGATCCATTGCATTACCAATCTTATGTTATGTGTTGCAATGAGTTTGTATATATCATAAGCTGTGTGAGTTCTTGTTTGTTCATATTGTTTCCCAGTGCATGTTAGAGAAGAGTGTGGTCTTTGAAAATCTATCAGTAATTAGTCTCTGGTGGAGTTAAAGTGGCCAGCTTAGCATAATGCTGGCCCCACCACTCATTCTATGAGTTGGTCATTAAAAATTATAGACACTGCCACTAGAATCTGCACACACTTTAGGATGTGGAGGTAAAGCAGGGGATAGCAGTGAGAGGTTGAGAATATAAAGCAGGTAAGATGAAAAATGCTTTTCACTATCAGCTAAAAGGGGACTGAACATGGTTGCTGCTGCCCTTTATGCACAGTCAGTGCAGCTCACCTATCACTAAACTGCCACTTTTGTCACAGACTATAAGTCAAGTACTATTAACAAGTCGCTGTATGTATATTTTAAAAAAAAACACAGCTTATAACAAACATATAATAAATGGTTGCTACAACACAACTTGTAGTCAAATTGGTGCTCTCATCCACCAAGACAAGGTGGCTTAAGATCAACGTCAGTTACATGTACATTTGTATACAAATAAAACTTCAGTGCTCATCCCAGTATCTTAAGATGAGCATCAGAGAATTTCTAAGCAAAAGCAGGAGAGGAGAGTTCAAATACCATATACTGACATTAGGTAGTACAAGCAGGAGAGGAGAGTTCAAATACCATATACTGACATTAGGTAGTACAAGCAGGAGAGGAGAGTTCAAATACCATATACTGACGACATTAGGTAAAACGTGTCACTTGTTCTTAGAAAAATTGCTTTAAGAGCTCACTGGCGATGCTTGTTCAGGGTTAAAAAGCTCAATTTACAAGCCTCACTTTGGTTCAGCTGTAATTATACAATCATCATCACAAGCAACAGCAATACCAGACGTGAAGTTTGGGCAGAATGTATAAATTAAACTATTAATGAATTAAGGAAACAAAATGCTTTCACTGTCTGAAATAATTCTTTTTAAATAACAAACCACCTGTTTTTTTTTTTTAATTTGTGGTGGGGGTTTGGGGTTCATTTTTTGCTACTGACCAGAGGAGCCCAGGATCAATTTTCAAATGGTGAAAATTATCTGGAGCTAAATAATTATTTCCAGTTATTTTACTTTATCAGGCTAACACTGTTCAGGGGTCTTTGAAAATGTGTACCAGATTTGTCTGTGACAGTAAGTTGCCTTTAATGTGGTAAATCAGGCCTATGGGATGTCAGACAAGTCACCAAGGTAACGTAATTGCGAAGCTGAGGGAAAGCTAATTGTGAGGAGAAATTTTCTTTAATAGATGCTAGATAGCTTTTAATGCATGATGCTGACCAACCACTCATAAAATGTGTTTTGTTGTTGGACATAGAAACATATAGGCACCAACACCATAACATCCACAGACATTAGGATGTTGAGGGCAATCTTACTTTTATTTCATTGAGAATATAAAAATGTTAAGAAGAAATATATTCTTCAATATTTGCTAAAAGGGACTGAGCATTTATGTTGCTGTACATAGTGCAATGTTAGTTCAGCTCGTTTATACTAAACTGTCATCTCTAGACTGATTATAAGTCAAGAACTATTAAACATCTCACTGTATGTCCTGTTAAGAAACAAACCATAGTAAATAATATAATGTACAGTAGCTACAAAACTAGATGTAGCCAAGTAAGTCTTATCTACTGACAAAGCAGCCTAAGATCAATTCTAGCTACTTGCAAATTTGCATCCAATTAACAAGACTTCGGTGTCTATCAAAATGAGCCTGCAAGAGATTTTCTTTGAGAAAGCAGAAGAGCTTGGGCATCATAACCAAAACGCATTGACATTGGAGCCTTTGAAAAACACAAGCAATAATAACAAACAGATATGGGAGCCTTTGGAAAAAAAAAACAAGCAATAATAACAAACAGATATGGGAGCCTTTGAAAAACAAATGCAATAATAACAAACAGATATGGGAGCCTTTGAAAAACAAACAATAACAACAAATAGATATGGGAGACTAAATACAAGCAATAATAACAAACAAGATATGGGAGCCTTTGAAAAACAAATGCAATAATAACAAACAGATATGGGAGCCTTTGAAAAACAAACAATAACAACAAATAGATATGGAAGACTAAATACAAGCAATAATAACAAACAAGATATGGGAGCCTTTGAAAAACATAAACAATAACAACAAATAGATATGGGAGACTAAATACAAGCAATAATAACAAACAAGATATGGGAGCCTTTGAAAAACATAAACAATAACAACAAATAGATATGGGAGACTAAATACAAGCAATAACATACCGCCCCATAAAGACATGATATAAGACTTCCACTTTTAAAATAAAAACTGCTTTGAAAATGTATGTATTTTGTTTTAAATCCCCAGATGGTCCTCCTTGTGCCCGAAAGATCTGACAATGCTTGTTCAGGGTTAAAAAGCTCAATTTACAAGCCTCACTTGGGTTCAGCTGTAATTATGTATTCATCATCACAAGCAACAATACCAGACCTGAAGACTGGGCAGAATGTACCAAACTACAAAGTATAGCAAACCACTGGAATAGGGGGAGAAATGCAAGACTTAGCCGCCTTATTTATTTATTTGTGTGTGTGTGTGTGAGTGAGCGAGTGAGTGTGTGCATGCATGTGTGTGCCTATTGATATTACTAGAGCAGACTTGAGTTCACCAAGTCTTTGAAAATGGGTACCAGATATTTTTTTTTGGTCCCTAGGAGAGTAAGATGGGCCGTCATGATAAAATGTGTTGCTGGTCATTTAAAAACATAATAAACAGTATTAAGCAGGTAAACAAAGGGATAGACAAAACAAACTACGGCAAACAATGTTTCGGCAAAAGCCTTCATCAGGTACAAAACAACACAATACTAATCTGAAGCGGAAAACAAACACAAAAGTAGTTTTTTTTCTTGGTTTAGTTGCTTTATACCACTTTGTTCTACACGTTCTCTGCAGCTCTACTCGTGGCCATGAATATTATTAATATATATATTTGTGCTTATCTCCATTAAAAAACAAGCAACATGACAAGAATCTCTACACATAAAGGGGAACCTTATCTTTATTTTATTGATGGGAGTATATGAAAATTTTAATGAAGAAAATGTGACATACAAAGGATACTCAGAAATGCACTGCAAAATAACATAAAAGCATCAGTCTAGCAGATACGATCCCTGCATGAATTACAAGAAACAAAATCTACTTATTTCCCTACCTCATCTCCCCTGTCATTGAAGTTGGTCTTGATAGCTTCGGTCAACTTGCTCAAGGCTGGTTTGTCCTCTCTGTCAGAAACATACACACATTAATTGAGAACAGATACACACTGGCCATAAGGAGACATATGTAACGTCAAATAAATGCACTTTTATTATTCACATATTATACTGCTGATGCAGTTACTCCAAGAAAGTAAATAAAAGTTAGTCACCACAGAAAAGAGGCATTTAACTCTTAGATTACTATACCTATCCTGTATGTCACGTCTGCATGGCAACTTTGAAAAATTGAGAACACTAATTGTTACATTTGGAAGTCAGAAAATAATATTTTTGTTTGAACTTTTGCTACACAGTGTTGTATTTACACAAGAAGAGACATGGGGATCAGAAGCAGTAATCATTTCGTAGAATAGATTAGATTTATGGTCCAAAATTTGAACGCTTAGCGCTGTGGTTACCGGAAGTGTTACATTGTCTATTAACACGTCAGCTGTCAGTCCAGCCCAAAAGTTAGGCTTCCTCTCAGCTTTGTTTATTGCCTATCCTGTGTTATAAAAATTTGACTGATTTTGTCTCACCAACAGCTGAAACAGGGAGGTAATAAGGATAGGAAAGAGACAGGTAGTTTAGTAAAGGTCAAGGGGAGATATGGGTTGAGATAAAGATTGAGAGTAACTCATAGTCCACATGGAAGTTAAGAGAGTAAATAGGTCGGAGAGTATTAGTAAGATGTTTCAGATCCACGGGGAAAGCGGAGAAATGAGGAGATCATGAATCAGGGGAAAAGTGTATAGGGCAGACAAAAAAAAGGAGGAAGGGCTTTTTGTTAGACAAAGAATAAGTGACAATGGATGGATTCATTCGATTTACAGCCGATTACCGTGAATAGGGGAAGATGTGGACTCCGACAGTGCAAGAACAAGTTAGTTAAGCGGTAACAGTCTAGCTAGCAAGATGGAAATTCTTGAAGTGTTAGGGCAGATAGTCTAGGCTGAAGCATAGTCTTGAAGAGACTATTTTAAAAGCTGGTAGCTTTCAATAGTGGCAGAGACTGTGTAATTATTTGTGAGTGTTCTCACTAGTATAGGCTAAGCATAGCCATGACGAAACTTTATTAGAAGCTGGTAGCTGTCAACAGTGGCAAGACAGTGTATTTATTTGTGAGTGTTCTCACTAGCATAGGCTGAGTATAGCCATGAAGAAACTTTATTAGAAGCTGGCAGCTTTCAACTGTGGCAAAGACTGTAATTAATTGTGAGTGTTCTCAAGAGATTAGGTTGGAGAAGACTAACGATGGCATGCTGTGATTGTAGTGTCAGAGAGAGTAGAACGGAATGAGAGGCCATCATGAATGTGGCTAATTTGTATTTGTGAACTATCTATTGTCCTTTCGAGCCGAAGACGGCACATACGCAGAACTACAATCTCAAAAACAGAAACCTTGCATGCCAAAATGGCACATATTGCAGAGATCACTGCTTCTAAAATCTATAGCGCTGTTTCCATAACAATACTTTTTACAATGACATCTTGTCAAGCCATCGATCAACCTCCTTAGTCACCTCTTACGACATGCTTGGAAGGTCAGTGTCACTATTCTTTACTTCCCACATAATGAGGCCCCGGTAACACACGGGATTGTATTTGTGAACTGCAGTGGAGCAATTATTTGTGTCAATAAACGTCGTGTGAGTCAATGGTGTTGGTGCCTGCTTTGTTCAATGCTCGCTGTATTATTGTCTCATCCTGGCGAAGAATGGATCCTGGATTGTCCTGAACCACGGACATGACATAGCACGGAGTACACTCGAACGATCAAATGGCAGAAGTCCCATCCACGGCAGATAGTCGACCAAGGCACTTCGAGTAATCCCTGTCAGTGCAAGTGGCTGGCATTAAGTAAGGGGCTCAAGTCCTTAACAAGCCTTGCATCGGTCGAACGGAGTCAAGTTTCATACAACGCGTGGAGGAGGGGAAATACTGTTACCATCAACGTACAAGTGGTGCTTTGTGTTGTGCACCTCATTACGACAGAGTACAATTTAATGGAATGACATAGCACCCCGTTACACAGCCAAAGAAATTACCCCCTCATAAGAAAACAAATTGAATTGTCTTGAAAATTGGCAACATTTATTTTTTTTTTTTAATGTGTTTTTACGAGACCTCAATTTTTACAAAGTGCACAAAGGTGTAGGAAAGGGTGAAATGTGTGCCTACTGCAAACTGTTGAAGCCCTATTATATCATAACTGGTTGGCCCAGGCTGCCAAAAGAGCCTTTGTTATTTCCTAAATTGATGTACAAGGAGGTATAGTAAGAAACGCATTGAGAACATAGTACATAAATAAAAGCAATAATAATTTATAAATGTGATTCTAGCAGTAATAATTTATCTGCTCTTACAGTCTGTTTCTGAAGAACCTGGCAGAACACAGAGAAGAGATGTATTGTTCAGGTTTAGTTCCTTCATCCTGACAGCCAAACTGAACCTACAACAACATAATGAAATTCAGCAAACAAGCAAGAAAGCTATTCATTTGAATAATCTAGTGAGAAATACTTACGGGTGGACATGTGTGAAGGCTAAACATGTGGCAGTTTTGCGGTGAACAACTTGGCCGAGCCTGGCTTTACCCTTCACAATGCAGTAAGGGACACCCATTTTACGACACAACGCTGGCAAGAACAACACAATCTGCAAAAAAAGACAAAATTCACAAATCTGATGAAAAGAAAATCTGCAGACAGAGCTGAACAAATACTGAAACATTTTTCTTAGTGTACACCTTGTTAATTAAGTGGATGTGGGTGCAGCATGTTACTATAAACTGCTATATATCTGCACCTTTAGGTTGAAAACATCTTCGACATGAGTAGATTTTTGCCCCCCGCAGTCTTCATCATTGATTTACTGCTTGCTTTGCGCTCACCCTATGACTAAAGGAATACACCCCTTCATCATCCACCCTTAAAGGGTGTTAAGTGGACGCGTCTGCGTTGTGTTGTACAGCTGTGATATTTGCGCCTTTCTGCCAAACTGTGTTCAACGTGTTATTTTTTAGTACCATTCGCTTGGCCAGGATTAGACAGTCTGTTTCTGGAATCACCACGGAGAGATGAAGTAGGGCCCGGATGGTCCTGGTTTACTGATCCTGTTGCAAGCCATCAGCTGTGGGTCACTGACAACTTCCAGCTCTGCTGCTGCTAGGCGTCTTTGGCTTTTTTCATTGGCTTACTCTTTTTTTTTTTTTTTAAACTAGATTAAAACTATAACTAAACTAGATAAAACTAGATTATAAAGCACAATTCTAAATATGTGAGGCTGCAAGTAGAGCTACAGGGAAAATGTAAAATAAATACAAAACTAAACTGTCATAGCTTGTCTTGTCTTTCTTTTAGTAAAGCTGCGTTAAAATTGTGTCTTTTTTACATTGACATTAAACTGCCAAGGGCCCTTCAACACTGTGAGTGCACAAAAGGCCTCCTTATTTCAGTTAACCCGAGAGGACTTGACATTGGATCTCACTACTCCACTGGAGACCACACATGGGTAAATCATGAGGAAACCATAAATTCAATGTGTAAAAATTTCATGGCCCACGGCAGGATTCGAATTCTAGACTATCCTATCCCAAGGCAGGCTAATCTCTAGCTCCAAACCACCTAGTTCCCCTCATCAAATATGTATGCACAAACATCTGAATTTGAATTTAAGTTTATCAACAGTTTCTTATGCTCATATCTACACTCAAATTATCCATTTAGCAATTATGCCTTAAGGAGCCCATGTGGTTTAGTGATCTGTGTGCTTGCTTTCAGATAAGAAAGATCTGGATTCAAATCCGACAAGTGTCATTTTGACAACTAAACTGCTGTGAATAGGTTGGGTGTGATAAGCAAAAGTATATATATATATCACAGATTGCTGTAAACTATAACTCAAAACAACTGTGACTACATAATGTCCTTTTAGGGTAGGATGATAAGTAGTAACCATTAGGAAAATGCAGGAGTCTGAAAGGAAAAATAAAAAAAATGAAACTCCAGATTTGCTCTAGCAAGACAAAGTGCTGAATAAAGATGGACTACAATGGTGAAAACCCAGCCTTTAATGGTACCGGATTTTTTTTCTGGGAAAGTAAAGTGGCACAGAAATAATACCGACCACATTACCCCAAAAATCATGGGCTGAAGGTCTGTAAAATTTATTGTCACTAACACCATATCCCCTCTACACCACTTGGCATGAAGTGCTCTTATTTTATCACTCTTTATTTTTTTTTTTAACAATGGTGAAAAGGAATGGCAAACCAAATATTTGAACATTGAATACTATTAACATTTAACACCATAGCTGATACAACTAACAAACATTGGCAAATTATCAATCTATGGCATTCTTTAAGTAAAAAGGCAAGCTACCTGAAGATTTCTGGTTCTATAATAAATCAATCATATCTGTTATGGTGCTCAGGCGTCAAGTATCATCCTATGATGAACTGAGTTCAGGTGAAGAAATTCTTTGCATCATTGCACCTGGAAACTATTATTCTGCCCAGACAATCAGTGAAATGAAGTTTTACCCAAACTAGTTAGCAAGACAAAATGAGAGTTGGTGCTCTGTAAGAAATGTTAAACTCACAAACTGAAGGATAGTCTTATGGTGACAGGTAGTCAGGGATGGTCACCTTGGAGTTCAGAGAAGAATAGAGCAGTATTAGATGTCAGTTTATCTGGAGAAAGAATAGTTAGCAGGGAGGTAGAAGTTTAGCAAGAGAGAAAGACACGAAGATCGAGTTAGTAGTAACAGATGTGAACTTGACTGAAAGACCTGTAGGAATTTCCAGGGCTTGGCTCTAAAATCTGTCACAATGCTTGGGCAAAGAAAGAGGAGCAGGAAGTCAGGTTAACTGTCGGTCAAAAGACAGGAGTATAAAGTTTGAGGGCAGACTAGATAGGGAACACAGAGATAGCCACGCACTAGGGACCAATAGACACTGAGATGGTCACACACAGAAGAAATTCAACTTAGAGAAGAGACTAGAACTAGAGAAGCAGAACTACAGGAGAGCATAATTAGACTTGACCAGAACTAGAACTAGAGATAGGCACCGAGATAACCACAGGAACTTACAAGTTAGCCACAGTAGACAGACAGGGCAAGGAGAGATAGTCCAGAGTAAGAACTCTGGCAATGGAGAACGTTAAAAACAGAAGACACAGAGAAAAAGAGCTAGATAGAGAGACAGCTAGAAAACCCAGAGTCAGTGTATGGAGTTAGGAATTAACTGGATTTAAAGAAACAGGAATTAGTGAGTAGACCATTAAAATAGCCACTATACGTATAGCTGAGGTACAACACTAATGGTAGTCGAAGTGCTTCAGCGGCGAAGACTAGATAGATCGAACAAGTATCTACAGAGATGTTATGAAATATAGCCAGATAGTATCCATATATATATATATATACATATATGTAATATAATAAATGATGACTGAGGATAAGTATTCATTAGAACACAATTACAGTTCTCCATCTTGGTATTGGTGAAATCCTGGTTCTATAATAAATAGATCATATCTGTTATGGTGCTCAGGAGTCAAGTATCATCCTATGATGAACTGAGTTCAGGTGAAGAAATTCTTTGCATCATTGCACCAGGAAACTATTATTCTGCCCAGACAATCAGTGAAATAAATTTTAACCCAAACTAGTTAGCAAAGACAAAATGAGGGTTGTTGGTGCTCTCAGAGTCTGTATCTTCATGACTGTAATTTATGCTGTTCTCCATCTTGGTATTCTATCTATCTATCTATTGACCTTTCGAGCCGTAACCGGCCCATAGGGCGTAGACCAAGATACACCTTCTCCTATATGAATTTTTGTTCTAGCAGTTTTCTTTTAAAGATATTTTATCAAATCTCGCCATCTGTCTCTGTTCTGTGCAAGCAGTTCTATCTCATTGAGGGAGCCGATTCCTGCTGCTCTTGCCTCTCTCATCAATGTTCTTCTCAGTGTCTCCCTGGGTCTTCCTCTTTTTCTTTTACCTGTTGTTTCCCATATGAGGGCTTGCTTTGCTATTCGATTATTATCTCTTCTCATCACATGTCCAACGTATGACCATCGTCTTTTCTTTATTACTGAAGATATTAGTGGTTGATTGGCGATTTCTCTAATTTCCTCGTTTGTTTTGAATTCGTTCCATTCTATACCAAGTATTTTCCTTAGACATTTATTTTCGAATGCGTTCAACTTTGTTTCTATATCTCTTGTTGTTTTCCAGCTTTCACACACATACGTAAGGGTTGATAGTACATTTGATTTGAATAGCCTAAGTTTTGTGTTTGTGCTAATGAGTTTTGATTTCCACAACTTTTCAAGGCTTCTGAAAGACATTGCTGCTTTAGCCAGTCTGATTCTAATTTCTTTGCTCGTATCCCCTTCTCGATCAATGTGACTTCCAAGATAGATAAAGTGATCGATCTCTTCTACTGGTTTGTTTTCCATGTATATTTTGTCACTTGTTGGAATTAAACTTTTCATGACTTTAGTCTTTTCATGAAAGTCATCTTGGTATTAGTCAATCTAATTCCATGTTCAATTATCTAAAAATTCATATATATATATATATATATATATATATATATATATGTTATATGTTGGATAAATGTAAATATGTAGATCGATTCTTAAAACCATGAAAATTTGGTCTCTGAAATCTCTTCCATTGCATTGATGAAAAGCTTCCATATAGAAAGAATTAAGAAACAAAGTAGGTGCAAAACCAACTGTTAATTCTGTTCCTGCTAGAGAACTATTAGTTATGATGCAAGTATCCCAGCTCTCACAAACAGGAACAACATATAGATATCCTTTTCAATAAGCCACTAGTATAAGAGAAATGACAAAGCATAAAAAATGTCAACTGTAATCAAAAGAAGAAGGTGGTCATACGTTGGCTATGTGATGAGAAGAGACAAAAGAATCTCATAGCAAGCCCCAGGCCTTCAAATGGGAACCAGAGGGTAAAAGAAAGAGGTCCACTTAGAGAAACACTAAAGAGAACACTGGTGAGAGGCAACAGCAGGCATCAACTCCCTCACAGAAATTGAGCAATTTGCCCAGACAGAGCCGTGTGGCGAGATACAATGCGGGTCCTGTGCAAGGTCTAACACTTGGTAACAAGATCGTCAGATGAAGTCTAGAATTTCAGCCCTATGTGCCATCTTCAGCTCAAAGGACGATATAGTTATTAAATTAATCTGTGTCTGTTAACAAACCCCACCTCTCCCAATTTTAGCCACAGATAACTGAATATTTGTGACCATCAAATCCTATGGTATTCTGTATCAATAATTTCAAACTCGCTCAAACAATAACTGCAGTAACCATGCCCAGAGTATATCAGGACTAACCCTCTCGTGACATATTTGCCTCCAATGCTATTAACCAAAAACTTCATTTATTGCCTGTATATATCAGCGCATGACAGCACTGATGGCATTTAATGTGAACATGTAAGAAAAATATGAAATCACTGCTGAACATTCATATAAACTTCAACTAAAGACAATGAATGCAGTAAAAGTGCAATGGATGCAGTAAAAATGTGAACAATGTCACATAATATATTTTATACATTCCAAGTATCATGTCACTGCCTTGTATATATGGCCCTTTTCGTCTTGTCAGACGGTCTAGTGGAGGCTATTGCGTATTTTTTTGAGGTATTGTTTTTGCCGAACAGCTTCTCTCGTGGCTAATTCTACCAATGTTTGACAAACACACGCGGTCACATAATGAACAGGTCAGGCTCGCTGGTCCACAGGGTTTACCATCCTTTTTCATGAGTCTCTTCTCTTCTAAGTCCTGTCTTAGAACAGTCTCAAATGTTGTTATACCGTTCCTTATACGTGCTCTCCATGATGTGCGATCACTTGCCAGATGTTGCCGGTCGTTTTCACAGATGGAGAAGTCTTTCAGAGATGATTTGCAGATATCTCTATATCGTAGTTTAGGTCTGCCGATTTGTCGTTTTCCGTGTTTTAGCTCGCCATATAGTATTTGCCTAGGAATGCGTTTTTCTTCCATCCATTGGACATGCCCCAGCCATCTTAGCCTTCGACTTCTGAGCATCGACATGATTGTTAGGGTCTTAGCACGTTGCAGGACAGTTAAGTTGGTTATTTTGTCCTGCCATTTGATGTGCATTATTTTGCGGAGACATCGCATGTGGAAGACATTTAGTCTTTTTTCCTGGTTTGAGTATGTTGTCCAGGTTTCGGATCCATATAGTAGTGTGCTAAGCACACAAGTTTGATATATTAAGAGTTTAGTCTTTTGAGTTAGTTTCGTGTTGTTCCATGCCCTTTTTGTGAGTTTGCCGAAGGTCGTAGCTGCCTTACCAATTCGACAGTTTATTTCTTCATCAAGAGAGATGGTTTGTGTAACTGTGGATCCAAGATATGTAAATTTCTGTACTGATTCTAGTGGGCAGTCTTTTAGAGTAATAGATATAGGTTTGAAGTCACCTTGATTTAGTATTACTGTCTTCTGAACATTAATTGACAGTGAAAAAAGGTCGCATGCTTTATCCAGGTTGTTGATCAGCGACTGTAGGGTGGCCTCACTATGAGCGACTAGGGCTGCATCGTCAGCAAATAAAAATTCTTTAAGTAGGGCAACATTTGTTTTGGTTTTTGCTCTTAGTCGTGCTAGGTTGAACAGTGAGCCATCTGGTCTAGTGCGAATGTAAATATCTCCTGAGCTGTTTTCGAAGGTGTAATTTAGGAGGGCAGCAAAAATATACCAAAAAGGGTGGGGGCGAGGACACATCCCTGTTTCACTCCTTTGTTGACTTTGAAATTCTCTGATGGACTCCCATCAAAATGGACTTTGCCATTCATGTCTTCATGGAAGGAAATTATCAGCCTAAGTAATTTAGGAGGGCAGCCTATGCCTTCTAACACCTTGTAGAGACCATCTCTGTTTACTGTGTCGAATGCCTTTGTGAGATCCACTGCCTTGTGCTACAACATAAAATATGGGGGAGCGGTGTCCCTCCTATTCCTCATTGTTATTCATCATCATCAAGTGCCGTCTCCGCAACGAAGGTTGGCTACCATGGATCGCCATTCCACTCTGTTTCTTGCTTTGATGGTGCAGGTAGTCATAGATTGACTTTTCCATCTTTTGATGTTACTTGTCAATGTTAGTCTTGGTCTGCCTCTGCTACCCTTCCAATATTACTTTTAGTACGCTGTTGTGTCTTTTAACGTGTCCCAAAAATTTCATTTGTCTTGTCTTAATTGTATTTAGAAGTTAACTTTTTATTTTTAATTGTTTTAAAACTTCATCGTTTGTTTTCTTCTCTTTCCATCTAATGTTATTAACTTCAACTTTATGAACCAGATACTTATTCCCTTTTCATATAAGCAGGTCAACTGGAACACATCTGACTTTCATTCAGCCCACATTCACTTTATAACAAAAGCCAACTTGCTGCATAGGGCCATTTTACCACGTGCACTGGATCTCAATAAATACCTATCTATCGACCTTTCGAACTGTAGCCAGCCCATAGGGCACGGGACAGATACTCTTTCCCCGTTTCACACCCAATTTTCTTTCTAGCAGTCTCAATCCTTGCAAAGATCTTTCAATAAATATAGTGTAAATGTAAATATTTTTTCTTAGAAATTATAGAAAACACTTTAAAGTCTCAGTCATAAAATGATATGTTACAAGTTAGCCCAGAGACATGATCATCAATATGCAAGTTTTGTATTTTGGTGCTCAGGAGTCTAGATTCATCCAAAAATGTATAAGTTCAGGTGAAGAAATTCTTTGCATCATCGCACCAATTAGTTGACCAAAAAATGTTGAATATAGAGAAAAAATCATGAATAGATGCAAAAACACATTTAAGATATTGGAAATGTGTATGTGGGTTAAAAAAACAAATTAATAAAAAGAAACCAATATGATACAGGAATCAGAAGACAATTCAAAATATAGAATGGATGACAAAGTAGACTGAACTGGCCATTTCTCAGCTAGGAGGCTCATTGAGTTCAGTCTAGGATGAAAACCCTAACCCAGTACACGATCATCTTGTGCTGTCTTCACAATGAATGTCCACTACCACAGAGTGTTATTTTACCTGTCTTCACAATGAATGTCCACTACCACAGAGTGTTATTTTACCTGTCTTCACAATGAATGTCCACTACCATAGAGTGTTATTCTACCTGTCTTAAGCATTGTCAATGAATGCATTCATGATTTTTTTATACAAACTTTTGTCCATTTTTTCATTGTGTTAAAATTCCTCTTAATCATCAAGAGTTTTTAAAACTTCTTTAATTTTTCTTCTCAGACCACCAACTTGTCCTTTTTTCAAGGAATTGGGCAAAGATACATTGCTGCTAGATTAGAGCAAGTAGTGATTATCTGTGACAAAACACTAGTCACTGACATAGACAGACTTTTAATTACTTAACAACTTCAATTTACTCTTTTCTACTTTCAAAGGTACAGGTTCTACACTGTACACAGATTGCACCAACAAGACCTTTTTTTCTCACCATAATCCAAGAGTACTAAACAACACTGGATCTTAAATTCAGAAACCAGAGGAAAAAAATACAAAATAATAACATAATAACTTTTTATAATAACTGATATAATATTTTTTGCTCATGTCAAGGGCTATCTAGGTATATTAATTTTTTTTTTTTAAGTAACTAGAAATATGATTTTTAGACCATTTTACATAAATTCTTTGTTAAAACCAAACAGCCATCTAAATACAACAAAATTTCTAACCTCAACAGGATCCACATCATGGGCAATTACTACCAGTTGTGCCCGTTTGGTTTCAACAAGTGCTGTGATGGTGTTAATGCCAGATCTCACGACTGGAGGCCGCTTTGTGGGCTTATCTGCTTTACCAGCAGCTCTATCTTCAGCACGGCCCTGCAGTCGAGCTTCTTTCTGCTTTCTCAGCTCAGGTCTATACTTGTCCATCAACCGAAACAGTTGGGTTGCTGTTAGGCAAAGATAACATCTTTTTGTTTTTATATTGAAGGAAAATTTCAACTTTATATTACAAGAATTTTACTTTTTGTGTGGCAAATGCAATCTATTTAGAAGACTACAAAAAAGATGTAAAAATAACGTTTTCATAATTTTTTATTGCTTTAATATTAATAAAATTGGAACTTCAGATAGTGGTGAAAAGCTAAATTTAATATTTTTTTCCTACATTTTCTTGGCAAAATCACAATCACATTACTGCTACTATATATATCACATCACGCGAAAAATGTGAGAAAATACCCTAATGAATGTAAAGGATTTTTAGTATAAACCTTAGAGTTTTCAGAATATATGCAATTTAATGCTGTAATTGTGACTTTGCAGTGATTGTTCAATATTAAAATAGTTAAAATACTGGTTAACCTTGATAAAACAGATTTTGTGAGTGTATTGTGAAAATTTAGAAAGTGATCTTTAAAGTAGGCACTCATAAATGAAAAATTACAGAGTTTATGAAATTGTTATAGCTTATTGTTTATGAAATTATTATAGCTTGCACCATACTTGATTCCTGTCTCTATCGACAGCTCCACCTTTATCTATATTTTTGTAATTAATTTACGGGTTAACCTTGACAAAACATACTTCTTAATTCAGCATTCATTTATACATTACATAAATGTGCACACTTTTAAAGTAATCTATAGTTACAGGCGCAACTAAAAAAAATTAAATGAAAGGAGTAGGTACTTTGATAAAAATTTCGAAATAGTCTGTTGTGATTTAAAACAAGCTAGCTAGATAGCCCTTGATGCAAGCTAAACAATGATACCTTAATTATGGCTGTATGACAATTAGAAAAAAAGTTAATTTTTTAATGAATTAATTTTGACTTAAATAGTTTAAGAGATACATAGAGGAAAATATCATTGGGCCTACCTATTTGGATAGTTGTCCATGCCTGGAAAATTTTGAGTTGGCCGATTATGATGGCACAATGGTTTATAAAGGGAATAGTCCCTGCCATTTAATAATTTATTAAGACTTCCCTGTGATCACTTTAAAATTTCACACGCATATCCAAATGGTAAATGAATTTGACAAAACTATTGTTTTTATTAATTAGTTAAGTAATTTAAAAATATTGTTAAAAAAAGCAAAGCTATTCTGAGACATGGGATTTTGACTATCAAATATGGCAGGCGGCGGGCGATGTGATTTCTACCCATGGAGATGCTCCCTTTAAATTATTATTTGGATGTGCACTGAAATGCAGATCGCTTTAAAATGTATGCATGATGCTTATATTTAAATGGATGCTGAATTTAAAAATCTGTGTTTTGTCATTATTATCAATAAATTTACTGTTTTAATATGGAAAAAGTCAGTAAAAATGTTCAAATAATGCATTCAATCACTAATATCTTGAAAACGGCTACAAGTATTTCAATAATTCTTTCACCAGACTGTAGGGTATTTCCTGACCTTTCACCCAACATATATAAATAGTAACACAAGTCATGTGACATCTCCGGGAAAATGCGTTAAAGTGAGTGTCCCTTTAACCAATTTCCGAAAAAGGCGATGATGTAGAACAAAATCGAAATTGGCTTTTCATAGCTCCCAGAAGTTACCAGTTTCAATTTATTAAAGTCCCTAAAAGGAGCAATCGCCCCTAAAAACTGTGTGTGATATTCCACAGACAACTCAATTTTCCAGGCGTGGACAACTGTCCAAATGGGCCGTGAGATTTCCCACTATATTCCTCTATCACTTTACTTTAAAGCAAAATTATTTCACTCTGTTTTCTAAATGTCGCATAAGCATAAAGAGGATATATTTGAATATATAATTGTAAGGACTATCTAACTTATCACATGTTAAATTGTAAGCACCTGTTTTTATAAAAGTACATGTACACAACTAAAAATAAAAACTCTGACATGAATGAAAGTTATCGTACCTGTCTGGCGATCTAGGGCCTGAGTGAATTGATTAATTGGTGGAGGGACCTTGAGGCGCTGATAAAGAACTGCCTTTTGTCTTTGCAGACGAATATACTTGGGCCATTTCACAAATCGGCTCAGGTCTCGTTTTGGTTGGATATCTTGGCCAATACCAAAGTTTTTTGGCCGCTTTTCAAACAAAGGATTAACAACCTTCTTGGGTTCCACCTTTTTGGCCACAAGTGGAGCGGCCGCCACTTTTTTCTTCCCCTTCTTTGGTTTCGGTGCCTTGAAAAAACGAAATTACAAGGGTCAGGATTTAATCAAACAAATTAACTTTAAAAAAAAAAGAAACTTGCACTCGCAATGGCTTTAATAAATTTAAAATAATAAACAATTTAATATGTATACATTTTTTTAAAAATATCTAATAAATAAGCATTAGATAGCATTAAATAACAAGCAAAAAATATGGGCTAGATATGAATATCAAAAAGACTAAAACTATGATCATGAACAAAGAAAATTCTCAAGACCTACAAATAAATATCACATATGAAGGAATACATCTGGAGACAGTTCAGAGCTACAACTACCTGGGACATACTGTAACCAATGATGGAAGATGTAAAATTGAAATAAACAAAAGAATAGGTGTGGCAAAAAGTAATTTCAATGCCATGAAAAATATACTAACAACAAAACAAATATCGGCAGGGCTGAAACTAAGAATAGCAAAATGTTACATCTCAATATTCCTGTAGTGTATGGTGCAGAAACATGGACATTAGACAAGAAAACAGAACAGAAAATTTAAGCCTTTGAAATGTGGTTTTATAGAAGAATTGGATGGAAAGAAAAGAAAACAAACGAAGTTCTAATACAACTGAATATAAAAAGAGAACTACTAAATAGAATTAAGACAAGACAAATGAAATTTTTGGGGCATGTTAAAAGACACAACAGCCTACTAAAAGTAATATTGGAAGGGAAAATACAAGGTAAAAGAGGCAGAGGCAGACCAAGGCTAACATGGACTAGTAACAATTGAATTAGTAACATCAAAAGATGGACAAGTCAATATATGACAACCTGCGCCATCAAAGCAAGAAACAGAGTAGAATGGTGATCCATGGTAGCCAACCTTCGTTACGGAGAAGGCACTCAAATGATGAATAAGCATTGAGTTTGGCAAGGAAAAATATGACAAGATACTACAGTAATATAATAATGGGATAGATATATGCCTTGAACAAACAAATTCATACCAAAGCTACAGTAACACAATTACACATACATTACAGATGATGGCCCTAGCATCAAATACTTTCAACAAACTGACGAACATCTGGAGACCCAAAGTCTATCTATCTTTCGTTCGCCTGAAGCATTGTCTATATCTGCAATGTCGTTTCCTGTATAAATGTTACTGTCTTTTGTAATTCTTGCAGTGGCCCATATAGTTTTGTCTGTAGTGTTGTATCTATGGGCCAATGGATTTTCCTCAGTCTACTATATTCAGTGCAGTCTTGAAGTATGTGTTCAGCAGTCTGGGGCGCCTGTCCACATGTACAAGTAGTTGAGGTGCCGATCTTGAATTTTGTATACATGTGACTATGGAGTCGATTGTGTCCTGTTCTGAGACGTATAATGATAACTTGTTCATATCTATTCATATTATAAAAGGCATCCTGATTTGGGGCTTGTGGTCCTCTGATTGATTTGATTATCTGTTTCTTATGATGGTATGTAACAGGTGTATCTAGTTGTGTGCCTGTTGACCCTTCCTTTGCCAACTGATCTGCTTTCTCATTTCCTGGTATTCCACAGTGAGATGGGATCCACTGCAGGGCAACCCTGTGGTGCTTGCAGAGTTCAGTCAATAAGGTCTGCAGATGTGGTAATTTTCTGGATTGTAGTGCCTGGAGTACTGATCTTGCATCTGTCAAAAACACTACAGGCTGCGGGCTAAGATTAATGTTCAGCAGTTTTTCTATTGCTAACTTTATTGCTTGTATTTCTGCATCATAATTGTGACAATATTTCCCTGTTGCTATTTTATTCATATCCCTAGTGTTATTTGGGTATTCTATATATGCACCTGCTCCCCCATTTTTTACTGCATTCTGTGCTGATCCATCTGTATACACACGAATCCATAGGTCTTGTGGTATTCTTCATCCAGGAAACTGAGAGTTATTGTTTTTCGCTGTAGACTATTCTGTTCCTCTTTATCAACTATTCCTTTCACTTCTGTCCGTATTTGAACTGATAATCCAGATTCCTCTGTCCAGGGAGTCTGTTCTGGTATGGGCAGTAGGGGTTAACAGCTCTTGGCATGTCTGGTGTTTGTCTACTAATACGCTTGGCTTGGTGGATAAAACTGCTTCTCTTAAGTCGTCCCAATGCAAGATTTTGGAATCGGTCCTTCATTGGATGTCTCGGCATGCAAGCAAATTTTTCTGCCTGTATCAGCACCTTTGTGTCCCTCCGTTCTCTCAGTGCTGGTATCCTCCACAATTTCTCCATCTCTAATATTGGTGTTGATTTCATTGCTCCTGTGATGACCCTAAGTGCCTGGTTTTGTACTTTATCCAGTTCTTGAAGTGTGGTGTTTGATGCTGAACACCATGCAGATGATCCATATTCTAAATGTGGGCGTATACTCTGTTGTAAACTTTACTGAGTATTTTCCCACTCGCACCCCACGTAGTTCCACACAGCTTTCTTAGAATAGCCAATTTTCTCCTTGCTTTTTGGGTTGCCTTATTTATCTGCTGTTTCCAAGATAGTTTGTTATCAAATGTAACTCCGAGATACGTAGCCTGTATGTCTTCTTTCACAGGCTCATTGTTTATATAGATGGCTCCTGCTTTTTGTTTTGGGGAAAGAGTGAAAAGTGTAGTACTGCATTTGTCTGTATTGATGCTGATACACCATCTATTTGTCCATGAATTCAGTGCATTCATAGCTCTTTGTAAAATTTGGAGGCCACTGTTGCATACTCCTCTGTGCACCACATTACCAAGTCATCTGCATACATTGCCACTTTGATACCATGTGGTAGTTCAGTAACTAGGTCATTGATGTAGATCAGAAAAAGTGTTGGAGATAGTACCCCTCCCTGTGGAACGCCCTGGCGCAGTAAGACCTTCTTACTCTTAAGACCATCCAGTTGCACTCTGGCTCTCCTGTTATGCAGGTATGCTTTGACCCATTTGTACATCCTGCCATTTACTCCATAATTTCTCAGTTTCTTCAAAAGCCCTTCCTTCCATACCTTATCAAATGCTTTCTTTAGGTCTATCCATGCTGCTAGTACCAGTTTCTTTTCTTGAAACGCATCCTCAATTTCCTGGGAAAGATAGGTTGCCTGATCTTCGGTAGAGTAACACTGTCTAAAGCCTGCTTGTTGTGGGACAAGGAGATTTTCACTTTCCAGGTACCACTGCAGTCTGAGATTGATTATACGTTCCATTGTTTTACACAAACAGCTTGTAAGGCTGATTGGTCTATAGCTGGATGTCATTGAACCATCTTTTCCTGGCTTTAGTAATGGTATCATAATTGCTTCTCTCCATGCCTGTGGCACTTTACCTGTGATCCAGCAAATGTTGTAGATCTGCAGTAGTTTTGCTTTAGCTGCAGTTCCCAAGTTCTTAATCATTTCATTAGACACTCCATCACTACCTGGTGACTTTTTCATTTTTAATTTGGATATTGCCAGCTCTAGCTCTCTTTGTGTAATGGTATTTCCATGACTTCATGTGCAGTCTCTTCTTGTCTTGCATTTTGTTGTTTTAGACGGGTCTCTTGACGTTTCTCTAGGCTAATTTCAATATTGTTGTCATTTGCAAAGGAGTCTGCAAAGTGATTTGCTGCATGTTTACCTGTTAGAATGTTTCCATCCTTCTTCAGTGTAATTTTTGTGTTCCCTTCTGTACCCTCATCATTCAGCTGTTTTACAAGCTTCCACACTTTTCTTGTGTCTCGTTCTAGATTCATGTACTCTGTTTTCTCTTTCCAACTTCTCCGTCTGGCTTGTAGTTTAGCCCATTGAAATTTGGCTTTAGCATGCTGATAGTTATTGTGGTGTTCCTGGCAGGGTTATTTTCTGCTTGTTTTCGAGATGTTTCCATGTCATTGTGCAGTTGCTCTAGTTCACTATTCCAGTATGGTTTGTAGTGTTTCCGTGCCCCTCTGGGTATTGTTTCACTGGCAGCTTGTATTATTAGTCTACTGAATTCATCAACTATTTTGTTGATGTCTCTGTCTGTATTTAGATCTTTAGTCAGTACACTGGTGTAATGTTGATACATTTTCCAGTCTGCCTTTTTGTAATTCCATCTGGAGAGAGTGCTGCTCTCCCTGACGGCCTCATTTTGCATCACTAAAAAGACAGGTCGGTGGTCGCTGCCTCCAAGTTGTTTCCCAACAATACGTGTGATATTCCAATCCAGGTCTGGTGAATGGAAAGCAAGGTCTGGTGTAGATGTGGTATGCCATGATCTGGAATAGAATGTTGGTGGATCTGTTGCCTGGTTTAATAGTATAAGCCCATTGTCATCCTGCCAATTTTCAAGTTCTTCACCTCTCTTGTCCATATCTTCATAGCCCCAGCTCTGTGAATGGCTGTTAAAGTCTCCACATACAATTATTCTTTCTTTTAATGTAATTGTGTCTAGTGCTAGTGGGCGGTCACTCGGACAGTAATAGTTAAGTAGATGGAAGTCTGTATTTCCTGTCCTGAGGTGCAGTATTTGATATTCCGCCCCATCCATATACACTTCAATCTGACATGCATTAATGTTGTTCCTTACAAGAGTCAGTATTCCGCCCTTTTGTCTGTTTTTCCTGTCAGATCGGTAGCACTGGTATCCCCTAATCTTCAAGGCTATGTCGTTGTTTAGATGGGTTTCCTGCAAACAGCATATGCTTACTTGTTCTTCATGCAGGATATTTTCTAATTCTATCTTTTTACTGTACCCATCTCTTTTGCTGTTGATGCCTTCAGCATTCCAGTGCATTATTTTGAGTGGTCTTATTTTGGGTTGGCCAGTAACTCTATTCTCTCGCCCCCTGACTCCACAGAGCGATTGAGAAGGACATCCAGTAATATAGGTTGGGCCCTTTCGAGGCTGAGGGCCCGGCGCTGCACCTGCCTGAGTGTCCATCACAGGGCGAGTGCCATATCGATTTGCAGTTATAGGCATGCTTCCCATTGGCGTGAGTGCGTGGCATCCTGATTTTTGTAGTGCGCCTTTTGGCTGGTTGCCTCCGACTTCAGCACTTAAAATTGCTAGAGCAGACTGTGGTCTTGCACGGGTGTAGGAAGGCCTGGCCAGTCTTGGTTTTCAGTCCCTGGTGACTGTTAAGCCCCATCCCCACGACAAGGAGCTGGCCTTGATGGGGAGACCCAAAGTTAAAAAGAAAGTACTCAGGAAAAAAAAAAAAAATCTGAGACTATTCAACTCTGGTGTGATACAATACCAGTGTTAACACATGACATGGATGTGGCAGCATTTGGAAAACCACTACTAAAACTTTAGATAGAAGTTAAATGCCTTTGAAATGAATATCTTCATGGGATCTCAAACATTAACTTAATGATAAGGAACGCTAAAAATACATTTCAAACAAATGAGAGATAAATCTAAACAAGAAAATGTGACAACTTTTATAAAAAAGAATTTATAAGGCTTGTGTAAAAACCTTGGTCATGTGCTGAGAACCCTAACCAAAACTATACATTGGAGGCGAAGGCGCACCGCACCTCACACACAGTCTGTACTACACAGCACCAGAGCTGGAAGTTCTCAGCGACCCACAGCTGATGGCTTATATTATAAAGTTATTTTTTCAACAAGATTAGGGCTTCCTAAGTTACTAAACTTAGACTTAGAAAGAATATTACAACCTCTACCCTGGAGCCTCAGTGGCTGAGTGGTTAGTGTGCTTGCTTCGTGACCAGTGAGAAGGGTCAGGTTTGATCCCCAGCAGATTTTTTTTCAGACTGACCAGGCTCCGGTTGTTTAACCAGCTGCTAAAATGGGTACCAGAGATTATTTTTCTGGGAGTAAAGGTGGGCTGGCATCACCCAAAATGTGCTGTAGTGTAGGGACTTCGATAAATTGAATCTGGTAACTTCCGTGAGCTATGAAAAGCCAAATCCGATTTTATTCTACATCACCGCCATTATCGGAATTTGCCGAAATTGGTTAAAGGGGCACACACTTTAACGCATTTTCCCAGAGATGTCACATAACTTGTGTTACTATTTATATATGTCCGGTGAAAGGTTAGAAAATACCCTACTGAGGGTGAAAGAATTATTCGAATACTCGTAGCCATTTTCAAGATATTCGTATTTGAATGCGTTATTTATATATTTTAATTATTTTTTCCCACATTAAAACATTAAGTTTAATGAGAGTGAGCAGTGACAAAACCAGATTTTTTAATTCAGCATCCATTTAAACATAAGCATGCACACATTTGAAAGCGATTTGAATCTGCTGCCATTTCGAAATAATAATTTAAAGGGAGCATCTCCATAGGTTGAAATCACGCCGAGCGCCATATTTGATCCTGGTCAAATCCCATGTTTCAGAACAGCACTGCTTTTTTAAAATATTTTTTTTAATTATTTAAATAAATAGATTAAAAAACTAATGGGTTTAAAAAATTCATTTACCATTTAAATATATATATTATTTTTTTATTATTTATTATAAGTGTGCGAAATTTGAAAGTGATCTGAAAATGCTGTTATGTCTAAATAAATTATAATTATAATGGCAGGGACTATCGCCCTTATAAACCATTGTGCCATCATAATTGGCAAACTGTCAATTTTCCAGGCATGGACAACTATCCAAACGGGCCCAATGAATGAATATTTTCCTCTCTATGTTCCTCTTAATCAATTTAAGTCAAAATTAATTTATTAAAAAATTAATAACTTTTTTTTTCTAATTGACATACAGCCATAATTAAGGTATCATCAAGGGCTATCTACTATCTTGTTTTAAATCACAACAGACTTCAGACTATTTTGAAATTTTTATCAAAGTGACTATTACTAACTTAACTACTGTGCTGGTCACAGAAAAATATTAAATATATACACCTAACAGAACACCTTTGGATTTGTGACCATATTCCCACAAACTAAACGCCTGGCCTGGTAAGGTGTGTAAAGGGAATCCTTACAACCCTAACCCAGGGATTTTCTAATGACATGGTCATTAGACAGAGAATGATGGTGACCGAATCGAATAAAGTGCAAGGCAGGGGACATTACAATTACATTACTCTCCAAGAAGAAGATGATAAAGTAATTGGACTTTACACTTTACCAGGCAGTTGATACATAATATACGTGCTGTAATTTTAAATCAGTGGTGACCACTTATTGGTAATTTCCTAGTTTGATCAGATATATTATTTCAGTTTGGAAGAGTGATGTCCCCTAAAATATGTCTGCCAAAATACAGTGGTTCTACGCATTCTTGGCGTTGGGGTCATTACGCTGGCATGTGTCACTCACACTGGCGTTTGTTCGGCACTAGGCGTACATTGTTCCCATCGTTTCTACACGAGTTCGCCTTCAGAAATGAAATCAGACAAGGAAACGTCCTAGGGACGCTAATTACTGTAATTGCAGAGAGTTATCCTGTGTAAAATCATCACATCCCTGCAAACTACTGTCCTTTTCAGGACAACATAAGATTGCTCCAAACCTGCCCACTTCACAACTGTCCTTTTCAGGACAACCAAACATTCACAATTAACTATTTTAGATTGCCTAGAGTTTTCACTATGGTCCTTTTGAGGACTTTCATCACACTCGTTGTTATTCTCAAGCTCCGCACCAGATTGCTAATCGCTGACAGGTAATTTGAGGTAATAAAAATAATACAGACGTTGCATTGTGTTTCGTAAAGCTATTTCTAGATATTTTTTGTATTTATGTGTGTGTATGTGCATTTTAATTAATAGCCAAAGTTTAGTTTGACAATCTTCCAACATTTGACAGTAAATACGGCGATTGGTAATCAACCGCACAATAACAATTCCCTTCGATCAGAAGATCATAATTAGGCCGAGTGGCGTCGTTTTTGTCACGCGTTATAATATATTTATAAATATTTAACACTAAAGCTAAACCTAACCCCTGGACCCAACGCCCATCAACAGATACTCCGAAATGATTACATGCCAGCGTAATGACCCCAACGCCAAGAATGCGTAGAACCACTGTATTTTGGCAGACATATTTTAGGGGACATCACTCTTCCAAACTGAAATAATATATATGATCAAACTAGGAAATTACCCACTTATTTAGTATAGCAGAAATAATTTACGACGCTAAAATCGTAATTACCAACAATTTCTAAGGTCGAGATGAGAACCAACCAAGAACCAGCAGCAAATCCTCAATTAAGTTTTAGTTATCAAGTCAATCGTTGACAATCATAAATAACCGTTTGCTATGTGTGCCACCTTCGGACCGAGAGTTTAAGGAAAATGAATAAATTTATGGAAATAATATAATAATAATGAATGAATGCATGAAAGCATAAATATAGTATTATAATAAAGTTTAAAAATTGCACAACAAATAAACATCTGACAGCAAGCAAATGATGCATATACAAGTCACTGTTGTTACTGGCGAAACATACCATTGCAGCTTTAAAGTAATGCATTTACTTGAGTATTTTCATTTAAAATAATAATGCATTTAAGTAAATTAAACGCTGATTGCAATTGATTAATTGGTAAACATCGCTGACCGACATTCTCTTCTTACCCCCATTATATTTATAAACAGGAAGAGGATTTTGGAAAGCAGCTTCCGGTTCGAAGTAAAATCGCAACCAGACATTTTAACGAGTCAAATAATTTGTAATTTTAACCTTAATCTTAATAGATACATAATACATAATAATACATTTAATATCGCTTGTCAAATTATTCACAAATCAATATATTCCCCAGTAGATCCAAAAGATTGTTTCTATTAGAGTGAAAAAAAAACTATGACATGCAGTATTATTATTCCTCAACACCAGTAGTAGTAGCTTCCATCAGTCATAGTTGACTAAGGATTTTGCAGTACACCTAGAAATTTTTTGGTTCTTTTCTTTCGCCGTGCATTCTCTTTTTTTTCTATGAAGCTCTATACTTCTTGTTTGAGTTGGAGCTTTAGAGTATGTTTCCAAAGAGAGCTGTCTGCAGCTATTCCCAGTTATTCCCAGGCTGCAGGATTTATGTTCAGAGTCTTCATTTCATGTTTACAGATGTTTTCAAATCGAAGTTTTGGGAGCCCCCTAGTTATTTGGCCATGTACTAGTTGCCCATAGAGTATATCTTTTAGTATGCGGCCATCTTTCATACGGTGTACGTGGCCAAATTTCTATAGTTGACCTTCTGTCAAGCGATTCTCTTAAGCTGTTTGGTATGTTTCCTCTTTGATTCCCTCTATATCTTCGTCCCTCAATTTTTCCAGTTGTTACAATATATTCCAGCTATTCTCTTCTTATTACATGGCCAAAAAATGATGATTGTTTCTTCCTGATATTGGAAATTAGCTCTCTTTTGCTTTGGCCTCTTTCAGAACGTTTTCATTACTCTATCTAGCTGTTCATTGTATTCTCAACATTCTTCTGTAAAACCACATTTCTAGACTCCAGTGGTTTTCTTGTCTATTGACCTATTGTCCATGATTCGCATCCAAATGTTAAGACTAGCTCTACATAACATTTAAGAACTCTTTTTCTTGTTTCTATTATTAAAAATGGATTCCATAGTATCTTCCTCATTTTTAACGTCTATCTACTAAATACATTACTCTCGTATTCTGTTTGTCGTGAGTAGCACGTCAAAGTACTGAGAGCATTACACAGCAGGCCCTTTTTGAAATCCCCAGGGGAAAAGACAAAGAGGAAGACCAAGGAATTTTTGGAGAAGACAGATAGAAGCAGAGATGAAGATGATGGGAAGACATGGAATGATCTTAAAAGAATGACAAAAAACAGAACGACTTGGAAAGTGTTTGTTGAAGACCTATGCTCCACTGGGAGCTAAAAAAGGTATAGAGAGAGAGAGAGAGAGAGAGAGAGAGAGAGTACGTCAAAGTCCAGGACGAGACACAAAACGGTAAAGTCGCCCTGCTAGTAAGCAATCAAAGCATGCACGGAGGAGTAATTAAACATTGCTGCGTCGCAATTCCCTGCAAAAGCCACACCCCTCTTCATTATTTTGTTCACAGCAACAGGCTGTTAGTCCGGTACTGACACAATTCTCCAGTTACGTTCATATTCGGAAATGTTCGCAGAGCAAATATGCTTTCCTAGAGTTACATTTACTGTGTTTGTCGACACTCCGTCTTTAACGCGGTGAGTACGGTCTTGTTAACATCACGGATAGATTGTGTTCATATTTTGTAGTCACATAGCAAGGATTGAACCAAAAAATAAAACGACTAACTTTACGGCATTTTGCCTAGGGGAGCCGCGAGAGCTCAGTGGTTAGTGAACTGGACTACAAAGGACAAGAGGTAGGGTTCGATCCCAACCGACGGCTTCGGGTTCAACCAGCCTTAAATGGGAACCGAATTTTTTCTGGGAAAATAAAGCGGCACGGGCGTAATACCGATCACTTTACCTAAAAAATCATGTGCTGAATGTCTGTAAAATGTATGGTCACTAACACTATATTCCTTATACGCCACTTGGCGTGACGGAGGCTCTTTACTTTTTTTTATTCTTTTTGCGGTCTGCCTAAGGGGGTTTGGGGGGGGGGGGGTGATTTGCAGAATGAGAGAATAAAGGCCGCTTATCCAGCACGGTCGCCACGAGATTTTCGGATGTGTGTTTTTATTTCACCACCGATAGAACAAACTTTTGACTCTACCGGTCTCAAACCAGCATTCAGATGAATTAAGAAATCGTGAAAAACGAAAGAAATATCTTTTGTTGTTTAACCTCTCATTCATCCGTTCATTATCATGATTGCGCGTCATTTGCAGAAAGCAACACTCATCACAGACCATCGAGAAAATCTCTGTCTGTAGCCTGATTTCCAACTTCTTCTGTTATTACATCTCTCTTTATATCTTGAAGCCATCTTCTTTTTTGCTCTGCCCGCAGCCATCTATAATATTACAAGACCCTCGGACTGATAGGAATCACCCAAGTTTTGTGAAATTTTCAGTTTTTTTTTCTAGCGGGGGTGGCTATGGATCAGCATTCTTATACCTCATATAACTGAAGCAGTCACACAATTTGGGTGATTTCAGAATTTCCCTATCAGGCCTCATACCTTAGTAAACTTATAGATAGCTGTGGTCTTTCCTGGAACCGTGACTTCCATTATTCTCATGATTTTATAGTAGCCTGCAATCATCAGTTTGCGGTTACTTTCTGATTGGTTCTAGTCACTTGTCTATCTATCTTTCGTTTGCCTGAAGTATTGTCTATGTATATAAAATAGTTCTTAAATGTTACGTAGAGCTAATCTTAACATATGGAAGCGAATCATGGACAATAGGACAACAGACAAGAAAAGCATTGGAGTCTGTAGAAATGTGGTTTTACAGAAGAATATTGAGAGTACCATCGACAGCTAAGAAGAGTAATGAAAATGTTCTGAGAGAGGTCAAAGCAAAAAGAGAGCTAATTTCCAATATTAGGAAGAAACAATCATCATTTTTTGGCCATGTAATGAGAAGGGAACAACTGGATATATTGAAACAACTGGAAAAATTGAGGACGAAGAGATAGAGGGAAACAAAGAGAAAAAATACCAGACAGCTTAAGAGAATGGCTTGGCAGATGGTCAACAACAGAAATGATAAATAGCTGCCGAGATCGAAAGTTGTGGAGAGACATGATCACCCAAGCACAGCAGGCCCGGTACTTGATGCTGGTGATGATTGTCTATATCTGCAATGTCGTTTCCTGTATCAGTAATAGTGGTTGGGCCCTTTCGAGGGTGAAAGCCCGGCAATGCTCCTGCATGAGTGTTCATCACAGGGCAAGTACTATATCGATTCGCAGTTATAGACATATTTCCCATTGGCGTGAGTGCGTGGCATCCTGAATGTTGTAGCGCGCCTTTTGGCTGGTTGCCTCAAACTTCAGCGGTCTTGCTCGGGTGTACGAAGTATATATATATAATAGTTATTATTTATTTATTTAAATACACATGTGTGAGTGTGTGAGTGTGTGTGTGTTGTATGTTTGTTCCTGCTGAAGCCGAAACGCTGTACTAATTTCTGTCGTCCACTTATTACGTAAAGCTTTAACCATACCTTTTTTTTTTTATTTTTGTTTTCCCTATACTTTTATTTTTCATTTCTCCTTACAATTAGCTTTGTAGTAGCTTCGCATTTTATGCATTTATTTGTTTTGTCCCTTTTCTCTAACAAATTGATCTGCTGGAGTACAATCAACCAATCCTATGAACCGTGATAAACAATGATATACTAGGCCTCTGTAGCCCTGTTGTAACTACATTTGTCAAGAGAAAGCTAAATATATCGATTTCAATTTGTTGATCGATTGTTTATCCACTTCTCTAACGTCACTCCTTTTAACTGCCATTTTCAACTATTGAAAATATTTCACTGAAAAAAGGTCCACCCCACCCCTCCCCCCAACACCCACCTCCCCCTTAAGGACGTCACCAAGACTACAAATATCAATAACATTATGAACGTCACCAAGAATACAGATATCAATAACATTATGAACGTCACCAAGAATACAGATATCAACATCATTATGAATGTCACCAAGACTACTGAACTCAAAAACATTATGGATTTTATCTTTCTCTTCTTTTTTCCTTCCTCATCTGCCTGTCAGCGTTGAGGGGAGATACTATTAGCGTTTTTTTTTTGCTCTTCTGTTCACATCTGCTGCTGTTGTTCCCTGGTGCTTCTAATATTCCATCAATCCATCTTTTTCGTGGTCAACCCTTGGATCTGGTGTTCTCACAACGTTTGTTGAAGGCTCGTTGTGTTGTGTGTTGATCTTGCTGCCTTGTCACGTGGCCAAACCATGTGGATATCATCAAGACTACAGATATCAACAACACTATGCATGTTACCAAGACTACAGATATCAACAACACTATGCATGTTACCAAGACTACAGATATCAACAACACTATGCATGTTACCAAGACTACAGATATCAACAACACTATGCATGTTACCAAGACTACAGATATCAACAACACTATGCATGTTACCAAGACTACAGATATCAACAACACTATGCATGTTACCAAGACTACAGATATCAACAACACTATGCATGTCACCAAAGGTATTGATATTTTATTAACAATAGGAAAAGCATTCCCGATATCATCATCATCATTGCCTTTATTGTCTGAGCGGCTAGTGAACTGGACTACTAAGGATAAGAGGTCGAGTACAATGAGAATAGTACCAATTAAAGAGCACCTGATTTTTGTTTCTTTTTACAGTTGGTGGTCTGACATGATATGGACTGCATCATCCATGTAAATGTCCTGTTATTTCTTTCTTTCTTTCTTTCTTTCTATCTTTCTTTCTATCTTTCTTTCTTTCTTTTTCTTTCTTTCTTTCTTTCTTTCTTTCTTTCTTTCTTTCTTTCTTTCTTTCTTTCTTTCTCTTCTTTCTTTTCTTTCTTTCTTTCTTCTTTCTTTCTTTCTTTCTTTCTTTCTTCTTCTTTCTTTCTTTCTTTCTTTCTTTCTTTCTTTCTTCCTTTCTTTCTGTCTTCCTTTCTTTCTGCTTCCTTCCTTCCTTCCTTCCTTCCTTCCTTCCTTCCTTCCTTCCTTCCTTCCTTCCTTCCTTCCTTCCTTCCTTCCTTCCTTCCTTCCTTCCTTCCTTCCTTCCTTCCTTCCTTCCTTCCTTCCTTCCTTCCTTCCTTCCTTCCTCCTCCCTCCCCCCTCCCTCCCTCCCTCCCTCCCTCCCTTCCTTCCTCCCTTCCTTCCTTCCTTCCTTCCTTCCTTCCTTCCTTCCTTCCTTCCTTCCTTCCTTCCTTCCTTCCCTCCCTCCCTCCCTCCTTCCTTCCCTCCCTCCTTCCTTCCTTCCTTCCACTCTTTCTCTTTTCTTTCGGTCTTCCTTCCTTCATTCCTTCCTTCCGTCCGCCCGCCAGTCCGTCCGTCCGTCCTTCCTTCCTTCCTTCCTTCCTTCCTTCTTTCCTTCCTTCCTTCCTTCCTTCCTTCCTTCCTTCCTTCCTTCCTTCCTTCCTTCCTTCCTTCCTTCCTTCCTTCCTTCCTTCCTTCCTTCCTTCCTTCCTTCCTTCCGTCCTTCCTTCCTTCCTTCCTTCCTTCCTTCCTTCCTTCCTCCTCCCTCCCTCCCTCCCTCCCTCCCTTCCTTCCTTCCTTCCTTCCTTCCTTACTTCCTTCCTTCCTTCCTTCCTTCCTTCCTTCCTTCCTTCCTTCCTTCCTTCCTTCCTTCCCTTCCTTCCTTCCCTTCCCTTCCTTTCTTCCTTCCTTCCTTCCTTCCTTCCTTCCTTCCTTCCTTCCTTCCTTCCTCCCTCCCTCCCTCCCTCCCTCCCTCCCTCCCTCCCTTCCTTCCTTCCTTCCTTCCTTCCTTCCTTCCTTCCTTCCTTCCTTCCTTCCTTCCTTCCCTCCCTCCCTCCCTCCTTCCTTCCCTCCCTCCTTCCTTCCTTCCTTCCACTCTTTCTCTTTTCTTTCGGTCTTCCTTCCTTCATTCCTTCCTTCCGTCCGCCCGCCAGTCCGTCCGTCCGTCCTTCCTTCCTTCCTTCCTTCCTTCCTTCCTTCCTTCCTTCCTTCCTTCCTTCCTTCCTTCCTTCCTTCCTTCCTTCCTTCCTTCCTTCCTTCCTTCCTTCCTTCCTTCCTTCCTTCCTTCCTTCCTTCCTTCCTCCCTCCCTCCCTCCCTCCCTCCCTCCCTCCCTCCCTCCTTCCTTCCTTCCTTCCTTCCTTCCTTCCTTCCTTCCTTCCTTCCTTCCTTCCTTCCTTCCTTCCTTCCTTCCTTCCTTCCTTCCTTCCTTCCTTCCTTCCTTCCTTCCTTCCTTCCCTTCCTTCCTTCCCTTCCCTTCCTTCCTTCCTTCCTTCATTTTTTCAACAGCATCATTACTTTCACATTCATAGCGACACCTACGACAGTCATCATCATCATCACCACTATTATCAAGAACCAAAATTTCTGATTTCACCTTTCTTGCAACCATCAACACTGTTTTTATAAACGAGAAAATAAATTTTAAATCAACTTAATCATCACATACATTAACGTCATCATAATTTGCATGAACTATAAATGATTCGAGTAGAGCCAGTCTTAACATATGGATGCGAATCATGGAAAATAGGACAACAGACAAGAAAATCACTGGAGTCTGTAGAAATGTGCTTTTACAGAAGAATGTTGAGAGTACCATGGACAGCTAAGAAGTGTAATGAAGATGTTCTGAGAGAGGTAAAAGCAGAAAGAGAGCTAATTTCCAATATTAGGAAGAAACAATCATCATTTTTTGGCCATGTAATGAGAAGAGAACAACTGGAATATATTGTTAACAACTGGAAAAATTGAGGGACAAAGAGATAGAGGGGAGCAAAGAGAAAAATAATAGACAACTTAAGAGAATGGCTTGGCAGAAGGTCAACAACAGAAATGATAAATAGCTGCCGAGATCGAAAGTTGTGGAGAGACATGATCCCCTACGCCAGTAGGCCCGGTACTTGATGATGATAACTGATTCTCTTTATTCCTTCCTCATTTTCTCTTCAGAGTCGAGGAGAGATGTAATTTAGGATCTTTTGCTCATATTCTTGACCACTCCAGCTGTTATGTTTCCTAGTGTTTGAAAAATGTCATCAATCCATCGTTTTCGTGGTCTGCCTTTAATTCTGGTGTTCTCGCAACGTTCATTGAACACTCGTTGTGTTGTGTTCTGATCGTTCAGCCTTATCACGTGGCCAAAGCATTTTATCTGTTTCTTTATGTATTATAGGCCGGGGTTATTACGAATTTTTTTCTCAGTTCTTCATTTCTGGGAGCATGTAGTAGGGGGTAACATACACTCCTACAAGGTATGGTGGCAACTTTACAAAAAAGAAGCACAACAAAATATGAACGTTTCGGCCAACATGCGGCCTTCTTCAGATAGCGAGGACAACGATAGTAAACTCTGAGGCACTGATAAATGCTGATACATCTAGGATGATAAGTACTGGTTATGATGATAAAGACTGGTAAGTGAAGGAGACGTGGACAAAGGGATAAGAGATGAGATGCCGCTACGAGAGAGCATTGATACATGTCGGAGGATAGGTAACATATGAATTTTTAAAAGTATATGTAGAAAATGATTATATATAAAAATCAACTTAGCTGGTAGAATCCGTCACACTGATGGGAGGTTAACAAATGCCACCTCTTCATTTCTGATCGCATCTGATTGATTAAAATAAACACTTATCATATAATCAGTTGTATTCTTATAGACTCCATTTTCTCTACTATAGTACTGTAGACTACAAAAGGTTCTAAGTTATCTCGTATAAAGCCGAAACAACTAACAACGTAACGTTGTGGGCTACATTGTTTCATCAAACGTTCCTGTCATCATTTTTTAAAGCGCTAGACATTATATATACTTTCCGCGTCTACATTCTACACACTTTCCGCGTCTACATTCTACACGATCTGAAACATATAAAGGGTCAGAATTATCATGACGATGTAATTGTTTTGATTTAAAGTCACACAAAGACGATTGTAGTAGCAGTATTGTTCCATTTCACTATGTCTATTTGATGATGATGATGCGTTCGCCCGATGATTTGAGGTATTCTAACGGATACGAACCGTAGACTTCCTCCTCGTCATCCGCCCTTAAAAGGACGTTAAGTGGACGTAGTTACGTTGTGTTGAAGTTTGCAGTGTAACACTGTGATATCTGCGCCTTTCGGCCCAACACGTCCGATTTCAGCCGACGTTTTTTTGTGTACCGGGTTCGTCTTCCCACTTCGATCCCTGCTCGCTTGGCCAGACTAGACAGGTTAGTCTGTTTCTAGAGGTACCACGAAGAGGTGTAGCAGCGTCTGGATGGTCCTGGTTCACCGATCCTGGCGCAAGCCATCAGTTATGAGTCACTGACGACTTCCAGCTCTGGTGCTAGTTGGGGCGCGCCTTCGCCTCCGTCTATTTGAATCATGGTTACTTTTATGTACTGTACGTGTTCTTTTATGCAATGTCAACGCTAAAAAGTGATGTGAAGCCAGTCAACACAAAACTTTGTATATCGTCAGCAGTTGAGTGAAATACGATTCAATGAATAATTTATGAGTGAATTACTATGCACACGTTTTATTTTACTCTGACAAATATTGAGTAACTGTAACAAGAGACAACAAATGTGTCCATCACTATCGACCATAACTTTTTTGTTGATTAGTTTAAAGTACAACCTGTTTATACAAATTGATTTTCTTCTCCATCAAAGACTCGTTTGTGTCTTTTCTATGTGTTTATTTTAGTATGTACATAACCAATGTCATCGAGATATTCCCACAATCAGTTACGACTTTCAAAATTGTAATCCAGCAGAAAAGTGTTTTTAATAATTTAGTGACGTATCCTCTTCATGTTATCCATCAACCGCTGGAAACGCAATGAGTCGTGATTATAGCAACGTGATGTATTGTAATAAGAGAAGTAATACTTTTATGTGTGTGCTTTTTTCACGAGAAAATGCCCGTTCACTGAAGGATTTGATACAACCCTAAGTTTCGCTTGGTAGAAATAGTACACCAGAGACGGGATAGGCGGCAAGGACCAGTCAGGCTCAGTCAGAAATTGTTCCTTTTTAGCAGTTTCCTCATATTCCAAGTCCGTCCTGCTGCCGGTACTACTGAGTTTAGTGCTCTGTGCACATTGTGAGCTGTGTGCTTCATCCAAATCGAGTTTCAATATTCCGATTGCTTACGATGAATGATGATAGCGTATGACGAAGGACAGTTTAGGTGAGTTCACTTTCTGTGCTGCTTTGGCATTATGCCTTTTGGCGTGTGCTTTTATTTGCTATGATGGGGACTGCAACTGTCTTTGTTTGTTTGGGTCTTCGGTGAGATGAGTTTTAATTCTGGATGATTCCATTGGCACGGGCGGTTGAGCAATTACGCCGGGGCCGGGCCTTCGACTAACCATAACCAGTCATACGCATTGAGAGTAACATACATAATATTAAAAAAAAAAAACACTTATCGCAGTATATCAAATATGCAGGACTACGCTTAATTCCTTACAAATTTAATTGTTCTTATACGATTAGATATACTGATAATATAATCTTAATCGCTGAGAGTGAAAATGATTTCCAAGAAATCTTAGACATTATAGTGAAGGAAAGTAAAAATAAAGGACTCAGCCTTAGTAGTAAAAAGACAGAAGTAATGGTAACAACAACGAAAATGACATCGCCGCAATGTACAATAAAGACAAGTGAAACAATATTAAAACAAGTAAATGAATTTAAATGAAAGGCATGGCACTTGATGATGATACAATAAGAATTAATTATTACTTTTATTGTTAAAAACGTCACGCCACGTGGCACATAAGGAATGTGGTGTTAGTACCCACATAGTTTATAGCTCTCCGTCATGACTTCAAGGTTGAACAAAAGTAGGGTCAAGGTTAAGGAATGCACATAAATGCATCAAAATGCGGACTTGCTGTGTAGCTAATTATGAGGTGAAATGAAACAATATAGAAAACATATATTTAAAAACGACATGCCTAAAGCTTTACGTAACAAGTGAACAACACAAACCAGAAAGAGGTTTTGACGCAATAGGTACCAACTGGGACAAATATACAACACTCGTACAAATATGTATTGAAAATTTTAAAAAAAAAAAATAAAATAAAAAACAAATATAATACGTTTGAACTACAAGGAGAAATGAAAAGAAAATTAGAATAAAATCGTCCCTGTATGCTCGGATGTGGCATGAACAGAAGTGCGCACATGATATGTGTGTGCACAAAAGTGGAAATGTGCGCACACAGCACGCAGTACATAAGGTTTGTAACGTTTTTGAACATAGGAATTCTCTCAATCTCTATTACTTGTGTAGGCGATAGTTTTCTCTGTCGATGGCGGTAGATGTCATTCTAAAACTATTTGCAGTAATGGTTGTTGTTGTTATTATTATTATTACTATGGTACTGTTGACAATAATTGCTATGACAGTGAATATAATGATACTACTAGTAATATTTTTACTAACGATAATGATGACAGATATCGCACTAGTACTATTCACGTTAATTGAAAAGACGATTAGAGGCCACAGAGATGGAATTTCTCAGAAAAATGTTGAAAGTTCACTGGACAGCTAGAAAAACCAGTGAAGAAATCCTCAGAGAGGCCAACACAAAAATGGGAGCTCCTAAACAACATCAGATAGAAAAAAAACATTTTTCGGGCATATCATGAGGAGAGGAAAGTTGGAATACTTGGTTAAAATTGGCAAAATACAAGGAAAGAGAGATCGCGGACGACGAAGAGAGAAAATACTAGATAGCTTGGTGTCATGGCATGACAAACAGTCAACAACAGAACTGATACGATGCACTGTTGATTGTGGAAGGACATGGTCGCCTAGGCCAACCGCTATGACACATGATGATGACTATTCACGTTAATGACGATTATTATTGATATTTATTAATAACACTGCAGGCAGTAAGGAATGTGTCGGATGACGGATAGGGATGATGTCATGACGTTGTGACTTTACGATAGTTGCATAAACCAGTAATAGAAATTTGGGGGCTTCGGTAGCCTGTTTGGGAAAAGCACTCGACTGGGCTACCGACGTTCAGACAACCCGTGTTCGATTCTCGCTGGAAGCAGTATAAGTTATACACGTAAAAATAATTATTTCCACTTTATTATTAACTTTATTTCCACTTCGCGAAATGTAACTCGGGCTCTACTGTGAAAGGAGTCGCGGTAGCTCAGTTATTAGTTAACTGACCTTCTATGGACAAGAGGCAAATAATAATAAGTGAATATTATATAGAGGGAAACTTCAGAGGTGATAGATTAGCGAATAAATACAGTTGAAGAGGTACGTTTACAACACTATGAAAAAATTGACAAACAATCAACAGAAGAAAAGACAAAGAATAATAGACAGTCCGAAACAATACCAAACCCATACTGCTCGGCACAACGCCTTACCACAAGAAACAAACGCTAGAGCACACGACCAACTCAGGTACCTAAAAAAGTAGCTATCATTGGCGATGTTTTTTACGGATGTGTGCTGATGTCTATAGCATAGGGTTACGAATACAAGTCGAGAAAAAATGGTCGAGAAAATCTGTATTTTCTTATTAAGAGACGTTCTGAAAGTCATGACATCTTAGTGAGAACGGAACACATTTTTTTCCCCACCTTATAATACCCCCGATACCCATTATTTACGTCGACCTTAGTAGGACCGGCACCCATTATTTTTCTCCACCTTAGTAGGACCGGCACCCATTATTTTTCTCCACCTTAGTAGGACCGGCACCCATTATTTTTCTCCACCTTAGTAGGGTCGGCAAACATTATTTTTTTTCAAAATTGATAAGGCCGGAAACAATTTTTTTCCCCTTCATTTTGAGGGTAGAACTCATTACTTTTTCTCAACTTATTAAGGCCTGGCACCCATTATTTTTCTCACCTTAGTAAAGCGAGCATTTAAGTTTTCCAACTTAATAACCCTGGGAAATAATTCTGGGAAAGTAAAGCAGCACGGGCGTAATACCGACTACATTACCCCAAAAATCATGTGCTGAAGGTCTGTGAAATTTATGGTCACTAACACCATATTTCCCTATACGCCACTTGGCGTGACGGGGGTACTTTACTTTTTTTTTACTTACTTAATATGACCAGAAACTATTTTTTTTCTCAAATTAGTAAGATTGACATCCATTATTTTGTCTTACCATAGGTAAGTCTGCATCTATTATTTTTATTCAAACTCAGTATGGTCGGCATCAATTACTTTTTACACATTAGAAAAGCCGGCACTCACTACTTTTCCTAATTAGTATGTTAGTACCTATTTTTTCTCAACCTAGTAAGGTAAGCACTCGTTATTTTTGTAAATGATGAAGTCCGACACTCATTATTGTTTTAACCTTAGTAAAACACCAGACCTAAGGGTCGACCACGAAAAATATGGATCGGTCGAATTTTAGAAACACCGTGAAACATAACAGCAGCAGAGGCGAACAGAAGAGCAAAAGACCGCAAATTATATTTCCCCTTGACGCTGAAAGGCAGATGAGGAAGAAAAGAAGAAGAAGAAAAAAGAAGCAAGTCCGGCATTCGTTAGTAGTGAACTTTAGGCTATTCTTAAGCATTTTCTGGGGCCAGACCCATCTAACAATGATAGGTTCAGAGCGGTTAATTATAGTACTATAAAGTGGGTCCGCAGAGGTAGAAGCATTTTTCGTGTCCAGAGTGAGTAAATATAAAGTTCCAGAGGGGAAAATATAGGGTCCAGGGAAGTACAAGCATTTCCTTTAGTCCAGACTCACCTATGATGGGTCAAGTGGGGGTAAATATAGAACTATAAATAGAATCCATTGAGGTAAATATGAGTCCCAAAAGCCAACTTTAATTGTTGAGTGTGATAGGTTGAAGATGGTGGTTCCTTCATCATGATGCGTGTTCATCGTGTGGATTTTGTTGATCGTCTTTTTTTGTCTTTGGTTTGAGTAAATGGTACTAATGTTTTCTCTCATTCCATACGGGTGAACACACACACACACACACACACACACACACACACACACACACACACACACACACACACACACACACACACACACACACACACACACACAAAGTTAAAACACAATAAGAGTGCATTTTATTTTTTATTTAAAATATATATATGTGCTTACATATAATATTAGACACAAACAAGTAAAACATAGAGATATAAGCATGTTTTTTTAGTGCAAATAAGAGAAAGCTTGTTGGGCAAGTAGACTGAAAAAATTACGCTACTATGGAAAATATGACATGCATATTCACTAATAGTGAGCTGTAATTATATTCCACAGGTGGTGAAGGTTAACTAGGTGATAAACAATACATCTGTTGTGCTCCACATCTATTGTGCTCCCTGGTAATAGAAAGCTGAAATTTGCCCGACGTGAATTTTGTCTGATGGTGAAATGTGATAAAATAATCGATAGGTGTAATGTGGTAAAATGTACTTTTTTCGTCTCTTTCCACACACACACACACACACACACACACACACACACACACACACACACACACACACACACACACACACACACACACACACACACACACACACACACACACACACACACGGAAAGGTTGGCTATCTGCATTGTCGGTGAAGATGATCAACCAATGGATTCGGTGGACATTAGCAATGCCCTGCGAGATGGGGGAAGAGTACGGGACTTCGGCAACCATTAATCCACCTCACGACGTAGAATGAAATAGATCGGAGTTAAGATGGACAAAGCCAGAAGCGAGAAATTTAGTGAGCGAATAAGAAGAGTTATCAACCAACACAGAACTAGAGTTGTCAGTTCCAACACATCCCCGACTGGTCTGGGTGAAATAAGATCGCAGTAGACAAACATTTTTCGTTTCGCTGTTCAAATTTATCTCGCCCTCACTGGTTACAGTCGGATTAGTGTCTGTTACGCGTCCAGTTGACATAGCTAAGATATTTTTCAAAGTGTCGCTTATCGTAACAACGGCTCCTTGTTCGAAAAGTTTAACGACAGCTTTATTTGATTCCTTTATTTTTAAAAATCTATATTGAGCAGACTTTTTTATCACCATGTGCTTCTGCTCCCAAGATCAGACTGTTCAAGGCATCGATAAATGCGTCGGCTATTTTGTATAACCCGGGTGCCAGGCTCATGGTGAAGGGAGATTTAACTACAACACTGCGATTTTCGTCAGTAGTGGTGGTGGTATTGGTGGGTGGTTCGTAACGGATCCAGACATCGCCCTCTAAAACATTGAAATAATTTAGCGGAAACTGTTATTATATTATTATATTGATATAGCCGAGCGCACATAGAAACCTGAAATGAGAGGCCGTTTATCCGGTTACCTGAAGCAGCTCCCAGTCATGGGCTTCAACTCGGGTAAATACGATTTAATAAAGCCATATTTAATTAACTGCTTCGTCGCCGTCGATGAGATGAGAATGGTGAACAATCTGGTGAGGAGGATGATAGTGAGGGAAAGGACGGCGATATAAATTTATAGTAAAGCGAAACAATAACATTATGTGCCTCGGGACAGAGAGGTTAAAATTCCTAGATATTGTAAATTATATAGCGCCAGGTTTCAGTTACGCCAAGTACTTGGCCGCTTACAAAATTAAGGAGACCAAGGGGGTTTTCTGCTACGAGTACATAACGGATTTAGACAGGTTGAACGAGCCGCGGTTACCGCCCCACTCGGCCTTTTTTTCAAAACAAAAAAATTTTAATATTTCCGAACAGGAGTACGCTCTGTGCGAAAAGGTCTGCAAGGACAACAACATGATGACCCTGAGAGACTTTTTGGAAGGATCTTCCTTCACAGATAGGTTTTTTTTCGTCTACCAGTACGCTAAATTGAGAATGCTGCAGTTTTACTATGATTTTCTTGATATGTATGTAGATAGGTCAGACTTTCAACTTGCGAAATGGACACCGACAGTCTGTACTTGGCGCTGAGCGAGACAACTTTAGAAGCGGTAATTAAACCCAATAAGCGGGGTGAATTTTTCTCGCAATACGACCAGTGGTTCCCCTCGGAGACTTGTGAGGACCATCGCGCGGATTTCATTGAGCGTCAGGGCAGTGTTAAGTATGAGTGTTCTAAATGTAAGGCGAGACAATTATACGATAAACGGACTCCTGGTCTGTTTAAGTTGGAGTATTCGGGGGCTGGGATGGTATCCTTGTGCAGCAAGTCCTATTACTGTTTTGAGGATCATGTGAAAGTTAGCACCGAAGGGACTTAATAAACACCACAACAAGTTAGATAAAGAAACTTTCACTGATGTCCTCACCAAACAGAAAGACGCGGGTGGTAAAAACATTGGTTTCAAAACACACAAAGGGTCAATATGCACATACAACCAACACAGAAACTCACTTTCGTTTTTCTATTTTAAGCGCCAGGTCCACTCAGATAATGTAACCACCTCCCCTTTATCCATCTTGTAGTGTCATAAATTATATTCCAAAATTTATCAATATATTTAAATTCATATAAGTCTAAAATGCTCATATTGTCTATGTTTTACTTGATTGTGTCTGTTTGTGTAATGCAATATATTTTGAATAAAAAATAAAATGCACACTTATTATGTTTTAACTTTGTGTGTGTGTGTGTGTGTGTGTGTGTGTGTGTGTGTGTGTGTGTTCGCCAGTATGGAATGAGAGAAAACATTAGTACCATTTACTCAAATCAATAACAAAAAAAAGACGATCAACAAAATCCACACGATGAACACACATCATAATGAAGGAACCACCATCTTCAACCTATCACGCTCAACAATTAAAAATGGCGTTTGGGACCAATATTTACCTCAATGGGTTCTATTTATTGTCCTAAATTTACCCCCACTGGACCCATCATAGGTGAGTCTGGACCCAATCAATGCTTGTACTTCCCTGGACCCTATACTTTCCCCTCTGGAACTTTATATTTACTCACTCTGGACACGAAAAATGTTTCTACCTCTGCGGACCCATTTATAGTACAATAATTAACCCCTCTGGACACATCATTGGTAGGTGGGACTGGCCCAAGAAAATGCTTACGAAAAGCCTAAAGTTCACTACTTTCGTTATTTGTTAAACTTAGTAATACCGACACTCATTCTTATTTTTCAACTTAGAAAGACCGTCACTCGTTTTTTTTTTCTACATTCACTATAACGGGCAGAGATTATTTTTTTTCAAATGTATTAATGCCGGCACCAATTATGTTTTTTTTTCTACTTAGTAAGGTTTGCATCCATTATTTTCTACTTAGTAAGGTTTGCATTAATTATTTTCTCTACTTAGTAAGGTTTGCATCCATTATTTTTTCTACTTAGTAAAGTTTGTGTCTATTAATGTTCTACTTAGTAAGGTTTGTATCTATTATTTTTCTACTTAGTAAGGTTTGCATCGTTTCCCGTGTGTTACCGGGGCCTCATTATGAGGGAGGTAAAGAATAGTGACACTGTGACCTTCCAGGTCTTACGTGTCGTAAGAGGCGACTAAGGAGGTTGATCGATGGCTTCACATGCTGTCATTGTAAAAAGTATTGTTATGGAAACAGCGCCATAGATTTTAGAAGCAGTGATCTCTGCAATATGTGCCATTTTGGCATGCCAGATTTCTGTTTTTGAGATTGTGGTTTTGCCCTGTGTGCCGTCTTCGGCTCGAAAGGACAATAGATAGATAGATAGAAGGTTTGCATCTATTATTTTTCTACTTAGTAGGATCTGTATCCATTATTTTGTTTCTACATAGTAAGGTTTGTATCCATTTTTTCCCCAAATTAGCATGTCACACACTATTGTTTTTTTTTCAGCCTAGTGAAGGTGGCAGCCAATATTTATTTCTCAACTAGTAAGGTCGGAAAATATTTATCTACAACTTAGTAAGTATGGTACTCATTTTTTTTTATTCAATTTAGTAAGGCTGACTTAAATTATTGTTTGCACGTTAGTTAGGCCGGCACTTTGTGTAATTTTTACCTTATATTGTATGCAGTTGACAGTACAACCTACTGGTGGCTGCTGCATCGCAGGTATGCTTAGGAGAACAAAAGGCTAAGGGAGGGAACCCTGAAGTAAAACAAACCCACTGTCTTGTGGGTGTCACTTTTTAGTCAAAAGCCAGTGGAGCCAACCGTAAACAAATTGACTGAAGGCAACTGAAAACCACTGTCGTAAATACTTTGTATTATCATAGGTCGCCATAATTACAGAATTCACGACAACAACGTAAGGGGGATTCCAATGGAATACTCTCGTTCGGTATGGGACATCATGGGCTGTGTATGATACGGGAGCGTCATCAAACTACCTTTAAGCAAGATAAAGATAAAGCAGACTCTGAAGAAAGGTACATGGAATGTAAGAACACTCGTGCACAAGGGAAACCTTCTATCTCTTCTTTTTAACGTCTACTTGTAATATATACTTAATAGCAGAGACAGAGAACGAACTACAAGAAATGATAGACATAATAGTAGAAGAAAGCAACAAGAGAGGTCTCAGTCTGAATAGTAAGAAAACAGAAGTAATGGTTACATCGAAGAAACAATCATCACCATCATGCAGCATAAAAATAAACGAAACAAATCTAAAACAAGTGCAACGTTTCAAATACTTGGGCACAATAATTACATCAGATGGAAGATGCACCACAGAAATAAAAAGCAGAATAGCTCAGGCCAAAATAGCATTTCAGAAAATGAAAAATATCTATGCAACAAATCTATGTCAATAAAAATGAGAAAGAGAGTTCATCGGTGCTATATAGAACCAATTCTGACCTATGGAAGCGAATCATGGACAGTAGACAAACAAATGAAAAGACGGTTAGAGGTAACAGAGATGGGATTTCTCAGAAGAATGTTGAAAGTTCCCTGGACAGATAAAAAGACCAATGAGGAAGTTCTCAAAGAGGCCAACACAAAAAGGGAGCTCTTAAAAAACATCAGAAAGAAACAATCAACATTTTTCGGGCACATCATGAGAAGAGAAAAGTTGGAATACTTGGTTACAACTGGCAAAATAAAAGGAAAGAGAGATCGAGGACGACAAAGAGAGAAAATACTGGATAGCTTGGTGTCATGGCATGGAAAACAGTCAACAACAGAACTGATACGATGCACTGTAGATAGAAGATTGTGGAGGGACATGATCGCCTACGCCAACCGGCAGGGTACATGATGATGATGATGATGACTTGTAATATAAATTCAAGCTACATGTTAAATATGTTAGGAACATATTCGTTTCTGAACACAACATACATGAGAGCTCTGAACACAACATATATGAGAGCTCTGAACACAACATATATGAGAGCTTTATTTTTTGGTCAGTTTTCTCATTTCCAACCCCGTTATCCTCCTCTACGGTATTGATATTATTAAATTTTATTGAGCACATGTCTGATACATTATTGCATTTTGTATTTATAGAACTGGTACAAATGCGTTATTGTGAAGAGATCGACGGGACCTAGCGATTGTATATAATCAATGGGTTTACTTGTATCCTACCATAACAAAGATTGCGCTCGTTTGAGAGACTTCTGGTGACATCTTCCAGTGACTTCAGCTTTCGAGTTTAACAACAAACTATGGCTGTTCTAGCGTTATGTTTCCTGGCTTTGGTAGCAGTTTGTGTCTGTGGAGGTAAGTACATGTAAAGTTAATTTAGCCACAATTATTATCAATCCGACATTCTACAACAGTGGTCTTGTGTCAGTTGTAGCGTGAAGGGTGCACTGGTAAACATATTGTTCGTTCAGTTCATTGTTATCATACACGGTAGGTCATTATCATCAAGTACGGTGCCTCGAGGTATAGGTCATTGTGTCTCTCCATAACTCTCGATCTCGACAGTTCCTTATCCTATTTGTTGTTGACCTTCTGTCAAACTATTCTATTAGGCTTACTGTTATCTTTTCTCTTTATAACTGGTAAAATACAGGGAAAGAAAGATCGCGGACAACAAAGAGAGAAGATACTACATCGGTGTCATGGCATGAAAAACATTCAACAACAGAAATAATACGATGCACGGGGATAGGAGATTGTGGAAGGACATGATCGCCTACGCCAACCGGTATGGCCCATTAAAAGGGAGGCAGAGGCAGACCAAGACTAATATGGATGAGTAACATCAAAAGATGGACAAGTCAGCCTATGACAATCTGCACCATCAAAGCAAGAGACAGAGTGGAATGGCGCTCCATGGTAGCCAACCTTCGATGCGGAGACGGCACTCAATGATGATGAGAGGAAAGGTAATAGCATAAATTCAAATAGCACGACAAAAAAAGGGGGAAGTGGTGTACAGGGAAGGAAAATAGAGAAGACAGATGCAAAAACACGCCACAGAAAGAAATAAAAAAGGAACAACCGACATAAGAAAAAGAGAGAAGAAAAAGGAGTAAATAACGACAAGGGTAGGCAGTATGGAAAAAGACATACACCGCAAATAAAACTCTCACAGGGAAGAAAGGAGGAATTGCTGTGACAAATACAGACAAATGAAGAGAATAAAGGGATAATACAGGAGTTGGTGATAGAAAATCACGATATTCTCGCGTTGACAGATTTTGAGTTAGACAGAACACGAAAAGTACAACTTGAGATATATATCTGAAAGGCATAACCAATCAACATAAGGTCTTACAGGATACCTTTAAGGAAAAGGAAGAGGTGAACGAAGGAGACGGAAATTAAATACGGAATAACAAGAGAGAAACAAGAATAGATGGAGAAAATAGAGTAGGGATGAGAGAACCCGGAATGGGTTGAAAAAGAAACGATAACTAGAGATTAATTCGAAATGGATAGGTTACCTAAGAGAATAACGGTCAGACAGAAGAAGGGATATTGCGCATGGCCATGTTTTTAATAGTGACCCTAAATTATTTTAATGGAGTAACAGTAGAGATGTGTAGTGGCGAGATAACAAATCCTGAAGGGATAGATTACACAAAAGATATATTGCACACGGCAATTTAGAAGACCTTGCGGAATGCAATGAGACAATATATATAGACGACTAAGAGAGTTAGAGAGTAGGAGAAACAGACCCTGTGGTAGGAGAAGAGAGAGTTACTGGGAAAGAAGTTATGCAAGACTAGACTAAGTTAATGACGGGAAAGTGATTATTAGAAATAGACAAGAGGTCTGGTCTGCGGGTTCTATAGGGCCTAAAATTAGAAACATGCAGACAATGCTGACGACAATGACCGACGTTGACGTGCATAAAGGGAAAGATAGAACTTTAGAAATATAGTTGATTAGAAAAAGATAGCAGGAGATAAGAGAAAATGGTCAGGTAGAAAGGTTGCAAAATATGATAATAGTGATGAGAATTTATTAGATGATGTAACAGGATTAGTCGTTATAAACGACTAAAAGGTATTGGAAGCAAATATGTAGCCGTCAGTGGGAGAGACCACCAGAAATGAGGGAAAGTAGGTGAAACGTGAGTATCGGGATAGGTGAGAAAGTAGCCCTAAGTGGGGAGACCACGAGAAATGAGGAAAATATGTGAAGTGTGAGTCTCGAGATAAGTGAGAGGGTATAGGGAGACGAGTAAACAGGGCCGTGGGTTGAGTTGATTTGAGAAAAGCGGAGGGGGTAGTTTTTGATTGGAGGATAGGCGAAGTATTTGAAGACGAGACAAAAAGAAACGAGAAGCCTTTAGAGAAAGAAGTCACACATCAAGGATTAGGTATGGGAAACGACGCCGTGTGGTTAGCCCACAGGGCTGACAATGGGCCAAGCTAACAAATTAGCTCTTTAGCGAGAGAAATCACACACCTAGGACTAGGTAGGGGCGACGATAGCCCAAGCTAGCAAGTAGTGCTTAAGAGAACAATCTTAGCTAAGTTCGACCAGAACTAGAGTCGAGCGACATGAGAAGTTAGATAAGAGTAGAAGTAGGTGTTAGGGGATTGTTCAATGGGGAGCAATGCCCAATAAACCAGAGGTTAGGAGTTTCAAGTTGTGTGAGGGACAAGTGACGAGTAATATTGCTACTGAGATCTGCGACTGACCGAGCGGAAGAGAACCGTGGGTCATGTAACTACGTGTACATATGTTGTAACTAGGCGCCAATTGTTCAGTTCAGAAGAATAAAGACTTGTGTGTTCGCATCAACATAATGCAGTGTTGTGTTTCTAGCAGTCAGCTGATCACATCAGGCGGTGTAAGAACGGGGCAAAATGTCACGGGCACAAAACTAGACGAAGTACTAAAATCAACCACAGGACACGGGTGTAGACGTGTCAATTTCCAAGGCCAGCGGTCCTCGCCGGACCGAGTTTCCAAGTGTCACGAGAACAACGCCGCAGGTGACGTGTTTGAGTCGTCATTCATCCACTTGAACAACGAGAGACAGTGGTGGTAAACAACGTCACACGTCGGTCTTATTCAAAGAGAGTGCCACCACCATTGTAACGTTAGCAGCAGGCGCTAGCGGTCGGTCGCCACTAGTGACGAGTCAATCAACTGGTGATATTACTGTTCAGTGAAAGAAGACACGGGGCATTATGGTACCAGGTGAGGGCGGCAACCTCAGGTAACATTATGTTGCCGAAGTCGAATACGCTTTTTCTCCGGTGACATTCCTATATATAGTCGATTCATGATGTTGCTGTCTGCTCCCCAGTCCGCTCCTGCTAATTTCTTCATATCTGTTCGTTTTCTGGCTATTTTGTTTGCTTTGGCTATCTGATTTATTCATGTACTAGATAGAGCTAATTCTGACCTATGGAAGCGAATCAAAGATAGAAAACAAACAAATGAAAAGACGTTACAGGCTACATAGATGGTATTTCTAAGAAGAATGTTGAAAGTTTCCTGGACAGCTAAAAAGACCAATGGCAAAATTTTCAAAGAGGTCAACACAAAAAGGAAGCTCTAAAAAAATCACAAAGAAACAATCAACATCTTTTTGGGCACATCATGAGAAGAGAAAAGTTGAAATAAGCTTGTAACATATGGTAATACATTAGTTATTGCTATATTCAAGTCTACTTTAATTAACCAACTATTTGCTGTTGCAGGGATCCAAGGAAGTGATTCAGGAAACTTTCCACTTCATGGATGCACAACAGAAAAGGTGGACATTTTATTTCTTTATTTCGACAGCGTTGATAAAGCAAGTAGTTATAGTGAACAAAAGACAGTGGCCTTTGAATTTGCTCGCGGGTTACGTTTCACTGAGGCAACATCAAGAATCCTGATCGCTGATGTTTATGATTCGTATTCTGTCAGCAATCCTGCAATAAACGTCAGCTCTTGGCAGTTTTATAATTTAAGCACATTTGTAAAATATGCCGGTATAGAATTGTTTGATGTCTTTTCCAAATATGCGTTTTTCAATCTAAAAAGATCATATAAGAACAGACATTACAGTGCCAATAATAACCTTACGCATAAAATAAAATTTGTCCAACGTTTATTTGCTGAGATGGCTGGGTCTAGAGAGAACGCCACCCATGTCGCTGTTATTATTCTCAATGGTGGAGATTTATCATTTGAAGAGACTAGAAGTATCCCCCACATTGTAGACCAGCAGAAACAAGATACAGACATCAAGATATTTGTTGTGGTCTTTGATGTCAGATATGTAAGTCACGTGGTCTACCTTAAGGATACCCTACTTGTTGGATACAACAGCAAAGGTTTGTTGGGACAAATTCCTGCATTGGCAATTTGCGACCAGTGTAGTGAAGGATGGTTCAGATATAGACAAAATGATCAGACATCTTGTTATTTGCTATCGGCTTCAGAATACGCACAAGTTTGGGACAATGGTAATATAAAATGTGACCTTGAATACAGTTCTTTAGCAACAATAGAAACTAAATAGGAAATGCAATTCTTACAGCAAAAAATGTCAACGTATCTTATAGACTCGAAGTACCTCAGATATGACACTAAAAATCCATCTCGATTAACTGTACAATTAATTATTGGACTCAAAAGGACAAAAGTCAACATTGTAAAACGTTTTCATTGGTATGGAACAAGAACGGGTAGATATAGTCCATTGGTGGTTAATCATTGGTTGCTAGGGAAACCATCTGGTGATTATTTCAGCGGATGTGGAGTGTGGTTATTTGTTTACAACAATATCAGTAATGACGTCAGTAATATTTCCCGCAACGTTGTTGATGGATGGGTTAGTGTGAGGTGTCGGGGCAAAATAAGTTCCCTTTACCTTTGTGAGGCGACTCTTCCACGTAGAATTGAAGACAAACACATAATGAGAATAAAACCTGCATCGAACGAAAGTTTTACTCAAGCTCTAACGAAAAGAGATTTTATGATATTTAGGGATAACATCGTGTCTGTCTCGGCCAACATTGCCAACAAAGATTTTTTTTTCGACATCTTGAGAAAGTCAGAGCAAGAATTATTTCCCCTCTTTGACTGTGGAGAAGACTCACTTGGTTCGCAATACATTTCCTATGTTTATGTATGTGATTTTATTGATCACTGCAGCAATAGGCGGGATGAGCTGTTCTGTTTTTATAAATCACAGAATACAGATAGCGATCGACAAAATGGTGTTTATTGTTGTGACGATTCGTATTTACTTGTAGGGTGGGTTGGGGATGGTGAAGTTGATTGTAATGTCTGTGGGTACGACCAAGAGAAGGATATCAACGATGAAAATGAAGTTGTTGTGAGTTCATTTAAAACAGGCGACTGCGCTTTCTACTGTAACTTCAAATGTGTGAGCTTCAAAGATCTTAATAATAACAAAATAGACTGTCACGGTAAAGAGGGACATATAGACGAGACTATAGGGAGACTGGAAACGATAGATTCTTGTTACAACAGTCTGGGACATCGGTTGTGGTCTCCCAAGTGTGTCTACTTAAAGGATATGTTCGGGGTGTTAGTGGGTTGTAGAGATGTGTCCCACCTTGATAACTGTACTGACTTTGAGTGCCCAGAGGGATACGTTAAATGTGTGAACACTTACTGCATCCCTCAACATTATGTCTTTGATGGAACTTTAGACTGTCCTACAGGAGATGACGAGAATAATTACACTTTTAGCTCTTGTACTGGAAACTTTGCCTGTTGGAATAGTAAAATGTGTCTCCATCCTGACCTAGTTTGTGACGGACATCCTGACTGTCCACATAGCGATGACGAAGTGGACTGTCAAGTAAAATGCGTTGAAGGATTCCGCTGTATATCGGGGACAGTTACGGTGTCAGATTACAATAAGCCTTTACCAGCATTCAATTTTCGCATATTTGACGTCAGAACGCGTTACCTGGACTTGTCCCACGTTGAACTCAGTAGAGTACGCTTCGATTATCTCAAAAACGTTGTCGTCTTTATTGCGTCTCACTGTAATCTCACAAGTAAAGGAATTTATAAAGAATTCTTACCAAATGGCCTGCAGATATTGGACATCAGCTCTAACCGCCTGCAGACCCTGGACGGTAATGAAATATACGATTCTCCGCTGGATAATATCCGACTCTTGAATCTGTCACACAACAAAGAGTTTGTTGAAATTAAAAACATGCAATTAATTGTGTTAGAAACCATCGACCTCTCACACACGAGTCTGTCACTTCTCAATAAATCTTTTGTTTTAATGTTTCCTGGCTTGAAACATTTAAACTTGAGCTTTACAAAAATCAGGAGCATTAAAGCAAACACGTTTCTTCATAACATCGTATATCAATCAATAGATTTACGTGGATTATTAATCGCAGACTTTTATGAAGATTACTTTAGTGGTCTCAGTATCAGTCACGATCTGTTCACTGACAGTTTTCAGTTATGTTGTCCACAGATAAGGGGAAAGCTGATCCCATACCACACTTGTCACGCTCCTGATGACGCTATCTCCTCTTGTTTTGATTTGATAGGTATCGATGTTCAGCGTGTTCTTCTCTGGGTGGTCGCGGTTCTTGCTGTTCTTGGGAACATGGCAGTTATTGGTTATCGTGTAATCTGGGACAGGTCTGTTCTCAGAACAGGTTATGGGCTGTTTGTAACAAACTTAGGTATATCAGACTTTATTATGGGAGTCTATCTGTTCATTATTGCTGGAGCGGATTATTACTATCGTGACATTTATGTTTTGTATGACAAGAGCTGGAGAGAAAGTGATGTATGTAAACTCGCTGGCTTCCTGGCTACACTCTCTAGTGAAACGTCAACATTTTTTGTTTTCCTTATTACTATGGACAGATTTCTGATTATGAAGTTTCCCTTTGGTCAAGTCAAGTTTTCCAAAATGAGTAAAATTATCGTTCTGTCTTTGTCTTGGATCATTGGTTTCCTTCTTGCACTGACTCCCATTGTGTTCAGGTTTGAAATATATTCTTCTAACGCAATGTGTCTTGGCTTACCTTTAACAACTAAGCTACTCAGTGGTTGGGAGTTCTCGTTCGCCGTATTTATCGCTCTTAATGTATCTGTTGTTCTTATCATTGCTTACGGTCAAAGAGCCATTTTTCGTGCCATGTCTGAGAACAGAATGAATCACACATCGTCCAGAAGAGCTAACGATCTAATTGTAGCTAAACAGCTGTTTCTGATAGCTCTGTTCAACTTTCTCTGTTGGTTTCCTGTGGGAATCATGGGATTATTGACACTTGGCGGCCACGTGATCAGCAATGACGCTTACGCCTGGACAACGGTAATCGTTCTCCCTATTAATTCTGCAGCAAACCCACTTCTGTACACGATCCCTGCCATTATGGCTAAATGGGAGCAGTTTAAACACAGAGACAGCAGAGCCATAAAAACATCTACTTAGAATATTTCTTTAATACAAAAAACTGTTAATGTTTGAAATTACTATAATGTAAATATTTAATATGTCATTTATTTCAATTAATTATGTGGTGTTCTACCGGTGTGATAAAGACAGTACTTCTATAATGGACCAACAACTTAGTGTAATCTAAATCAGTAACCTGATATATTGTGGAAAATATTCTGTTTTACTCTTAAAATCTATAAAGTATTAGGGCAGCAAATAAGAAAATCTCTGGAGGCTACAGGTTTGTGATTTGATAGAGTAATGTTAAGAACGCAATGGATAGCTAAAAGAGAGTAATCAGAAATTATAAAATGGCCAAAGCTAATGATTAGTTATAATAATAGAAATACACTGTCATTATCTTTGTGTGTACGATGATACAGACGGACTATATATGTTGACAACAGGGAATGAAGTAGGAAGGTGAAATAAAGGAAAGGACAAACAATATATACAGGGCAGTTTAAGTGTCAATAATCATGATTTGTTATTAGAATAATGTTGCTGGTTCGTTGGATACATTTTGTAAAAGAGTTCTTTTTAGATTCAACCTTGAACGTGATAAATTAGTATAATTTCTTCTCGTTGTGTTTGTTCGTTCGTACTCATACTGTTATTATTAGGCCGTCTCGTCTTTCTTTGACACATTCGTCAAGTCACTTATCATCCTCGCCACCTTGACAATCGACAAAGGCTTGAGGTGTACAATAACGCCAACACATATTTATTTATACTATTTACAGTTCGATGGTCACAAGTTACATAACACATTTCTTGATTATTCTGACAATACCTTCTTTCAATGCTACCATCAATATCAATATTACTTGGAGGTGTGGTGACCGCTGAATCACACACTCCTAGCATCATTTAACCCTCACAGGTTATGCATTTTGCTATCGAAACACAAGTCCCGTGTGGACTCACTAGATCAGTTAATCTATTCACTTGATCTAATATTGATCTTGTTCGAACGTCTTGTCTAGCTAAACTAGTTGGCAGTCTTTCAATTACTCTTCCCTGGTTAACTGGTGAATATTTAGCTCAATCAATTTCCTGACTGTCCTTCCTCGTTAATGTTCTCATTGCGACTAATTACTTTGCTGGATGTGCGATTCGTCTTTCTCTTCGCGTGTGTCAGATGGAGTGAGTCTCTCGGCGTATCTGCCTCGGCTTATCTCTCTCGGTGAATCTCTCTGTATCTTCCTGTGTCTCACTCTTTGGAGTGTCACTTGTGTTGTCTCTCGTTCTCTGTCTCGTAGTTCCTTCCGTTAGTCTGTAAGAGTCCCTTTTATATGCTGGCCATTTGCGGCTTCTCCCATTGTCTATCCCCCCGTGCATCTATTATCTATTGACCTTGTGTCTGTCCTCCTAGGCATCTGGATATATTTTTTAAATGCCCACGCTTTCTTATAGTACTTTTTTATGTTCACGCCTACGCATTACGTTGACCTCGGTGTCTGTTATTAAGTCTAATGTTGCTTGTTCCCTTTTTTAAGCAAAATGTATTTCCATGTCATTTCCTTCTACCACGAATCATCAACATTCGAATAACCATTCCACATTACAAAATGTATGTATGTTGTGTTAGTAAGATAGATCGAGAAGGTAAAACAGGGAAAGAGATCAAAGGCAGAACAGTAAAAGCAAACAACACTCTCCAGACAATTACCATTGAAATGTCAATGTTTGTTTCAGTGAATAAGTTCACGTAGTTTTGTAATATTTTTTCAATATTTACTTATATTGGGGTCTACCAATTTGTTGTTCACCAAAATCAACATCTTAAAATCACGTTGATTCATCTATACTTTTATTATATTTTGAAATAAAATGTTTTAAACGTGTTTATATGTGTATTTTCTTCATTAGCAAAAGGTGTTTTAAAATGTGTTTATATGTACATTTTCTTCATTACAAAAAAATGTTTTAAAACGTGTTTATCTGTGTATTTTCTTTAATATTTTTCTTTTTTAAAACGATTATCAAAATTGACGGTAACATAACATGGCGGCAATCAATCTTTATGTATTTCTGTTTGTAAACTGTATTAAAATTTTCTTGAATTAACGTAACAATTTGGCTTTTTGATAACTTTAATATGGCACAATTTATGATATATAACATTTATAGGAAAATGCAAGTATTTTGTCGAGTTTTTTATTCCGCACATGTCGTGATGGTGTTTAAGGCAAACAGTACTATATAGAACATACTGTACTAAATGAATTATTATGAGATTTTACATATGCAGATGTAGATACTGCCCAGCACAGAACAGCGATATACTTATGTTCACCAAGTGATGAATTGCCATAAATCTGTCAAAATCAACATCACTGTAACATAAGTAGTTTTGTCAACATCAAGAAAATGGAAGTCATGAATATCGAAAAAGAAGAGAAACAGAAAATCAACCAAACGATGGACGACAAAGAACTAAAACAAATAGAGGAATATAAATATCTAGGAAGTCTAGTGAGAAACGACAAGTCACAGGCAACAGAAATAGATTCAAGATGCAACAAATCTAGTCAAATCATTAGACAGTTATCACCACTATTGTCCAACAAGGAAATAAGATCTGAAATGAAGAACGGCATACACGTAAGGCAAATGCCAGATCACATAATAAAGGATACATGGTGAGGTGGTCATGTGATTAAGCAGAAACATTAAAATAACAAAAGAATATACCTTCAATAAACGCTGCGATAAGACTCAGGGCATCATCATCATCATCGAGTGCCGTCTCCGCATCGAAGGTTGGCTACCATGGAGAGCCATTCCACTCTGTCTCTTGCTTTGATGGTGCAGATTGCCATAGGCTGACTTGTCCATCTTTTGATGTTACTCGTCCATGTTAGTCTTGGTCTGCCTCTTTTACCTTGTATTTTCCCTTCAAATATTACTTTTATTAGACTGTTGTGTCTTTTAACATGACCCAAACATTTCATTTGTCTTGCTCTAATTGTGTTTAGTAGTTCTCTTTTCATTTTTAGTTGTTTTAAAACTTCCTCGTTAGTTTTCTTTTCTTTCCATCCAATTCTACCTATTCTTCTATAAATCCACATTTCAAAGGCTTCAATTTTCTGTTCTGTTTTCTGGTCTAATGTCCATGTTTCTGCACCATACAGGAATATTGAGAAGATGTAACATTTTGCAATTCTTAGTTTTAGCTCTGCTGTTATTTGTTTTGATGTTAGAATATTTTTCATGGCATTGAAATTACTTTTTGCCATTCCTATTCTTTTATTTATTTCAGTTGTACATTTTCCATCACTGGTTATAGTATGTCCAAGGTAGTTGTAGTTCTGAACTGTCTCTAGATGTATTCCTTCAACTTTGACATTTAATTGTAGGTAGGTCATAACATTCAATGTGGCTATTTTTAGTTCGTTCCTAAAACAGTAGTTAGAATTTCTCTCCATGGCTTTCTTTGGAATGTTACGTGATGAGGCTCCAATCTCTTTCACGGTGGTCTGCCATATTCGTCTTTCGTGTTCTGAATTCATTGTTGTCGAACCATGTGCTTGCCTATCGAACCGCGAACACACGACAAAAAGAAGAATAAATCATATTCCACTTAAATATCGATAAAGTTCACAGTCCATCCACACGTCAGAAGTAAAACATACACCAAACGGGGAATAGCAACACAAAATTTCACAACTAGACTGACGCGTAAATCATTTAAATATATCATCAAGAGCCGAATTATAAAAACGACAACACGTAGTCACCATGACACCGGAAGTCATCTCAGGGCCTAACAACGAAAAAGATGGATTGTTAGGAATATTAGATGAACTATGAAGCATAACAGCTGAAGAGCGAAATACCGCACATTTTATATTCCCTTGATGCTGAACGGCAAATGAGGACGGAAAGAATAAGTGCATTTGTTAATTATTGAAGTCACATATTCTTATTTTCCTGTTTTTATGATAAGTTCAGTTATGTGTGGACGAACAGAGAATTTATTGCCGTGATAGAAACAATATAAAGTCATTGAACAGTGTTTGGGAATGAGTGGGGAGAATAGGAATAATTGATTAAACCTGAATAGGAATAATTGTTTTAATATGAATAGGAATAATTGATAAAATATGAACATGAATAATTGATTAAATCTGAATAGGAATAATTGATTAAATCTGAATAGGAATGATGAATTAAATCTGAATAGGAATAATTGATTATTTCTGAATAGGAATAATTGATTAAATCTGGGTCATCTATGACATTTTGTTTCCTGTAGTTGGTGTTTTAATGTTATAGACCATGTGTAGTTCTTTCAGTTTGCTCGAGATTGTAGGAAGTGTTTCTCTCCTCCCCTTGAGTTTGCTAAAGATTGTAGGAGGTGTTTCTCTTCTCGCCTTGAGTTTGCTCGAGATTGTAGGAGGTGTTTCTCTCCTCCCCTTGAGTTTGCTCGAGATTGTAGGAGGTGTTTCTCTCCTCCCCTTGAGTTTGCTGGAGATTGTAGGAGGCGTTCCTCTCCTCCCCTTCAGTTTGCTCGAGATTGTAGGAGGTGTTCCTCTCTTCCCCTTCAGTTTGCTCGAGATTGTAGGAGGTGTTCCTCTCCTCCTCTTGAGTTTGCTCGAGATTGTAGGAGGTGTTCCTCTCCTCCCCTTGACTTTGCTCGAGATTGTAGGAGGTGTTCCTATCCTCCTCTTGAGTTTGCTCGAGATTGTAGGAGGTGTTCCTATCCTCCTCTTGAGTTTGCTCGAGATTGTAGGAGGTGTTCCTCTCCCCCCCCCCCCCCCCTTGAGTTTGCTCGAGATTGTAGGAGGTGTTCCTCTCCTCCCCTTGAGTTTGCTCGAGATTGTAGGAGGTGTTCCTCTCCTCCCCTTAAGTTTGCTCGAGATTGTAGGAGGTGTTCCTATCCTCCCCTTGAGTTTGCTCGAGATTGTAGGAGGTGTTTCTCTCCTCCCCTTGAGTTTTCTCGAGATTGTAGGAGGTTATCCTCTCCCCCCTTTCAGTTTGCTCGAGATTGTAGGAGGTGTTTCTCTCCTCCCCTTGAGTTTGCTCGAGATTGTAGGAGGTGTTCCTCTCCTCCCCTTGAGTTTGCTCGAAATTGTGGGAGGTGTTCCTCTCCTCCCCTTCAGTTTGCTCGAGATTGTAGGAGGTGTTCCTCTCCTCCCCTTGAGTTTGCTCGAGATTGTAGGAGGTGTTCCTCTCCTCCCCTTGAGTTTGCTCGAGATTGTAGGAGGTGTTCCTCTCCTCCCCTTGAGTTTGCTCGAGATTGTAGGAGGTGTTCCTCTCCTCCCCTTCAGTGTAGCCGATTCTTGTACGAAATTCCTGGCCACCGTCATTTCCGCCATTTTTAAGGTCTGCGTTGTGGGATCTGACTTGCAATTGTGTGTTTAATGTGTATAGGAGCCAGTGATGGGGAGTGTTAGACACTCCAAGGTATGGTGACAGCTTTACAAATAGGGAACACAACACAATATTGACGTTTCGGCCAGGAGCCTTCTTCAGAAAACAGGGACATCAACAACAAACGATGAAGCACAATTATCTATATCTACATGTTAGATCATCAGGAGAATGAAGAGGTGGACAGAAGAGAAGAGAAGAAAGTAGGATTTTGAAATAAGAAAGGAGGCTACATGAGGGGAGGTAGGATGAGAGTCAAGATGTGTAGAAAAGAGAGATAGGAAAAATGAGGAAGAGAATGAAATGTCAAAAGTACAACGAAGGTAATGAATAAAACGTGTAAGAAATAGTATAACAAAAATCAAACACTTAGCTGGGAAAACTTGACTGTCCGCCGTAGAGCAATCGAGAGAATGAGCTATGGACACGAGGCCTACAAAAGGGTCGGGGGGGGGGAGATAGAGCGAGGAAGAGGGGGGTGAATACGGGGGGAGAAGAAAAGGCGGGTAGCCAGACTGGTGTGAAAACACTAGTGGAAATAGATACAAAGAAGCCTCAACAGAGGCTCGGGAAAGGCATGTCAGCGACCAGACCAAAGGCAGAAGGGGGAGAAGATAATAGGCACTATAAAATTAATGGGACCTAACAAAGAGGAAAAATCCAAACAAAGGAATCGTAGAAGCACAAGACAAGGGTAAGAACGGGGGAATGAGCAACAGAGGTGGTCATAGGTATGCTAAAAATAGCAGGTGAAGAAGAAGGAGGAGGGAGGAAATAATAACCGGGGAAATAAATGGAGAGGAGGACTATGAAGGGTAATAATAAAGTGGACAAGAGGAGAGGCCGTAGGTCAGGAGTGAATAGGTTGAGGGGGAGAAGTGGAGTAATAGAGGGAAAGTAAGCAAGAAGTAGTGCCTAGAGATGTAGAGAGGTAGGGAAACGGAAAGACTAAGAGGGACAGAAAAAGTGAGGTGGAGTGAGGTAGAGAAGTAGGGAGTAGACTAGAGGGGATACAGAGAGATGTGGAGAAAGAGTGTGGGAGATAGACAGACCAGTGGAGTCATAGAGGAGGGCTGAGAGTAGACAATCTGGATATGTGAGGTGGTGATACCAGAGAAAAGAGAATAGAGAATACTAGGAGTGTATAAATAGAGGGGAGTAGGAAGTACACACCAGGGGAGGAGAGGTAATACGTAGGAAGAGAGCCGGTGGGTCAGGAGTAGATGGGTAGAGAGGGAGTCAGAAAGAAGAGGGGGGGGGGATACGCAGAAGGTAGTGAAGTAGGGAACCAGAGAGATTAGGTGAATAAAAAGAGGTGGAGTAAGAGTAGCTGAAATACAGATAAGAGGAGGCCTAAGAGAGAAAGGAAGAAAGAAAAGGGGGAGGGGGTAGACTACAAGAAGAAGGGGGGCTGGAAGGATAGGAAGGGAGCAGACTAACAAAAAGGTGAGATAGGAAGAAGAGTACAAGGGAGGGAGACGGGGTCAGAGGAAGAGGAAGAGGGGTCATCAGAGGGATAAAGATACATTCATGCCACGGGGGGGGGGGGTTGAGGCAACCCCAACGAGTGATCTGGCGGTTCTCAAGAGTGAGACGACTTTGGTAATCAGAAGAGCAAGATACGAGGCCAGTGACCAGGACATCGGCCTTCCCCCGATGGCCCCTCGAGTTAAAGTGGGCTGCTACCGGAGTGCCAGCTTCTCGGGTGATGTCATGTAAATGTTCACGGCACCTATCACCGTTATGTCGACCAGATTTACCGATGTAGGTCAACTTGCATCGCTTACAAATGATGGCAAAAAAATGACGTTCCGCGATATGCAAGTGAATCCCTCTCTGATCTCGAAAGGACCATTAGAAAAGAGGACAGTATCAGTCTGGAGAACGTGATCACAAGTTTTGCATACTCTGCGGTTGCAGCGGATAGTACTTCGATGGCTAAGGAGGGCAGCAGGAAGACGGCCCCTTACAAGAAAGTCACGGAGGTTCCGGTCACGTCTAAAGGCCACCAGTGGTGGGTCAGAGAAGAGCAGACGAGTAGTAGGGTCAGATCGGAGAATTGATAGGTAGCGGTGAATGGTCCTAATCATAGCGTAGTGGTGAGGGTGATAGATGAGGGCGAGTATTACTCTATCCAAGGAGGGATGAGTAGAGGGGGTAAGAGCAGACTGACGTGAAATGTGGAGAACTCGACGCAGGGCAGGGAGGAGAGCTGCTTCTGGATAGAGGCTTCGGCGGACGAAATCAAGCATGAGGTGGGCGTTGTGAAAGAAATCTTCATCGTCTTGGCAAAGGCGACGAAGTCTGAGAAGCTGAGAATAAAGAAGAGAGTTCTTACAGGATGTAGGGTGAGAGGAGTCGTAGCTGAGAAAACTGTGGGAGTCAGTGGCCTTGTAGAAAACCGAGGTGAGAAGATGAGAGGTGCCCAAGGAGACTGAGATATCAAGGAAATATGCGGAGGAGGTAGAGATGTGGTAGGTGATGTGGATGGAGGAATGGAAATGTCCGACATATTCGATGAAACGGGAGATCTCATCCTCTGGAAGGTCAGTCAGACCGATGCAATCATCGATGGGCCTACGATACATAAGGGGAAGAGGGCCCTGGTAGGTATGGAAGATTTGGTGCTCTAGATAACCCATGAAGAGACAAGCATAGCTGGGGCCCATTTTAGTGCCCATAGCCACACCGCTAATCTGGGTAAAGAAATTGCCATTGAACTCAAAAGAGTTGAGGTTCGAGACTAACTCCGCTAGGCGCAGGAGGACGCCAGTGGCAATGGAAGGTTGGATCCTACGGTCCAGGAAAAACTGAAGAGCACGAAGGCCGTCGGAGTGACGAATAGAAGTATACAGGGAGCAGACATCCATAACGAAGAGGCGGTAGTGACGATCAGGAAATAGGGAGATAGAGGCAAAGATGTTGAGGGCGTCGTTAGTGAGTAGTAGGTGTGGCTGTTTATGAAACCCAAAAGTGCATATTCATGCACCGAAAGACAATAGATTTGGCACCGATACTGCACGAAACTGGCACCAAATCCGTGCAAAAGTCCGATAATCGGCTTATTATCTCGGTGGTCGTGACGGTAATCTCGGTGGTGTGCGTTGGTGCGTGACGATCGGTGGTCGTGGTGTGCGTTGGTGCGTGACGGCTTATCTCGTGAGGATCGGCGCGTCGCTCGCTCGCCGGTTATCTCGGGGGACAGCGGTTCTAAAAGGGGTCGGGCGACAGCGGTTCTAAAACTTGTGGGGATGGCGGGTCGTCGCCGGCTATCGAGGCGTGCGGGTGGGGAAAGGGGGGTGCCTTTATTGGTCGAGTGTTATTAGTATCATCATATGTGAGGTGGGTATTAGGCAACAGGAGGCGACATGTAAAAAAATGCTGACAAGCAATGACGTTGAAGGGGGGGGGGGTTAGGAAAAGGTAAATACGACTATCTCGCGTGCGACGAGGGTGGGGGAACGGGGTTGGTCGGCACGGGGTGTGTTATTGTAATATCATGTACCAGGTGTGATTATAGCGATTTTATTAGAGACACATCATCATCATGTGCCACCCTCAACAAAATCATCAACCCTTCCTATCATCATCATGTGCCATCCTCAACAAAATCATCAACCCTTCCTATCATCATCATGTGCCACCCTCAACAACATCATCATGTGCCACCCTCAACACCATCATGTGCCACCCTCAACACCATCAGCAAACCTTCCTATCATCATCATGTGCCACCCTCAACACCCTCCAAAAAAAAAACAAAAAAAAAATGTTTATTCGCTATTTTTTCGAAATTGATTATTTTTTTTTTTGGGGGGGGGGGAATTTTTTTTTTTGGTTCGTCAGTTTGTCGAAACGGTCTACTGTGTCTGAGATATTAACGCAGGTAAATTCAAAAGATCGTGTCTCGGTGGTAATCGGCTTATCGCTCCGTGCGGGTCCGGTGATCGCCTATGGCGGTGTGATATTTGTGAAAGAGTATTTTAAAAGAGTATATTTGTGAAAGTAAAAATTCAGAATTATTTAAAAAATATGTATTTGTGAAAAAAAAAATCAGAATTATTAAAAAAAATAAAATAAAAAAAATAGTCTCCCATCAGGATTCGAACACGGGACTGCGTGACAGGCCAGGCACTTACCACACGGTCCACTTCGTCACTTTGTCGAACGGTCCACTGCGTCTGACAGGTAAATTGAAAAGATCGGGCCGTCAAACAGTCCGGCTCAGGATATTTCAGTTAACCAACTCAGGTAAAACCCCGATTGAAAAGAAAACGGACTTATGTTAAAAATAATAAAATATAAGGATGAAAAATCAATATTTTTAAAAACTTAAAATGAAGGGAAATTTAAAATTATAGGCGATCTCGTAACTGATTGGGTCGCGGATCTTGCACTACATTTTTTTTAGTGATCATGTGCCACCCTCAACACCATCATCAACCCCTCATGTCATATCATCACCAACATACCACACAAAGTTTCAAACCGATTATTATTCGGCGGCGGTCGGCATGTGAGGTGGAGGCGACATGTAAAAAAATGCTGACTAGCAATGACGTTGAAGGGGTATTGTTAGGAAAAGGTAAATACGACTAGCTCGCGGGCGGGAACGGGTTGGTCGGCATAGGTGTGTTATTGTAGTATCGCTAACATCATGTGCCAGGATAGCGGTTCTTGGGGAAAGATTATTGGTCGTGTGTGTTATCGCTATCAACATCATCATGTGTCGTGTAGTAAGGTTTGCTAATATTAAATAGTGACGCTCGCTCTTTCTCATTCAATGTAAAGCAAAACAAAATTCTATATTTCACAACTTTATTCATACATCATATATATATATATTACTGTCCGGTTGCTGATAATTTTAACCGTCTGGGTTTCCTACACAACCGCCCTCCATTTTGACAAAACCTTGATCAAAGCTGGAATAGGTAATCGGTGACTCTGCTGAAACATCCTGGGCATCCATATTGGCTGCCGGATCTGTCGTCTGATTAACAAGAGTGAGGTCCCCTTGGTTAACAAAAAGGGGCGTGTAGTTGATCTGCCGGTTGTTTCCAAAATGGAGGAATTATTTTTCTCCGGCTTGGTATATAACCGTTGATCAGAGGTTTAACAAGCCGCTATCGTAAAAACAATGTTGTTAATGAAACGTAGACCTGATACAGAATGTGTAAATTAGCAGTAGATAGTTGTGATAGTTTTTTCGGCCCTAAAACAACAACAAAAATAGGATTCTGGAATGTTCGAACAATGGCCGCTCCGACGAAACATGCACAGGTCGCGAGCGAGATGGAGAGATACGACCTAGATATTTTAGGATTAAGCGAAATGCGCTGGCTTGGAACAGGTAGGAGATCTGTTGATAATTCATGAGCAGTCAGATAAAAACGATGCAGGAAAACACAAATGAACTATCATCAATAGCCAGCAAAATTGGGCTTGAGATCAATCATGAAAAGACTAAAGTCATGACTAGTTTAATTCCAACAGGTGACAAAATATACATGGAAAACAAACCAGTAGAAGAGATCGATCACTTTATCTATCTTGGAAGTCACATTGATCGAGAAGGGGATACGAGCAAAGAAATTAAAATCAGAATAGCTAAAGCAGCAATGTCTTTCAGAAGCCTTGAAAAGTTGTGGAAATCAAAACTTATCAGCACAAACACAAAACTTAGGCTATTCAAATCAAATGTACTATCAACCCTTACGTATGCGTGTGAAAGCTGGAAAACAACAAGAGATATAGAAACAAAGTTGAACGCATTCAAAAATAAATGTCTAAGGAAAATACTTGGTATAGCATGGAACGAATTCAAAACAAATGAGGAAATTAGAGAAATCGCCAATCAACCACTAATATCTTCAGTAATAAAGAAAAGACGATGGTCATACGTTGGACATGTGATGAGAAGAGATAATAACCGAATAGCAAAGCAAGCCCTCATATGGGAAACAACAGGTAAAAGAAAAAGAGGAAGACCCAGGGAGACACTGAGAAGAACATTGATGAGAGAGGCAAGAGCAGCAGGAGTCGGCTCCCTCAATGAGATAGAACTGCTTGCACAGAACAGAGACAGATGGCGAGATTTGATAAATATCTTTAAAAGAAAACTGCTAGAATAAAAAATCCATATAGGAGAAGGTGTATCTTGGTCTACGCCCTATGGGCCGGTTACGGCTCGAAAGGTCAATAGAATAGAATAGTTGATCTGGTTAACAACAGGCGGCGTGTAGTTGAGGTTAGCATAAGCGTTTTCGAGACTGCCTTAACGCCATCTTTAGACAATGGAATTACCCCCTCTGCCTTCATGGCCTATCATCATCATGTGCCACCCTCAACACCATCATCATCCCTTCATGTCCTATCATCATCATCATGTGCCACCCTCAACATCATCATCAACCCTTCATGTTCTATCATCATCATCATCATGTGCCACCCTCAACAATACCATCATCCCTTCATGTCCTATCATCATCATCAGCATCAAGCCACACCCTCAACACCATCATCATCCCTTTATGGCCTATCATCATCATACCACACAAAGTATCAAACCGATTATTAGTGACACATCATCATGTGCCACCCTCAACACCATCATCATCTCTTCATGTCCTATCATCATCATCATGTGCCACTCTAAACACCATCAGCATCCCTTCATGTCCTATCATCATCATCATCATCACCAAGCCACACAAAGTGACACATCATCATCATGTGCCACCCTCAACAGCATCATCATCCCTTCATGTCCTATCATCATCATCAGCATCAAGCCACACCCTCAACACCATCATCATCCCTTCATGGCCTATCATCAAGCCACACAAAGTATCAACCAGCGAAATTCTCTCTCTCTCTCTCTCTCTCTCTCTCTCTCTCTCTCTCTCACACATTCATGGTAAACCAAAACAAAATAGGCTCATATTCAAAAAAAGTCGACCTCAAAACCATAAAAATCTACTCCAATACTCATACTAGTTAGACACATCGAACAGATAGTTATATCCAATGTCAAAAAAGTTATGCCAAATCGCAAATATTTTACTCCCAAAACACAAAAATGTAGGCTCATATTTAAAAAGTCGACCTAAAAATACCAAAAGCTACTCACATACTCATACTAGTTAGACACAGCGAGTAGAAAGTTATATTCTAGGTCCAAAAAGTTTGGCCAATTCGCAAATATTTTACCCACAGAACACAAAAATATAGGTTCATATTCAAAAAGTCGACCTAAAAATCCCAAAAGCTACTCACATAGTCGTAATAGTTAGACACAGCGAGTAGAAAGTTATATCCAATGTCAAAAAAGTTTGGCCAAATCACTAACAATTTACCCACAGAACAAAATAAATATAGACTCATATTCAAAAAGTCGACCTCAAAACCATAAAAATCTACTCCCATACTCATACTAGTTAGACACAACGAACCGATCGTTATTTCGAAAGCCAAAAAAGTTTGGCAAATTCGCAAATATTTTACACCATAACACACAAATTTAGGCGCATATTCAAAAAGTCGACATCAAAACCATAAAAATCTACTCATAGTCATACTGTTAGACACAACGAGCAGGAAGTTATATTCAAGGTCCAAAATGTTGGACCAAATCACTAAGATTTTACCACCATAACACACCCACGACCTCTCGAACCACGCACTTAACAAACTACAAACTTAATAAACCACAAACTCACGAACAACGAACTTAACAAACCACGAACTCACGAACCACAAACGTAACAAACTACAAACTTAATAAACCACAAACTCACGAACAACGAACTTAACAAACCACGAACTCACGAACCACAAACGTAACAAACCAAGAACTCACGAAACACAAACTTAACTAACAACGAACTCACGAACCACGACTTTAAAAACCACGTATTCACGAACCACGAACTCACGAACCACATACTTAACAAACCACGAACTCGCGAACCACGAACTCACGAACCACATACTTAACAAACCACGAACTCGCAAACAACGAACCACGACCATATGAATCATGGACTTAACGAACCATCACCTCGCAAACAACGAACCACGACCATACGAACCATGGACTTAACGAGTCCGCATAAGTCCGTTTTCTTTTCAATCGGGGTTTTACCTGAGTAGGTTAACTGAAATATCCTGAGCCGGACTGTTTGACGGCCCGATCTTTTCAATTTACCTGTCAGACGCAGTGGACCGTTCGACAAAGTGACGATGTGGACCGTGTGGTAAGTGCCTGGCCTGTCACGCAGTCCCGTGTTCGAATCCTGGTGGGAGACTTTTTTTCTTATTTTTTTTTTAATTCTGAGTTCTTTTTTTTCACAAATACATATTTTTTAAATAATTCTGAATTTTTAATTTCACAAATATACTCTTTTAAAATACTCTTCACAAATATCACACCGCCATAGGCGATCACCGGACCCGCACGGAGCGATAAGCCGATTACCACCGAGACACGATCTTTTGAATTTACCTGCGTTAATCTCTCAGACACAGTAGACCATTTCGACAAACTGACGAACCAAACCTCCCCCCCCCCAAAAAAAAAAATCAATTTCGAAAAAATAGCGAATTAAAAAAAAATTTTTTTTGAGGGTGTTGAGGGTGGCACATGATGATGATAGGAAGGTTTGCTGATGGTGTTGAGGGTGGCACATAATGTTGTTGAGGGTGGCACATGATGATGTTGTTGAGGGTGGCACATGATGATGATAGGAAGGGTTGATGATTTTGTTGAGGGTGGCACATGATGATGATGTGTCTCTAAAAAAATCGCTATAATCACACCTGGTACATGATATTACAATAACACACCCTGTGCCGACCAACCCCGTTCCCCCACCCTCGTCGCACGCGAGATAGTCGTATTTACCTTTTCCTAACCCCCCCCCCCCTCAACGTCATTGCTTGTCAGCATTTTTTTACATGTCGCCTCCTGTTGCCTAATACCCACCTCACATATGATGATACTAATAACACTCGACCAATAAAGGCACCCCCCTTTCCCCACCCGCACGCCTCGATAGCCGGCGACGACCCGCCATCCCCACAAGTTTTAGAACCGCTGTCGCCCGACCCCTTTTAGAACCGCTGTCCCCCGAGATAACCGGCGAGCGAGCGACGCGCCGATCACCACGAGATAAGCCGTCACGCACCAACGCACACCACGACCACCGATCGTCACGCACCAACGCACACCACCGAGATAAGCCGATTACCGTCACGATCACCGAGATAATAAGCCGATTATCGGACTTTTGCACGGATTTGGTGCCAGTTTCGTGCAGTATCGGTGCCAAATCTATTGTCTTTCGGTGCATGCACATGCACTTTTGGATGTCATAAACAGCCACACCTACTACTTTAGTGTCCTTGACATACGAAGGGAGGCCCATAACTATGGGTTGAAAGACACTGTCAAGTAAGTCAGAAATGAGAACTGTGGGACATGAGTTAGAAGAGACAATAGGTCGCCCAGGAGAGTCAGGTTTATGTATCTTGGGCAGCATATAGAAAGAGGGTCTGCCCAAGCAATAGTCAGGAAGGATCGTACGGGAGGAGCTAGAGGGAAGTAGCCCATCTTGAATGAACCGGAGGATCGTGCGACGCACCACGGCGATGTTGAAGACAGTAGTGTCGTCGGGGGTGGGGAGGTAGAAAGTGGGGTCGGATAATTGTTTGTCCCCTTCCCGGATATAGAGGTCTTTCCTCCAAACTACCACAGCGCCGCCCTTGTCAGCTGGCTTGATGGCAATATCGTCACGTCAGCGAAGATCCTGTAAGGCCTTGTACTAATCACTGCTAAGATTGGAGTGTCGAAGTCTCTGGGGACGAAGTGCCTTAACCTCCCAGAGGGTACTGTTAATAAACAGATCCAAAGCCTGTGAGTCGCCCGAGGAGGGAGTCCAGCCAGATTTGCGGGAGGAGAAGCGGGCAAATTCGTCGGTAGGAGGAGGTTGAGAGGAAGAGTTCGGATGACGAAAATGATAGAGTATGTGACGTAGTCGTCTGTGATACTCCTGTATGTCCCGCAAGAAGGAAAATGAGTCGCTAGAGGGGTGAACTGAGACAAACTTAAGACCCTTGCTGAGAAGAGAGCGCTCGTGGTCTGAAAGGGGCAGATCAGGGGGAATACAGACTACAAGCGAACTAGAGTCAGAGGCAGTCGGGAGAGGAAGAGGTGAGGGAGGAGGAGGACGGAGGTTAGAGAGTTTACGTTTGTGCTGAGAGGACAAAAAGTTATACATAGATCGGATATGGTGGTGGATAGTATGGCGGATGAAGCGAAGAGTACCAGGAAAGTTAGAGGTGAGGAGCTGGAGTTGGAATAGGAGGTGTTGTAGGCGGGTGTTGAGGTGGGCATAAAACGGGAGTGACTAGAAGTGATGAGACGAACACGTCTCAAGCCATGAGGAGTTCAAGATGCTGCAGTTGGCGGCGAAGATAATTAGAGAGGTGGGGTTGACCGACTTGAGGTGAGATCGGAACCCGCACGGGAGAATGTTGCGATGGAGGCAGTTGTTCAAGAAGTTCAGATGACAAGTAAATCTAGTTTTCTTGAGAGTAGTGAAGGCAAAGTCCTTGGCGATATAAGAGAGTTCTGGGGGTAGAGTGGAGAAAGAGGCGATGGATAGAATGAGGTGGATGTTTGAGGGACGGCATAGTGAGGAGATGAGAGGGGATCGAGAAGAGAAATGGGAGATGAGCCTACTAGATAGATAGAGGGAGGCCAAGCGAAGGTATAGAAAAGCCGAGGAGAGAAAGAGGGAGGGTAGGAAATAGGGAGAATGCGGAGCTAAGTGTGATAGGAGAGGGTAAGGAAGCACACCGATATGATGGCGATGAGAGACAGACAAGAGATAGTATAGGAAAGTGAAGGAACAGAGATCAGTGGAAATGGTTCTAACTAAAGTACACAAAGATGAATGACGTTAAACAAATACGTAGTGAGGTCAAAAAGTAATGCACACCAATTTTTTTCTCGGAAACTATTCTGGCAAAAGGTGTGAAATTTTCACAGATTGTAGCTGAACATCCCCTTTACACTACCTATTTTTCAACATAATCTCCGTCCAAGCGTATTGCCTTACGCCAACGCGAAACTAGGTCATGAATGCCTCGTTTGTACCAAGTTTTGTCCTGCTCGCGTAGCCATTTTTTAACTGCACGGATCGCACCCTCATCATTGTCAAAGTGTGTCCCACGCAGGAATTTTTTGAGTGGTCCAAACAGATGGAAATCTGAGGGAGCCAGATCGGGGCTGTAAGGAGGATGGGGCAGTACAGTCCAACCAAATTTATTGATTGCTTCCCGTGTTACCAGACTTGTGTGAGGGCGTGCATTGTCATGTTGAAGCAACAAATCTGCAGATGGCTTATTAGGCCGAACTCTGTGGAACCGATTTTTTAGTTTTGTCAGTGTATTGATGTAAGCTGTCGAGTTGATTGTCTCACCACTTGTCATTACATCAACAAGAATCACACCATCAATGTCCCAGAAGACAGTGATCATCACCTTTCCGGTGGATGGAGATGTTTTGAATTTTTTTCTTTTTGGTGACTGCGGATGATGCCATTCCATTGACTGCATTTTTGTTTCAGGCTCATAATAATGTGCCCACGTTTCGTCACCGGTAACAATTTTTTACAAAAACATTTCTCCTTCAACACCGAAACGCTCCAACAATTCAGAACAGAATGTTTTCCTTTGAACTCTGTGATCATTTGTTAGGCACCGAGGAACCCATCGAGCGCAAATCTTTGAATATCCGAGAGTTTTAAAAATTGCGATTGCACTTCCCTTGCTGACTGTAAGCTGCAATGCCAATTGCTGACTAGTGATACGCCTATCCTTACGAATAATGGCATCAGCCCGGTTTAACATGTCTGTGCTGGTAGCCGAGGCAACACGTCCAGAACGCTGTAAATCATGCAGCTCCACTCGTACACTTTCTGCAGCTTTAATTCTCTGAACCCAGCGACTAACTGTGCTCCTATCGACTGCAGAACATTAGTACACTGCACACAGTCGTTTATGAATGTTTGCCACAGTTTCTTTTTCCGCAACCAGAAATTCTATGACAATTCGCTGTTTGTAACGGACATTGTTGACAAGCTCCATTTTAACGGTTCATAGATTGCGTAATATTTATCAGAATGCTGTGCAATTTGGTACACATAATTGGAACATGTCATATTCCAAGTGTGCAAAATTTCATATTCCTATCTTTATTATTAGCCGAGAAAAAAATTGGTGTGCATTACTTTTTGACCTCCCGTATTATAAAGTAGCAGCGATATCAATTGGTAGGGAACAGGCAAATAATTGCAATGCTGCGGTAAAGCTGGTAGCAAGGAGCCAGTGATGGGGAGTGTTAGACACTCCAAGGTATAGTGACAGCTTTATAAATAGGGAACACAACACAATACTGACGTTTCGGCTAGGAGCCTTCTTCAGAAAACAGGGACAACAACAACAAACGATGAAGCACAATTATCTATATCTACATGTTAGATCATCAGGAGAATGGAGAGGTGGACAGAAGAGAAGAGAAGAAAGTAGGATTTTGAAATAAGAAAGGAGGCTACATGAGGGGAGGTAGGATGAGAGTCAAGATGTGTAGAAAAGAGAGATAGGAAAAATGAGGAAGAGAAAGAAATGTCAAAAGTATAACGAAGGTAATGTATAAAACGTATAAGAAATAGTATAAGAAAAACCAAACACTTAGCTGGGAAAACTTGACTGTCCGCCGTAGAGCAATCGAGAGAATGAGCTATGGACACGAGGCCTACAAAAGGGTCGGGGGGGGGAGATAGAGCGAGGAAGAGGGGGGTGAATACGGGGGGGGGAGAAGAAATGGCGGGTAGCCAGACTGGTGTGAAAACACTAGTGGAAATAGATACAAAGAAGCCTCAACAGAGGCTCGGGAAAGGCATGTCAGCGACCAGACCAAAGGCAGAAGGGGGAGAAGATAATAGGCACTGTAAAATTAATGGGACCTAACAAAGAGGAAAAATCCAAACAAAGGAATCGTAGAAGCACAAGACAAGGGTAAGAACGGGGGAATGAGCAACAGAGGTGGTCATAGGTATGCTAAAAATAGCAGGTGAAGAAGAAGGAGGAGGGAGGAAATAGTAACCGGGGAAATAAATGGAGAGGAGGACTATGAAGGGTAATAATAAAGTGGACAACAGGAGAGGCCGTAGATCGGGAGTGAATAGGTAGAGGGGGAGAAGTGGAGTAATAAAGGGAAAGTAAGCAAGAAGTAGTGCCTAGAGATGTAGAGAGGTAGGTAAACGGAGAGACTAAGAGGGAGATAAGTTTGTTATACCTGATGAAGGCTTTTGCCGAAACGTAGTATTTTCTTTTGTCTTTCTGTTAGTCTATCTGCTCAGTACTATTTTACGTTTATTTTCCTTGCTTTCTGCATAATATTTAATATTTGTTATATTTGATATCTGCGCGTAACTCCTTTTAGCCCACTCTACATTTGGTGAAACAAAGTTGAACGCATTCGAAAATAAATGTCTAAGGAAAATACTTGGTATAGCGTGGAACGAATTCAAAACAAATGAGGAAATTAGAGAAATCGCCAATCAACCACTAATATCTTCAGTAATCAAGAAATATGACAATGGTCGTATGTTGAACATGTGATGAGAAGAGATAATAACCGAATAGCAAAGCAAGCCCTCATGTGGGAAACAACAGGTAAGAGAAAAGAGGAAGACCCAGAGAGACACTGATAAAAACATTGCTGAGAGAGGCAAAAGCAGCAGGAATCGGCTGCCTCAATGAGATAGAGCTGCTTGCACAGAACAGAGACAAATGGCGAGATTTGATAAAATATCTTTAAAAGAATTGAAAACTGCTAGAGCAAAAATTCAGATAAGAGAAGGAGTATCTTGGTCTACGACCTATGGGCCGGCTACGGCTCGAAAGGTCAATAAATAGATAGATTTAGTGCAGAGCCAAAGCTAAAAGACAGCTAATTTCCAATATTAGGAAGAAACAATCATCATTTTTTGCTATGTAATGAGAAGGGAACAGCTTGAATGTATTGTAACAACTGGACAAATCGAGGGACGAAGAGATAGAGGGAAGCAAAGAGAAAAGATACCAGACAGCTTAAGAGAATGGCTTGGCAGAAGATCAACAACGGAAATGATAAATAACTGCCGAGATCGAAAGTTGTGGAGAGACATGATCACCTACGCCATCAGGCACATTACTTAATGATGATAATGATGAGCTTTGGTCTACTCTTGTCTCGTTTACTCTGTACCTTCCCACCCAAAATCACCTTCAGATGGTATTGTGTCTATTTCTATATGTTCCATAATTTCAGTTTTCTTTTTGGAATATTCTCAAGTAAATTAAAAAAAAAAAGTAAAGAGCCCCCGTCACGCCAAAATCGCGTATAGGGAATATGGTGTTAGTGACCATAATTTTTACAGACCTTCGGCACATGAATTTTGGGATACTGTGGTCGGTATTACACCCGTACCGCTTTACTTTCCCAGAAAAAATCCGGTACCCATTTAAGGCTGGGTGAACCAGAAGCCGTCAGTCAGGATCGAACCCTACCACTTGTCCTATGTAGTCTAGTTCACTAACCACTTTTCCATGCACCAAATTCACAAAATTTAAACAAAAAATAACATTTGAAAAGCTTCGATTTTCTGCTTTGTTTTCTTAAATATTATACATGTTTCTGCACCATACAGGAATGTTGAGTGCATATATGATTTTACTATTCGCAATTGTATTTCTAATTTCATTTACTTTGATGTAATTTTATTTAAAGATTATCATTTGAAGGATTCATAATAAAATCAATACTGAATTAGATGAGCAGCAATTTGGATTTAGGAAAAATAACGGTACAGAAAAAGCCATATTTCGCATGAGAACATTAATCGAAAAGCACACAGAAGTAAACAAACCAATATATACCTGCTTCATAGACTACAATGAAGCTTTTGATAGAGTACACCATAGAGAACATATCATCATCAAGTACCGGGCCTGCTGGCGTAGGTGATCATGTCTCTCCACAACTTTCAATCCCGCCAGCTATTTATCATTTCCGTTGTTGACCTTCTACCAAGCCATTCTCTTAATTAAGTTTGTTACTTTTTTCTCTTTGCTTCCCTCTATCTCTTCGTCCCTCAATTTTTCCAGTTGTTACAATATATTCCAGTTGTTCACTTCTCATTACATGGCCAAAAAATTATGATTGTTTCTTCCTAATATTGGAAATTAGCTCTCTTTTTGCTTTGACCTCTCTCAGAACATCTTCATTACACTTTTTTTGCTGTCCATGGTACTCTCAACATTCTTCTGTAAAAGCACATTTCTACAGACTCCAGTAATTTTCTTGTCTGTTGTCCTATTGTCCATGATTCGCATCCATATGTTAAGACCGATAGCTCAGTGGTTAGTGAACTGGACTACTACGGACAAGGGGTAGGGTTCGATCCCAACCGACGGCTCCGGGTTCACCCAGCCTTAAATGGGTACCGGATTTTTTCTGGGAAAGTAAAAGCAGCACGGGCGTAATACCGACCACATTACCCCAAAAATCAAAAATCATGTGCTGAAGGTCTGTAAAATATAGGGTCACTAACACCATATTTCCCTATACGCCACTTGGCGTGACGGGGGGGTACTTTACTTTACTATGTTAAGACCGGCTCTACGTAACATTTAAGAACTCTTTTTCTTGTTTCTATTGTCAAAAATGGATTGCATAGTATCTTCCTCATTTTTTTTAAAGCTGCTTTTGCCTGAGCCATTCTGCATTTCACCTCTTTTGTACGTCTTCCGTCTGAGGTTAACAAAGTTCCCAAATATTTAAATTAATTTACCTGTTTTAATATTGTTCCACTTGTCTTTATTTTGCACTGAGGTGATGTCTTTTTCTTTGTTGTTACCATTACCTCTGTCTTATTGCTGTTAAGGCTGAGTCCTTTATTTTTGCTTTCTTTCACTATAATGTCAAACAAAAGAATAGGAATGGCAAACAATAATTTTAATATCATGAAGAACATACTAACATCAAAACAAATAACAGCAGGGCTAAAACTAAGAATAGTGAAATGTTATGTCTTATCAACATTCCTATGTGGTGCAGAAACATGTACATTAAACAAGAAAACAAAACAGAGAATTGAAACCTTTGAAATTTGGATATATAGAAGAATAGGTAGAATTGGATGGAAGGAAAAGAAAACAAACGATGAAGTCTTAAAATGAAAAGAGAACTACTAAAAATAATTCAAACAAGACAATTGCGATTTTTTGGTCAGACACAATAGCCTACTAAAAGTATTCCTGGAGGGGAAAATACAAGGTAAAAGAGGCAGAGGAAGACCAAGACTAACATGGACGAGTACCATCAAAACATGGACAAACCAGCCTATGACAACCTGCACCACCAAAGAAAGTGACAGAGTGGACTACGCTCCATGGTAGCCAACCTTCGTTGCGGAGATAGCACTCGATGATGATGAATTTTAATTTAAGGTTTCATGATGTTTAAATTGCTTTCTGCCATTCAATTCTTCTGTTTTGCCATTTAATTCTTCTATTTTACAATTGTCACCACTTGTTATAACATTTCCAATAGAGTTATATTCTTGAACTCTTTCTAGTTTTCCGTCATCAGCTTCAACATAAAATGTAGGTTATGTGTTTTATCTTTGATTATAATTATAGTTTACACGTATCTATCTCTCTCTCTCTCTCTCTATATATATATATATATATATATATATATCTATTATTTTGTTTAATTTTTTAACTTATAATTCTTTTGTATCCCCTACGAGTAATATGACATCATCAGCATATCTCAGATTATTGACTATATTTCCATTAATGTTTTAGTCATCTCATGTTGTTTTTAAAGATCTGCTCAGTGTACATTTTGAACAAACAATTAGATAGAATGCCGGCGCCTATATTACTCAGCTTTTTAATATCAATAAGTGCATAGCTCTCGTTGTCGTACTTTATCATGGCTGTTTGTTCCCAGTATAATTTACTTATCAGTTTTATTTCAACATTATCGTGATGTATATCTTTCAGACATTGTATTTGTTGTTCATCGTGTATTCTGTTAAAACGTTTTTGTGCAGTCTATGAAGAACGATGAAGCTGTTTTGTTTACTTTTCTTTATTTTCCTCAAGCAGATGATGGATTTCCTTGTCCCACTTTTGTTTATGAAATGAAGTTGTTGTTCTATTAATTCTTTACTTATTGTATGTTGAAATCTTCCATGTTTAACCTTAAAAAAGTTTTCTATTGTTGAGCTCATCAAACTTATTGTCCTAAAGTCACAGCATTTCACAAGACCAACCTTCTTGGGCAAGACAATAAATACTGATGTTTTTAGTTCATATGGTATATATCCTGCGTTGTATAAATCATTGCACAGGGCTGTGATAACTTATATGTCAAAATCCCCTAGCACTTTTAACAACTCAATGCGTGTTTTGTTTTTTACTGGCCCTACGGCTTTTTCTTTTGTTGTTGTTTTTATAGCTTTCTCTATTACAACACTGTTTATCCTGCCACACTTTGTGGATCATGTCTATCCATTTCATCTTCAAACAACTCTGCTATGTACTAAAATGTACACTAAATAAAGTACTAAATAATATGCTTGTTGTATGATAAATGTAATATCCAAATTAAGTCAATTAAAAATTATATATTATATGGACAAGACAAAACAATTTACAATTTAAAAAACATATGTGTTGTTTTATTATATTTTTTGTGCTTATTAATGTTTGTCTGGCGTGAACGTTATTTTTGTATAAGAAACTTAAGAATACACATTATTTTTTTTCTAATTGACAAATGGTCAAAATACACAAACACAATATACGTAATTATGGTAATGCATTTAGTATGCAATGGGTATATGCAAAATTGGCTTTTGTATGTATACATGTACATTTATTATTGACATGTTACTATATTTGTTATTGTTTGTGAAATACGATTGAGAGGAAACATCCAGAGATAGAGAAATTCAGAAGTCAAGAATAGAGAACAACAAAAGCGAAGCTTAATGCTGTCTATTTAATATATAAAGAGATACGCGAGTTATAATGGTTTTACAAAACGAAAAGTTATCGAAGTGTGAGATCAATGAAACCTCGACTAAAGTGCAAATAGAAAACTAAATCAAAAGACCGAAAACGAACATGCTCGACTGATGAGTATTAAGTGAGCAAATATAAAGAAAGGAGTTAAGACAAGTTTTGTAGGTTAATTGACTTTTAAAGTGTCTGGATTAATGTAGTCTGAACATTTATACAGATTTTTTTAACTGTAGCGGCCTATTTCTTTTTTTCAACGTTTCCTAATCCACAGCAGGTTTCTCTTATTTAAAAAAAATTCTGATTTTATGCCGTTAACAATGAAATGTAAAGTAATTGATGAAATTAAAGATTAAACATGCATACAGTACAACAACTTTCATGCAGCCACTCATCATCATCACCATCGAGTGCCGTCTCCGCAACGAAGGTTGGCTATTCCTATTCTTTTGTTTATTTCAGTTGCATATTTTCCATCACTGGTTATAGTATGTCCAAGGTAATTGTAGTTCTGAACTGTCTACAGGTCTATTTCTTCAATGTTGATATCCATTTGTGGGTTTTGAGTATTTTCTTTGTTTATGATCATAGTTTTAGTCTTTTTGATATTCATATCTAGTCCATATTTTTTGCTCGTCATGTTTATTTCATTAAATAATTGTAGATTTTTAGGATTTTCTGCTAGTAGTACAGTATCATCAGTATATCTTAGGTTATTGATTATCTTTCCATTAATTTGTAGGCCTGGCATCTCTGTGATGTTTTTAACGATTTGCTCAATGTATAGATTGAACAACCTTGGTGATAGGATGCATCCTTGTCTTACTCCTCTTTTTATTTCAATGGATGTAGAGTTATATTTATAAATATTTTATTATTGATGTTTGAAGGCAATGGAGATGGAATCTCTCAGAAGAATATTGAAAGTTCCCTGGACAGCTAAAACAACCAATGAGAAATTTCTAAAAGAGGCCAACAGGAAAATGGAGCTCCTAAAAATATGAGACAAAAAAACAAAAACATTTTTGATTGGCACATGAGAAGAGAGAAGTTGGAACTGACAAAATAGAGGGAAAGAGAGATCATGGGCACCACAAATAGACAAGATACTACATAGCTTGGTGTCATAGCACGGAGAACAGTTAACAACATAATTGATGTGATGTACTGTGGATAAAAAAAAATTGTGGAAGGACACGATCGCCTACGCTAATATGTATGGCACATGATGTTGATGATGTGTTATCTAAGAACATAATTGTTGTGCATTCTGACTCGCAATTTTGTGTTTAGAGATTGTTTGATGTACCTGATGAAGGTATTTTTGCCGTAACGTTGTATTTTGTCTAGTCTTTCGCTCAGACATGCTGTTGAAAATATGTTATGTTCAATTTTTTATGTTGTAAGAACTTTTTCTGTGTAGAACTTTTTTTGTCATAACATTTTATTATGGCATGCTTGTGGCAACAACAATTACGTGTTTTTTTTTTCCATTACAAAAAGTCGTCGGTCAGGATCGAACCCTACCTCTTGTCCTTTGTAGTTCAGCTCACTAACCTCTGAGCTGTCGCGGCTATATTTTTACCAACCGTCTGGCAAGACACCAATGGACATATTATTGTAGGGTTTGTTATGACTGAGTGGTTAGGGCAAGATATTTCCTGGCGGTGAGAGACTTGTTGGGAGGAAGGTTAACTGGACGGTTAGTTGTGAAGTGTACGTTGAGGGAGCTTTAAGAGAGACTTGTTGTTGGGTGGAAGGTTAACTGGGCGGTTAATTGTGAAGTGTAAGTTGAGGGAGCTGTAAGAGACTTGTTGTTGTGTGGAAGGTTAACTGGGCGGTTAATTGTGAAGTGTAAGTTGAGGGAGCTGTAAGAGACTTGTGTTTGGGTGGAAGGTTAACTGGGCGGTTAATTAGGAAGTATAAGTTGAGGGAGCTGTAAGAGAGACGTGTTGGGAGGAAGGTTAACTGGACGGTTAATTGTGAAGTGTAAGTTGAGAGAGCTGTAAGAGAGACTTGTTGTTGGGAGGAAGGTTAACTGGACGGTTAATTGTGAAGTGTAAGTTGAGGGAGCTGTAAGAGAGACTTGTTGTTGGGAGGAAGGTTAACCGGACGGTTAATTGTGAAGTGTAAGTTGAGGGAGCGGTAAGAGAGACTTGTTGTTGGGAGGAAGGTTAACTGGGTGGTTAATTGTGAAGTGTAAGTTGAGGGAGCGGTAAGAGAGACTTGTTGGGGGGAAGGTTAACTGGGCGGTTAATTGTGAAGTGTAAGTTGAGGGAGCTGTAAGAGAGATATACTTGAATGTCGAGTAACCAAATGTTGGTGACAAGTGACAGTTGAACCCTAACAATGGACATTGAAGACCTTAGAACGGAATGGCTTCATTGTAGGCCGGGCATTCTTATATCTGCTCAGTCACTGTTCTAGCTACCAACAGTGTTTATCCTGATCGCTCATATCAGCAATGTACTCAGGTGTCCTTACACCATACAGGCATCGATGTACTCAGGTGTCCCTACACCATACAGGTAGCAATGCACTCAGGTGTCCCTACACCATACATGCATCAATGTACTCGGGTGTCCCTACACCATACAGGCATCAATGTACTCGGGTGTCCCTACACCATCTTCTTCTTTTCTCTTTCACTGATACCTACAAGGTATCGTGGTGTATATCATTTGTCGTTCTTGTTCTGCTCGAATTGTCTGAATTAGTGATTTTCCTTTGTTGTTACATGTCTCTGTCACTGCATCTATCCATCTTCTTCTGGGGTTTCCTCTTGGTCTTTTTCCATGCATTCTCAAGAAGAACGCCCTTGATGGTGATTGGTGAGGATTCATTCTGACCAGGTGGCCGAACCATTTAAGTTGTTGTTGTTCTATATATTCTTGGCAGGGTTTTGTTCCTACCATTTTTCTTATGGTTTCATTTGGTATTCTATCTCTTCTTGTGTTGTTTGTTACTTTTCTCAAGCATCGCATCTCACATGTATTGATCTTTCTTAAATGTGATTTAGAAAGGGTCCATGTTTGACTTTCATAGCACAAAGTTGGTATGAAGATGCTATTTATCATTTGTTGTTTAGCTGGCATAGAAATGTTTGGATGTCTTAACAAACTACAAATGATAAATAGCATCTTCATACCAACTTTGTGCTATGAAAGTCAAACATGGACCCTTTCTAAATCACATTTAAGAACGTTCCCTACACCATACAGGCAGCAATGTACTCAGGTGCCCTTACACCATACAGGCAGCAATGTACTCAGGTGCCCTTACACCATACAGGCATCAATGTACTCAGGTGTCCCTACACCATACAGGCATCAATGTACTCAGGTGTCCCTACACCATACAGGCATCAATGTACTCGGGTGTCCCTACACCATACAGGCATCAATGTACTCAGGTGTCCCTACACCATACAGGCATCAATGTACTCAGGTGTCCCTACACCATACAGGCATCAATGTACTCAGTTGTCCCTACACCATACAGGCATCAATGTACTCAGGTGTCCCTACACCATACAGGCATCAATGTACTCGGGTGTCCCTACACCATACAGGCATCAATGTACTCGGGTGTCCCTACACCATACAGGCATCAATGTACTCGGGTGTCCCTACACCATACAGGCATCAATGTACTCAGGTGTCCCTACACCATACAGGCATCAATGTACTCAGGTGTCCCTACACCATACAGGCATCAATGTACTCAGGTGTCCCTGCAACATACAGGCAGCAATGTACTCAGGTGTTCCCGCACCATACAGGTACCAATGTAATGTACCATTACAACTTCCTGGAGGGCATTGATGATGTCCGCGAATAAATTCAGAGGAAGAGGTATGTTTACAGCACTCTGAAAAAATGACAAATAATCAAAAACAGAATAAAAGAACAATATATGGTCCTAAGCAGGACCGAACCCGTATTCCTTGCCACAGCCTTTGGTTGACCGTCTTCAAAGACAGCGCAGCTAGCCAACCTGTCTACCCCTTCATTTCGCCGTACTCCTGCATGTCCAGGGACGTAGACAAAGGTGACCTTACGTATTTTTGGTGCCAGTAATATTTATAAGCCAGTCCACTTCAACATTCATGGCTTCACAATGTACGTCCACATTTATCATTGTAATCACCAAATGTCTTCTCTAGCATTTTTCTATGAAAAGACAAATGTACTTCCTTATTATTTGCGCGAATGTCTATGTTTCACAACCATATGTTACTATCGGTAAGATGTTTGTCTCAGTAGTTTTACCTTCATTGCCATGTTGGCGTTGTGCGATATGTACTTCACCTCGTTTAATTTTGCTTTTCTTTTGTTTTTCATTTGGTAGTCTCCCTTATTGGTTGTTACATATCTCACCGATATGGCGGATCTCTCTTCACTTACATTCTCTATTACATGTTATCTTTCGCTCCATTCCACTTACATTCACCTTTACATTTTATATGACTTTGCTTCATTCACATTCTTATACTTTATCTCTCGTTCCATCTTCACTTACATTTTATTTCTCCCTCTCTTTCACTTACATTCTTCCTTACACACTTTCTCTCATTCTTTTTCGCCCCTAAACATATTATCTAATAAACTCATCATCTTGATTTATCATTCACGTTATCATGAATGCTTTATTTTCCACTTCGTTTTATGTTACACCCCAGACTGTCTCTCTGTCCTCTGCCCCATTCTCTCCCCGTGTTTTTATTGTCCTCGTTTTGTCACGAGAGGTAGATCGTCTTACCCACGACTATCCCATGAAGATCAAGGGGTCAAACAAAGCACGCAGTCCACAAGTCCAGAGTGTCTAAACTGAGCATTCGTTCACATCATGTAGGGCCCTTGTTGTGTCGCTAGTGTTTCAGAAAGTCTGGTCTCGTTCCTTTAACATTTCCTTGTCAAAGGCTTAGACATTTTGCGTTTCTTCACATCATAGTCAAAAGGGCATTGTATACACCGTTTTCTTGTTTTGTGAACTTTTGTAATAATTTAATACAAAATAATAAACATTATGTAGATGGTCTGGTATATTACAAATTTAATTTCATCGTTTTATGGTGATAGAGTTCTGGTTGTATAAAACAAAAACAACAGCACTGTTCCTAAGAGAAATTGGAGAAACTGGAAGGAAATAAATGGCAACTCGTTTTATGTGGACAACGCAAAGGGCGATCACTGCCGTGAACAATATGGCGGACCAGTACAGTGGCGGGCTGTTTGAAGGTAGACTTTTTGTGTGTCTGGACTCAATAATTATCGCTTTTATGTTCATCTAATTACTGCCACCTTATATAATAATAGGCTATATACTCAATAATTATCACTTTTATGTTCATCTAATTACTGCCACCTTATATAATAATAGGCTATATACTCAATAATTATCACTTTTATGTTCATCTAATTACTGCCACCTTATATAATAATAGGCTATATACTCAATAATTATCACTTTTATGTTCATCTAATTACTGCCACCTTATATAATAATAGGCTATATACTCAATAATTATCGCTTTTATGTTCATCTAATTATTACTGCCACCTTATATAATAATAGGCTATATACTCAATAATTATCGCTTTTATGTTCATCTAATTACAGCCACCTTATATAATAATAGGCTATATACTCAATAATTATCGCTTTTATGTTCATCTAATTACTGCCACCTTATATAATAATAGGCTATATACTCAATAATTATCGCTTTTATGTTCATCTAATTACTGCCACCTTATATAATAATAGGCTATATACTCAATAATTATCGCTTTCATGTTCATCTAATTACAGCCACCTTATATAATAATAGTCTTCATTCTTTTCTTTAATCCCCAGTCTCCTCTCCATGTATTTCCTGTTATATTTCTTAGGTACTTTGATAAAAATAGTCTGTTGTGATTTAAAACAAGCTAGCTAGATAGCCCTTGATGCCAGCTAAACAATGGTACCTTAATATGGGTGCTGAATTTTTAAAAATCCCTGTCATTATTGAGCGAAAATTGAAAAAAAATAGTAAAAAAGGTATGGTAAAAGCTTTACGTGGTTAGTAGACGACACAGATTTGTACGACGTTTCGGCTCAATAGGCCTTCAGCAGGAACAGACAAACAACAACACACACAGATATGTAAGTAGATATAACTAATCCTACATGGCTAACTAGTAATGAAATATCCAAAACAAAATAATCGAAAAATGTTAAAGAAAAGCAAATTGACTTCCCTTGTGTCGTGGGCACTGGTCAGGATGGGAAAAAGGGCGCGCAGCGTGGGTCTGGCTGTAATATACCCTCTGGACAGGGGTGGAGGGTACTAAAAATACACGAGTGGGGGGGAACGCTGTCTAGGTTACGCCAGCTAGCAAGGACGCCGACAATGCCTGGAAGTATTACTGCAGCTTCGCATTTTTATGCATTCATTTGCCTTAACCCCTGTCATTATTGACCAATAAATTTACTCTTTTAATATGGAAAAAGTCAGTAAAAATGTACAAATAATGCATTCAATCACTATCATCTTGAAAGCAGCTATGAGTATTCAAATAATTCTTTCACCAGACAGTAGGGTATTTCCTGACCTTTCACCTCACATATATAAATAGTAATACAAGTCATGTGACATCTTCAGGAAAATGCTTTAAAGTGCATGTCCCTTTAGCCAATTTCCGATAATGGCGGTGATGTAGAAAATAATTGAATTTGGCTTTTCATAGCTCCAGGATGTTACCAGATTCAATTTAGCAAAGTCCCTATGGAATCTTGTGTTTGATGTGGATGGTTCATTGGTTATACCTGATGAAGACTTGTCAAAACATTGTCTTTGTTAGTTTAGCTGCTCGACTCTATTTTGTGTTTATTTTATTTAAGAAGTCACTATGACAGCAATCTTGTGTTTGATGTGTATGGTTCATTGGTTATACCTAATGAAAACTCTTGTCAAAACATTGTCTTTGTTAGTTTAGCTGCCCGACTCTATTTTGTGTTTATTTTATTTAAGAAGTCACTATGACAGCAATCTTGTGTTTGATGTGTATGGTTCATTGGTTATACCTAATGAAAACTCTTGTCAAAACATTGTCTTTGTTAGTTTAGCTGCCCGACTCTATTTTGTGTTTATTTTATTTAAGAAGTCACTATGACAGCAATCTTGTGTTTGATGTGGATGGTTCATTGGCTATACCTGATGAAAACTCTTGTCAAAACATTGTCTTTGTTAGTTTAGCTGCTCGACTCTATTTTGTGTTTATTTTATTTAAGAAGTCACTCAAACTCAACTGCTTCGCTTGTGTGTGACAAATACTGGCTGTATCCCTACCTGACTTTTATAAAGATTCCTCCCAAAATGATTAAAAACATACTTATAGCTAGACAGCCCGTGACTGTAGGAATCAATAAATACCTCATTCGTGTCCGTTTGTCAATTATACAAGGAGTTTGCAATTTTCTAAGAATTTTTTTATAAAGTTAAAGACTCCCTTAAAGTCCTAGTTTAGCGACATAAAGTGAGCTTCCCCTTAGTTGGTGGCACAACAAAACTAGAGTGGTTCTCAAATACTTAAAATTGTCAATATTCGACTCGGAAACATAGACTATTACTTTACTGCTAAACCTAAAATAAGTCATTTGTATCTCCTATTGATACTGACATGGTCTGTACTGTTGATATTGACATGGTCTGTACTGTTGATATTGACATGGGCTGTACTGTTGATACTGACATGGTCTGTACTGTTGATATTGACATGGGCTGTATTGTTGATATTGACATGGTCTGTATTGTTGATATTGACATGGGCTGTACTGTTGATATTGATCAATTTATCATTTGTTTTTATTGTAAAATCACTGACCAAAATGTACATGAACTCTATTATTGAAATAAATATGACCTTTGACATCAATACGCATGGTTGGTAGCCAGCAATCATAAGTCAATGTGTTGGTAATATATCAGTGTTTCATGCTAGATATTTTGCTGAACAGCTTCTCTCGTGGCTGAATCTGCCAATATTGAATAGACCAATCCATCTCCAGAATGAACAAGATGTATTCGTGATGCCTGGCCTCATCAATCCCCTGCACCTTTTGTCTTCTGATTTTAACATCTCTTTCTTGAATGTTGCTGTACCGTGTATCCATGAAGCCTGGCCTCATCTATCTCCTGCACCTTTTGTCTTCTGATTTTAACATCCCTTTCTGGAATGTTGCTGTACCATGTATCAATGAAGCCTGGCCTCATCAATCCCCTGCACCTTTTGTCTTCTGATTTTAACATCCCTTTCTGGAATGTTGCTTTACCATTTATTATTTATGTTCATGTGCTATGATCTGATGCCAGATTTTCCTAATTTCTTTCACTGAGGAGAAAAGAAACAAAATATATATAGAAAAAAAATGATATGGTTCAAGTAACAAGTGGACACCACAAATCAGAACGATGTTTTGGTGCAAAGGCCGTCAACAGGAACAAACGTACAACACACATACAAATATGATGTATTTAAAATACAAAATAAAAAATTTAAAAAATCGAACTAGAAAGAGAAATGAAAAGTAAAGGAGAATAAAATGTTAATAAAAAGTTCCCTGTAAGATCTAAGAAAAATCTTTCTTCTGAAAGAACGGAAATGCGCATGGGGTGCACAAAGGTGAAAATGTGTAGTATGTTTGTTCCTGTTGAAGGCCTTTGTGCCGAAACGTTGTTCTGAGGGAATATGGTGTTAGTGACCATAAATTTTATAGACCTTTGGCACATGATTTTTGGGGTAATGTGGTCAGTATTATGCCCCTGCCGCTTTACTTTCACGGAAAAAAATTCTGTACCCATTAAAGGCTGGATGAACCTGGAAGCTGTCGGTTGGGATCGAACCCTGCCTCTGGTCCTTTGTAGTCCAGTTCAATAACCACTGAGCTATCACAGCTCCAATACCTTAACTGCTAAGGCATATTCTCTTCTTCTTTACTTTCTCATTTGTCTTTCAGCATCGAGGGGAGATAAATAATTTGCGGTCTTTCGCTCTTCTGTTCACCTTTGCTGCTGTTATGTTACCTAGTGCTTCTAATATTCCATCAATCCATCTTTTTCGTGGTCGACCCTTGGGTCTGGTGTTCTCACATTTGCTGAAGGCTCGTTGTGTTGTTTTGATCTTTCTGCCTTGTCATGTGGCCAAACCATTTTATCTGTTGTTTCCTTATATATTCTATGGCGAGGGCTATTCCTAGCTTTCTTTTCAGTTCTTCATTTCTGATCTTATCTCTCAGGCTGTATCCTGTCATTAGTCTAACACATTTCAATCTCAGTAGAGGTTATTTTTCTTATTGTTCTTGCATCTAGGGTACAGGTCTGGCATTGGTAGCACAACGTTGGGATGAAGATTGTATTGTAGAGTGCTCATTTTTCCTCCAGAGTTATTTCCTTGTTGGACAGTAGTTAAGGCCTATTCTGATATATGAAATCAGCTCAAATAAATACTCTTACTTTTCTGTTTTTGAGTAATTGATGTTTCAAGCCAGGCCTCGCTGCTGAGACCAGCGATGGTTGCCACAGAAATAACTTACAAATAAAACATCAATTGGAGCAGGCAAGATTTGAACTCACACCTTTGTCTTGAGAGAGCAGTGTCTTGCCTGGAGACCAACCAGTCCCTCTAACTTAGAATGTCATATGGTACCGTTGCGGCTCAGCTACATAATCAGATCTATGTATGACCTTTTACCATCAGCCTGCAACCTTGTGAAGTGGGAAAACAGATGACAATCGATGACCTCTCTGCAGTAGAAGACAGATGGTGGAGCATGTTCTTCCCTTATGTAAGAGAGATGGTGGTGCATGTTCTTCCCTCATGTAAGACATATGGTTGAGCATGTTCTTCCTTCATGTAAGACAGATGGTGGAGCATGTTCTTCCCTCATGTAAGATAGATGGTGGAGCATGTTCTACCCTCATGTAAGGTAGATGGTGGAGCATGTTCTTCCCTCATGTAAGACGTATGGTGGAGCATGTTCTTCCCTCATGTAAGACAGATTGTGGAGCATGTTCTTCCTTCATGTAAGACAGATGTTGGAGCATGTTCTTCCCTCATGTAAGACAGATGGTGGAGCATGTTCTTCCATCATGTAAGGTAGATGGTGGAGCATGTTCTTCCCTCATGTAAGACAGATGGTGGGGCATGTTCCTCCCTCATGTAAGACAGATGGTGGAGCATGTTCTTCCCTGATGTAAGATAGATGGTGGAGCATGTTCTTCCCTCATGTAAGATAGACAGTGGAGCATGTTCTTCCCTCATGTAAGGTAGATGGTGGGGCATGTTGTTTCCTCATGTAAGACAGATGGTGGAGCATGTTCTTCCCTCATGTAAGATAGATGGTGGACCATGTTCTTCTCTCATGTAAGACTTATGGTGGAGCATGTTCTTCCCTCATGTAAGACGTATGGTGGAGCATGTTCTTTCCTCATGTAAGACAGATGGTGGAGCATGTTCTTCCCTAATGTAAGACAGCACTAGGCCAAGGGTGGCATACTTAGTAACACAACAAGGTGCTGCTTGAATTGGCTGCCACCGTGGACGGGGCATGGATGAAGACCAACACTAAAGTTCAACCATCTACAACAAAAACACATGTTTTAAGAGTTGGACAGGCCACCCTCACACCCCACCTCCCCCCAAGCAAACAATTGGAATGACTCAACGAACCTGGACATTGCAAATAACTGGGAGATGACTGTTGGCCTCCCATGGAAGTACCTAGAGTGCATCAAGAGATCTCAAATGTATCTGGACATTACAAATAACTGGGAGATGACTGTTGGCCTCCCATGGAAGTACCTAAAGTGCATCAAGAGATCTCAAATGTATCTGGACATTACAAATAACTGGGAGGTGACTGTTGGCCTCCCATGGAAGTACTCAGAGTGCATCAAGAGATCTCAAATGTATCTGGACATTACACTTTACACACTAGAATGTTCACTGTGGAAACAAGTTCCAGAGGACTCATGACCTCCTCCCTCTACGACCTATTAAAGAGGCTAGGAATTAAGGGAATAATGCGAACAAGAGCAATGAAGGCTATTGCTGAGTCAGTGAAAAGTATCATGCTGACTCTGGTAAAACTGAGACATATCAACATTCTCAGAATAATCTGATGTTCAGATGATTAGATGACTAATTTACACATCGACCGATCCTGACTCCCATGAAAGTCAACAGCATAGCAACAGTTATATCCTTGAATATCCGAGGCACTGACAATAAGTGATAAAAAATAAATTATTTAAAATAGAAAAACTGCTGAACAGTAATCTTAGCCCACAGCCTGTAGTGTTTTTTGACTGATGTAGGATCAGTAACCTAGGCACCACAATCTTAGCCCACAGCCTGTAGTATTTTTAATATATGCAAGATCAGTACTCCAGGCACTGCAATCCAGAAGAATGACACATCTGCAGACCTTATTGACTGAACTCTGCAAGCACCACAGGGTTGCCCTGCAGTGGATCCCATCTCACTGTGGAATACCAGGAAATGAGAAGCAGATTAGTTGGCTAAGGAAGGTGCAACAGGCACACAACCAGATGCACCGGTTACACACCATCAGAAGAAATAGATAATAAATTCAATCAGAAGACCACAAGCCCCAAATCAAAATGCCTGTCATAATATGAATAGATATGAACAAATTATCATTATATGCCTCAGAACAGGACATAATCGACTCCACAGTCACATGCATACAAAATTCAAGAATGGCACCTCAACTACATATACATGTGTTCAGGTGCCCCAGACTGTTGAACACATACTCCAAGAATGCACTGAATATACTAGACTGAGGAAAATCCATTGGCTCATAGATACAACACTACAGACAAAACTATATGGGCCACTACAAGAATTACAAAAGACAGTAAAATTTATACAGGAAACGACATTGCAGATATAGCCAATACTTCAGGCGAATGAAGGATAGATAGATGATCTACTTCTTCCTGCAGAATTAGGCCATGACAAAGGCAGTTTGTATGCAAGTCTATATAAAAGGATGTTCAAAATACAAACTATTTTAGACTTCTGCCACCACGTAGAGGACATCACTGAACTGGGTTGAGGCTAAGACAAGTAAGTATACAACCGGGTAGAGGCTGTAGATTCGACCAGGAGTGTTGTGTAGAGTAAGGGTAGTTATGCTTTGTAGTTAAATGCAGCAGGAGGTTGACATCATGACCCAGGCAAGCCAACCTTCCTTAGAGTGTCAGAAGCCAAAGGGGTCGAAACACTTGCTCGATGGGGATCTCCTGATGATCAGCTTGCTGCGAAGCTTTATATCGAGTTTACTATTACTTTCTATAAACAAATCTTTGGGACCTAATTTTACTTTCTATAAACAGATCTCTGGGGCCTAATTTTACTTTCTATATCTCTGGGAGGAGCCGCGATAGCTCAGTAGTTAGTGAACTGGACTACCACGGACCAGGGTAGGGTTCGATCCCAACCGACGGCTTCCGGGTTCACCCAGCCTTAAATGGGTACCGGATTTTTTTCTGGGAAAGTAAAGCAGCACGGGCGTAATACTGACCACATTACCCCAAAAATAATGTGCTGAAGGTCTGTAAAATATAGGTTCACTAACACCATATTTCCCTATACGCCACTTGGCGTGACAGGGGTACTTTACTTTTTTTATATCTCTGGGACCTAATTTGACTTTCTATAAACAGATCTGAAATAGAATTGGTATATCAGAATGCATGAACTAGTGGGCTAAATTGACAGAATTAGTGGGTCCAAATGATTGAACTAGTGGATTGAAATTATATAACTAGTGGGTTAAAGTAGCAATGAAACTAGTAGGTTAAATTAATGATGGAACTAGTGAGTTAAAGCAATGGTGGAACTATTGGGTTAAAGTAATGGTGGAACTATTGGGTTAAAGTAATAGTGAAACTAGTAGGTTAAATTAATGATGGAACTAGCGAGTTAAAGTAATGGTGGAACTATTGGGTTAAAGTTATGGTGGAACTGGTGGGTTAAAGTAATGGTGGAACTAGTGGGTTAAAGTAGTAGTGAAACTAGTAGGTTAAATTAATGATTGAACTAGTGAGTTAAAGCAATGGTGGAACTATTGGGTTAAAGTAATAGTGAAGCTAGTAGGTTAAATTAATGATGGAACTAGTGAGTTTAAGTAACGGTGGAACTATTGGGTTAAAGTAATGGTGGAACTATTGGGTTAAAGTGATGGTGGAACTAGTGGGTTAAAGTAATGGTGGAACTAGTGGGTTAAAGTAATGGTGGAACTGGTGGGTTAAAGTAATGGTGGAACTAGTGGGTTAAAGTAATGGTGGAACTAGTGGGTTAAAGTGATTGTGGAACTAGTGGGTTAAAGTAATGATGAAACTAGTGGGTTAAAGTAATGGTGGAACTAGTGGGTTAAAGTAATGGTGGAACTAGTGGGTTAAAGTGATGGTGAAACTAGTTGGTTAAAGTAATGGTGGAACTAGTGGGTTAAAGTAGTAGTGAAACTAGTAGGTTAAATTAATGATGGAACTAGTGAGTTAAAGTAATGGTGGAACTAGTGGGTTAAAGTGATGGTGGAACTAGTGGGTTAAAGTAATGGGGGAACTAGTGGGTTAAAGTAATGGGGGAACTAGTGGGTTAAAGTAATGGTGGAACTAGTGGGTCAAGATAATGATGTGACTCGGGACTAAAAATAATGCTATAACTAGTGTTTGAAAATAGTGGTAGAACTTGTAGATGGAATGAAATGTAGAACCTTTATTTATTGAAAAGTAGAACTTGTAGATTGAATGGAAGGTAAAACTGTGAGATTGGATGAAAGGTAGATCTGAGAAATTAAATGAATGGGAGAACTGGGAGATTGAATGAAAGGTAGAATTGGAAGATTGAATGAAAGGTAGAACTGGGAGACTGAATGAAATGTATAACTGGGAGATTGAACAAAATGTAGAACTGGGAGATTGAATGAAAGGTAGAACTGGGAGATTGAATGAAAGGTAGAATTGGGAGATTGAATGATAGGTAGAACTGGGAGATTGAATGAATGGTAGAATTGGGAGATTGAATGATAGGTAAAACTGGGAGATTGAATGAATGGCAGAATTGGGAGATTGAATGAAAGGTAGAACTGTGAAACTGAATGAAAGGTAGAACTGTGAAACTGAATGAAAGGTAGATCTGAGAAATTAAATGAATGGTAGAACTGGGAGATTTAATAAAATGTAGAACTGGGAGATAGAATTAAATTTAGAACTGGGAGATTGAATGAGAAGTACAACTTGGAGATTGAATGAAAGGTAGAACTGGGAGATTTAATAAAATGTAGAACTGGGAAATTGAAGGAAAAGTGGAACTTGTTGATTGAATGAAAGGCAGAACTTGTTGATTGAATGAAAGGCGGAACTGGGAGATTGAATGAATGGTAGAACTGGGAGATTGAATGAATGGTAGAACTGGGAGATTTAATGAAATGTAGAACTGGGAGATTGAATGAAATGTAGAACTGGGAGATTGAATGAAATGTAGAACTGGGAGATTTAATGAAATGTAGAACTGGGGGTTTTAATGAAAGGTAGAACTGTGAGAGAATGGGTCAAAATAATGATACAACTAGTGTCCAAAATATGGTAGAAAGAGTGGGTCAGAATAGTGTTCAAAATAATGCTTTAACTAGTGGGTCCAAAAAATGGCAGCAGTGGGTCAAAATAATGGAACTAGATGATCAAAATAATTGTGGATTGAGTGGGTCAGATTAATACTGGGACTAGTGGGTCAAAGTAATTGTGAGAACTAGATCAAAATAATGGTGCAAGCAATGGTCCAAACAATGGTAGAACTAGTGGATCAAAATAGTTGTGGAACTAGTGGATCAAGATAATGGTGGAACTGGTGGGTTAAAAACTTGGTAGTAGTGGATCAAAATTAGGGGTCCATAAAATGTGGAATTAGTGGGTCAAAGTAGTGGTAGAAATGGGTCAAAATAATTGTGTAACTAGTGGGTGAAAATAGTGGTAGAACTAGTGTGTAAAAATAATGCTGCAACTAGTGGGTCCAAAAAATGGAACTAGTGGTCAAAATAATGGTGCATCTAGTGTCCAAAATATGGTAGAATTGGTGCTCAAAATAATGGTTCAACTAGCAGGTCCAAAAATGGTTGTAGCGGGTCAAAATAATTGTGCGACTAGTGGGTAAAATTAGTGGTGGAACTAGTGGACCAAAATAGTGGAGCTGGTGGGTCAAAATGATGTAGGAAGCAGTGGATCAAAATAATGTTGGAAGCAGTGGATGAAAATATTGATAGAAATAGTGGTTCATATAATGGCGGAAATAGCAGATCAAAATAATGGTAGCAGGAGTTGGTGGAAATAAAGATTGTGCTAACTAGTGTGTTGGTATAATGATAGAACAAGTGACTTGTGTGCTGAAATGATACAGATAATGTATGGAACTAGTGTTTGAACTAGTGGGTTCTATTAAAGGTAGTTTTTGTTTGAAATAAAGGTTGTACTAGTGGGTCTAAATAATGGTAGAATTTGTGTGGGGTGAAATAATATAGTTTGTGGTTTAAAATAATGGTAGAAAGTGTGTTAAAATAGTGGTGTAACCAGTGGATCAAAATAGTGGTGAAACCAGTGGATCACAATAGTGGTGAAACCAGTGGATCACAATAGTGGTGGAACCAGTGGATCACAATAGTGGTGGAACCAGTGGATCACAATAGTGGTGGAACTAGTGGATCAAAATAGTGGTGAAACCAGTGGATCACAATAGTTGTGAAACCAGTGGATCACAATAGTTGTGAAACCAGTGGATCACAATAGTGGTGAAACCAGTGGATCACAATAGTGGTGGAACCAGTGGATCAAAATAGTTGTGAAACCAGTGGATCACAATAGTGGTGGAACCAGTGGATCAAAATAGTTGTGAAACCAGTGGATCACAATAGTGGTGGAACCAGTGGATCAAAATAGTTGTGAAACCAGTGGATCAAAATAGTGGTGAAACCAGTGTATCAAAATAGTGGTGAAACCAGTGGATCACAATAGTGGTGGAACCAGTGGATCACAATAGTGGTGGAACCAGTGGATCACAATAGTGGTGGAACTAGTGGATCAAAATAGTGGTGAAACCAGTGGATCACAATAGTTGTGAAACCAGTGGATCACAATAGTGGTGAAACCAGTGGATCACAATAGTGGTGGAACCAGTGGATCACAATAGTGGTGAAACCAGTGGATCACAATAGTGGTGGAACCAGTGGATCAAAATAGTTGTGAAACCAGTGGATAACAATAGTGGTGGAACCAGTGGATCAAAATAGTTGTGAAACCAGTGGATCACAATAGTGGTGGAACCAGTGGATCAAAATAGTTGTGAAACCAGTGGATCAAAATAGTGGTGAAACCAGTGTATCAAAATAGTGGTGAAACCAGTGGATCACAATAGTGGTGGAACCAGTGGATCACAATAGTGGTGGAACCAGTGGATCACAATAGTGGTGGAACTAGTGGATCAAAATAGTGGTGAAACCAGTGGATCACAATAGTTGTGAAACCAGTGGATCACAATAGTGGTGAAACCAGTGGATCAAAATAGTTGTGAAACCAGTGTATCACAATAGTGGTGAAACCAGTGTATCACAATAGTGGTGAAACCAGTGTATCAAAATAGTGGTGAAACCAGTGGATCACAATAGTGGTGGAACCAGTGGATCACAATAGTGGTGGAACTAGTGGATCACAATAGTGGTGGAACTAGTGGATCAAAATAGTTGTAGAACTAGTGCATCAAAGTAATGGCTCAACCAGTGGATCATAATAGTTGTAAAACTAGTGCATCAAAGTAATGGCTCAACCAGTGGATCATAATAGTTGTAGAACTAGTGCATCAAAGTAATGGCTCAACCGGTGGATCATAGTAATGGCAGAAATTTAGGATTAAAATAGTCGCGGAGGTAGCAGATCAGAATATTGGCAGAACTAGTAGATCGAAATAATGTTAGTTGTAGGATAAAATATTGATAGAACTAGTGAGTGGAAATAATGATAGAAATTACTAGTCTGTAGGAATAAAGATAGAACTAGTGACTTTTGTGTAAAAAGATATTGTATGAAACTGGTGGGTTCAGTTAATGGTAGAAAGTTTTGTTTGAAATAATGTTTGTACTAATGGGTCTCAATCTGGGAAACATATGGAAATCCAAAGAAATTAGGCTAAATACAAAAATAAAAATTTTCAACTCAAATGTTAAGTCGGTCCTATTATATGGCTGTGAAACATGGAGAATAACAAAATTGACAATCACGAAGGTACAGACTTTCATTAATGGATGCTTGCGCAGAATAAAGGGATGGAAATGGCAGGACAAAGTCACTAACGTGGAATTATGGAAATGTACCGGTCAAATACCAGTGGATAAAGAGATACAGCGAAGACGATGGCGATGGATAGGACACACACTACGGAAGCCAACTGAGAGTATTACACAACAGGCCCTTTTTTGGAATCCCCAGGGGAAAAGAAAGAGGAAGACCAAGGAATTCTTGGAGAAGACAGATAGAAGCTGAGATGAAGATGATGGGGAAGACATGCAATGATCTTAAAATAATGGCAAAAAACAGAACGACTTGGAAAGTGTTTGTTGATGACCTATGCTCCACCGGGAGCTAAAAGGTAGAAGAAGAAGAAGAATGGGTCTCAATGGTTGTACTAGTGGATCTCAATAATTGTTGTACTAATGGGTCTCGATAATGGTTGAATGTGTGTGTGATGATATAATTGTGGAACCAGTGGTTTGAAATAATATAATTTGTGGATCAAAATAATGTTAGAATAATGATTTAACTAGTGGATAACGTTAATGGTGGAAGAAATTGATTGAAAAAGTGTATACCTCAAAGAAGTTTTATTATTAAAACATTATACTACAGCTAGTTAGCCCTGGGGAGCCACAATAGCTAAGTGGTTAGTGAACTGGACTACAAAGGACAAGAGGCAGGGTTCGATCCCAACCGACGGCTTCCAGTTCACCCAGCCTTTAATGGGTACCGGATTTTTTTCTGGGAAAGTAAAGCGGCACAGGCGTAATACCGACCACATTACCCCAAAAGTCATGTGCCGAGGGTCTGTACAATTTATGGTCACTAACACCATATCCCGTGTGTTACCGGGGCCTCATTATGTGGGAAGTAAAGAATAGTGACACTGTGACCTTCCAGGCATGTCGTAAGAGGCGACTAAGGAGGTTGATCGATGGCTTGACAAGCTGTCATTGTAAAAATCATTGTTATGGATCTCTGCAATATGTGCCACTTTGGCATGCAGGGGTTTCTGTTTTTGAGATTGTAGTTCTGCCCTATGTGCCGTCTTTGGCTCGAAAGGACAATAGATAGATAGAGAACACCATATTCCCTATATCCACTTGGCATTACGGGGGTACTTTACTTTTACTTACTCATTCACTTCCCTATGTCAAATATCAAATTAAGATACACATTTTTAGATGTTTTGTTATCACTTAGACTCCTTAAAGTACATACTTTGATAAACTAAAAAAAAAATGTATTATTTACATCATAGCTAGACAGACCATGAATGGCATAACATCATTTAAGGCAGTGCTGTAGCAAAACATGGAAGAGAAAACAAACTCTTGGGAAAAAAAAAGATAGAAAACCCTGTGGATCAGTGGGCCCGACTTGTTCATTCTGTGGCCAAGTGCGTTTGTCAAACATTGGTAGAAACAGCCACGAGTGAGGCTATTCGACAAAAACAAGACTTCAAAATACACAATAGCCTCCACTAAACAGTCTGACAAGAAGAAAAGGGCCATAAACACAAATGTTATAATTTCTGTGAGTAAAAGTGAACTTTAATACATTTTTAAAAGTGGTTTTAATTTTGTTAAATTTGTCTTGCAAGTTGAACTATATTTTTGTGCTCACAGTGCCAGTAAAAGTGACAGTCATAAACACTGGGCAATTGGGACAACGGCTGCTATTTTAGCAAATTTGCAAGATGAACTGAAACTAAAGACATTGCAATGTCGGCGCCGTTGCATAACTATTTTTATAGCAAAAATCCGGGAAAAGATAATGAAAGATGCATAGACAGCAACCTTGAATGTAAATTAGAAACATTTTCTTCAGGTCTCATTTGCATCATCATGACTTAGATCATTTCAACTAAAGAACATGCCCCAACAATTATGCAGACAATTTTAAACCACATCTAAAACTAGAAATCCAAACTGATTATTAAAAATCACATCTAAAACTAAACACTCATAAACTGATGATAAACAACTCTTAAAACTAAATACTCATAATCAATAATAATAATCACATCTAAAACTAAACACTCATATAAACTGATGATAAACAACACTTAAAACTAAATACTAATAAATCAATAATAATAAACACATCTAAAACTAAACACTCATAAACCGATGATAAACACTTAAAACTAAATACTAATAAATCAATAATAATAAACACATCTAAAACTAAACACTCATAAACCGATGATAAACAACACTTAAAGCAAAATTATTTCACTCTGTTTTCTAAATGTTGCATAAGCATAATGAGGATATATTTGAAATATGTAAGGACTATCTAACTTATCGCATGTTAAATTTTAAGCACCTGTTTTGATAAAAGTACATGTACACAACTAAAAATAAAAACTCTGACATGAATTAAAGTTATCGTACCTGTCTGGCGATCTAGGGCCTGAGTGAATTGATTAACTGGTGGAGGGACCTTGAGGCGCTGATAAAGAACTGCCTTTTGTCTTTGTAGACGAATATACTTGGGCCATTTCACAAATCGGCTCAGGTCTCGTTTTGGTTGGATTGGCCAATACCAAAGTTTTTTGGCCGCTTTTCAAACAAAGGATTAACAACCTTCTTGGGTTCCACTTTTTTGGCCATGAGTGGAGCGGCCGCCACTTTTTTCTTCCCCTTCTTTGGTTTCGGTGCCTTGAAAAAATGAAATTACAAGGGTCAGGATTTAATCAAATAAATTAATAAAAAAAAAAAGAAACTTGCACTCGCAATGGTTTTAATAAATTTAAAATAATAAAAAATTTAATATGTATACATTTAAAAAAAAAAATCTAATAAGCATTAGATAGAATTACATAACAAGCAAAAAATATGGACTAGATATGAATATCAAAAAGACTAAAACTATGATCATGCATGAACAAAGAAAATTCTCAAGACCTACAAATAAATATCAGAGTTAAAGGAATACATCTAGAGACAGTTCAGAGCTACATCTACATTGGACATACTGTAACCAATGATGGAAGATGTAAAATTGAAATAAACAAAATAATAGGTATGGCAAAAAGTAATTTCAATGCCATGAAAAATATACTAACAATAAAACAAATATCGGCAGGGCTGAAACTAAGTATAGCACAATGTTACATCTCAATATTCCTGTATGGTGCAGAAACATGAACATTAGACAAGAAAACAGAACAGAAACTTGAAGCCTTTGAAATGTGGATTTATAGAAGAATATGTAGAATTGGATGGAAAGAAAAGAAAACAAACTATGGAGTTCTAAAACAACTGAATATAAAAAGAGTACTACTAAATACAATTAAGACAAGACAAATGAAATTTTTGGGGCATGTTCACAACAGCCTACTAAAAGTAATATTGGAAGGGAAAATACAAGGTAAAAGAGGCAGAGGCAGAAAGATGGACAAGTCAATATATGACAACTTGCACCATCAAAGCAAGAAACAGAGTAGAATGGAAATCCATGGTAGCCAACCTTCGTTACGGAGAAGGCACTCAATGATCAATAAGCATCGAATTTGGCAAGGAAAAATATTACAAGATACTACAGTAATAATTGGATATATGCCTTGAACAAACAAACTCATACCAAAGCTAAAGTAACACAATACACATTGCAAATGATGGCCCTAGCATCAAATACTTTCAACAAACTGACGAACATCTGGAGACCCAAAGTTAAAAAGAAAGTACTCTGTATAAAAAAAAGGACAAATCTGAGACTATTCAACTCTGGTGTGATACAATACCAGTGTTAACACATGGAATGGATGTGGCAGCATTTGGAAAACCACTACTAAAACTAGAAGTTAAATGCCTTTGAAAAGAATATCTTCATGGGATCTCAAACATTAACTTAATGATTAGGAATGCTAAAAATACATTTCAAACAAATGAGAGATAAATCTAAACAAGAAAATGTGACAACTTTTATAAAAAAGAATAAGGCTTGTATTTACGTAAAAACCTTGGTCATGTGCTGAGAACCCTAACTAAAACTATACATTGGAGGTGAAGGCGCACCGCACAGTCACAGAGCTGGAAGTTGTCAGCGACCCACAGCTGACGGCTTATTTTTTCAACAAGATTAGGGGCTTACTAAGTAAGTTACTTAGAAAGAATATTACAACCCCTACCCTGGAGCCTCGGTGGCTGAGTGGTTAGTGTGCTTGCTTCCTGACCAGAAGGGTCAGGTGGTTTGATCCCCAGCAGATTTTTTTTTTCAGACCTCTAGAAATGGGTACCAGAGATTTTTTTCTGGGAGTAAAGGTGGGCTCCTATCACCCAAAAAATGCGCTGTGGTGGTCATAGAAAAATATTAAATATATTATTACTAACACCATTAGTGACCATATTCCCACATACGCCTGGGTAAGGCGTGGAGGGAATCCTTACAACCCTAACCCAGGGGTTTTCTAATGACATGGTCATTAGACAGAGAATGATGGTGACCGCATCAAATAAAGTGCAAAATATATACACTCGAATATAAAAAGACTGTGACGGTGGATGGGACGGATGAATCGAAAATGATCAACGGCCCAGAAGGCGAAAACAGCAAAGTGTGTGGTACACATGAGGCATATTCAGAACACGAAAGACGAATATGGCAGACCATCATGAAAGATATTGGAGCCTCATCACGTAACATTCCAAAGAAAGCCATGGAGAGAAATGCTAACTATTGTTTTAAGAATTAAGACAAGGCAAATGAAATTTTTGGGGCATGTTAAAAGACACAGCAGCCTACTAAAAGTAATGCATTCATTTGCATTCCTTTGCCTTAACCCCTTACTAAAAGTAATATTGGAAGGAAACATACAAGGTAAAAGAGGCAGAGGCAGACCAAGACTAACATGGACAAGTAACATCAAAAGATGGACAAGTCAATCTATGACAGCCTGCACCATCAAAGCAAGACACAGAGTAGAATGACGATCCATGGTAGCCAATCTTCGTTGCGGAGAAGGCACTCAATGATGATGATGATGATGAGAACACCTAGAAATGCTATTTTTTGTCTTTTCTTTCGCCGTGCATTCTCTTTTTTTTCTCTGAAGCTCTATACTTCTTGTTTGAGTTGGAGCTTTAGAGTATGTTTCCAAAGAGAGCTGTCTGCATCTATTTATTCCCAGGCTGCAGGGTTTATGTTCAGAGTCTTCATTTCACGTTTACAGATGTCTACAAAATCGAAGTTTTGGGAGCCCCCTAGTTCTTTTGCCATGTACTAGTTGTCCATAGAGTATATCTTTTAGTATGCGGCCATCTTTCATACGGTGTACGTGGCCAAACCAGCATAATCTACGTTGTTTTGAGCAGTGTGTAGATGTTCGGGGGCCTGTACGAGTGAGGAACTCCACGTTTGTCAATTTGTCCTTCCAAGCCATACCAAGAACACGACGCATACATTGTATCTGGAATGCATTTAGCCTTCTTTCCTGCTTTGCAAAAGTTATACATGATTCTCTGCCATACAGAAGGATACTAACGATCATCATCAAGTACCGTGCCTCCTGGCCTAGGTGATCATGTCTTTCCACAACTTTCAATCTCGACAGTTATTTATCATTTCTGTTGTTGACCTTCTGCGAAGCCATTCTCTTAAGCTGTCTGGTATCTTTTCTCTTTGATTCCCTCTATCTCTGCGTCCCTCAATTTTTTCCAGTTGTCACAATATATTCCAGCTGTTCTCTTCTTATTACATGGCCAAAAAATGATGATTGTTTCTTCCTGATATTGGAAATTAGCTCTCTTTTTGCTTTGGCCTCTTGCAGAACGTTTTCATTACTCTTTTTAGCTGTTCATTGTATTCTCAACATTCTTCTGTAAAACCACATTTCTAGACTCCAGTGATTTTCTTGTCTATTGTCCTATTGTCCATGATTCACATCCATATGTTAAGACTGGCTCTACATAACATTTAAGAACTCTTTTTCTTGTTTCTATTATCAAAAATGGATTCCATAGTATCTTCCTCATTTTTAACGTCTATCTACTAAATACATTACTCTCGTATTCTAAAAAAATTAAGTTTGTCGTGAGTAGCACGTCAAAGTACTGAGAGCATTACACAACAGGTCCTTTTTGGAATCCCCAGGGGAAAAGACAAAGAGGAAGACCAAGGAATTTTTGGAGAAGACAGATAGAAGCAGAGATGAAGATGATGGGGAAGACATGGAATGATCTTAAAAGAATGGCAAAAAACAGAACGACTTGGAAAGTGTTTGTTGAAGACCTATGCTCCACTGGGAGCTAAAAAAGGTAGAGACAGAGAGAGAGAGAGAGAGAGAGAGAGAGAGAGAGAGAGTACGTCAAAGTCCAGGACGAGACACAAAACGGTAAAGTCGCACTGCTCTTAAGCAAGCAAAGCATGCACGGAGGAGTAATTAAACATTGCTGCGTCGCATTTCCCTGCGAAAGCCACACCCTTCTTTATTATTTTGTTCACAGCAACAGGCTGTTAGTCCGGTACTGACACAATTCTCCAGTTACGTTCATATTAGGAAATGTTCACAGAGCAAATATGGCTTTCCTAAAGTTACACTTGCTGTGTTTGTCGACACTCTGTCTTTAAAGCGGTGAGTATGGTCTTGTTAACATCACCGATAGATTGTGTTCATATTTTGTAGTCACATAGCAAGGATTAAACCAAAAAATAAAACGACTAACTTTATTAACGGCATTTTGCCGTTACTGCGGTCTGCCTATGGAAGCCGCGATAGCTCACTGGTTAATGGACAGGACTACAAAGGACAAGAGGTAGGGCTCGATCCCAACCGACGGCTTCGGGTTCACCCAGCCTTAAATGGGAACCGATTTTTTTTTCTGGGAAAATAAAGCGGCACTGGCGTAATACTGATCACAATACCTCAAAAATCATGTGCTGAATGTCTGTAAAATTTATGGTCACTAACACTATATTCTCTATACGCCACTTGGCGTGACGGAGGCTCTTTACCTTTTTTTTTCTTTTTGCGGTCTGCCTAGGGGGGTGGGGGTTTGCAGAATGAGAGAATAAAGGCCGCTTATCCAGCACGGTCGCCACGGCATTTTCGGATGTGTGTTTTTATTTCACCACCGATAGAACAAACGTTTGACTCTACCGGGTCTCGAACCAGCATTCAGATGAATTAAGAAATCGTGAAAAGCGAAAGAAATATCTTTTGTTGTTTAACCTCTCATTCATCCGTTCATTATCATGATTGCGCGTCATTTGCAGAAAGCAACACTCATCGCAGACCATCGAGAAGAATCTCTGTCTGTAGCCTGATTTCCCACTTCTTCTGTTATTACATCGCTCTTTATATCTTGAAGCCATCTTCTTTTTGGTCTGCCCTCAGCCATCTATAATATTACAAGGCCCTCGGACTGATAGGAATCAGCCAAGTGTTGTGAAATTTTCATTTTTTTTCCTAGCGGGGGGTTGCTATGGATCAGTATTCTTATACCTCATATAACTGAAGCAGTCACACAATTTGGGTGATTTCAGGATTTCCCTATCAGGCCGCATAGTTTAGTAAACTTATAGATAGCTGTGGTCTTTCCTGGAACCGTGACTTCAATTATTCTCATGATTTTTTAGTAGTCTACAATCATCAGTTTGCGGTTACTTTCTTCTGATTAGTTCTAGCCACTTGTCTATCTATCCTTCGTTCGTCTGAAGTATTGTCTATATCTGCAATGTCGTTTCCTGTATCAGTAATAGTGGTTGGGCCCTTTCGAGGCTGAGGGCCCGGCAATGCTCCTGCATGAGTGTCCATCACAGGGCAAGTACTATATCGATTCGCAGTTATAGATATACTTCCCATTGGCGTGAGTGCGTGGCATCCTGATTGTTGTAGTGCGTCATTTGGCTGGTTGCCTCAAACTTCTGCAATTAACCTTACTAGAGCCGACAGTGGTCTTGCTCGGGTGTACGAAGGCCGGACCAGTCTTGGTTTTCAGTTCCTGGTGACTGTTTAGCCCCATCCCCACGACAAAAAGCTGGCCTTGATGGGGTAGCCACTTGTAACTTTGATCCCTGTTGTGTCCTAAGCCTAATACCATATTGTTCCAGCTTCTGTCTTTAAGACCGTGGTCGACTTAGTCGATTATCCACCCATTCTGACTGCCACTGTGTGTACTATAGAAAGGGCAACTTTCTTCGCTATGTTGCCCCGCGTAGTTTAGCGGTAAGCTAAAGTGATTACTCAGGGGTGGAGGGAAGGGTTTCGCTGCCCTACAAACGCAGACTTGTACCGGTTGACGGTGGCGATCATGTCCTTCCACAATCTTCTATCTATAGTGCATCGTATGAGTTCTGTTGTTGACTGTTTTCCATGCCCTGACACCAAGCTATCCAGTATTTTCTCTCTTTGTCGTCCGCGATCTCTCTTTCCTTTTATTTTGCAAGTTGTAACCAAGTATTCCAACTTTCCTCTTCTCATGATGTGCCCAAAAAATATTGATTGTTTCTTTCTGATGTTTCTTAGTAGCTCCACTTTTGTATTGGCCTTTTTGAGAATTTCCTCATTGGTTTTTTAGCTGTCCAGGGAACTTTCAACATTCTTCTGAGAAATCCCATCTCTGAGGCCTGTAATCATCTTTTCATTTGTTTATCTACTGTCCATGATTCACTTCCATAGGTCAGAACTGGTTCTATATAGCATCGATGAACTCTCTTTCTCACTTATATTGACATAGATTTGTTGCATAAGATATTTTAAATTTTCTGAAATGCTATTTTGGCCTGAGCTATTCTGCTTTTTATTTCTGTGTTGCATCTTCCATCTAATGTTATCACTGTGCCCAAGTATTTCAAACGTTGACTTGTTTCAGATTTGTCTTGTTTGTTTGTATGCTGCATGATGGTGATGATTGTTTCTTCGATATAACCATTACTCTTGTTTTCTTACTGTTCAGACTGAGACCTTTCTTGTTGCTTTCTTTTACTATTATGTCTATCATTTCTTGTAGCTCAATCTCTGTCTCTGCTATTAAGACTGTGTCATCCGCATATCGTAAATTATTTATGTTGTGACCGTTGACTTCAATTCCTTTTTTTGTTTACTATTGATCTCATATGTTCGCTGTAAAGTGAAAACAAATCCGGCGACAGAAAACAGCCTTGTCTGACTCCTTATTTTATAAATTGAAATTGTCCTGTTTTGTTGTTAATTCGTACAGCTACTGTTTGTTGCCAGTACATGTACCAGTCAAATACATGTGGATAAAGAGATACAGCAAAGAAGATGGCGCTGGATAGGACACACACTGCGGAAGCCAACTGAGAATATTACACAACATGCCCTTTTTTGGAATCCCCAGGGGAAAAGACAAAGATGAAGACCAAGGAATTCTTGGAGAAGACAGATAGAAGCAGAGATGAAGATGATGGGGAAGATATGGAACGATCTTAAAAGAATGGCAAGACATAGAACGGCTTGGAGAGTGTTTGTTGAAGACCTATGCTACACAGGGGATGGAAAGGTAGAAGAAGAACAGGAGCCAGGACGTGCAACCAGCAACTGAGTTGAGTATGGTCAGCGAATCACAGCTGATTGCATGCGTAAGGGTCAGGGGATAGCAGAATTGAGAGTTTTCTTGTTGCTCTCTTTCACTTTTATGTCCATCATACTTACAAGGGTAGAGTAGCAGAGTCAAAATGTTTCTTTTCTACGCAACTGCATTCTGATTTGAATTATGTGTTACATGTATTTGGTTATGGAAGGCCCCGGTATCACTGCAAACGAATTAAAATCCATAATTGCTCAACCGCCCGTGCCAGTGGAATCATTCGAATCACTAACTCATCTCCCAAACAAAGAAAGGCAGCTGTAGTCCCCATCATAGCAGTCTCAGCACACGCCAAAAGACATAAGGCGAAACCGCACAGAAAGTTAACACAGCCAACCGTTCCCTGTCATATGATATCAGTATTCATCGCAAGCAATTGGAATATCGGAACTTGATCAAAACGGATGAAACACACAGCTCACGGTATGCACGGAACACTTAACTCAGTAGCTCCTGCAACAAGCCGGACTTGGAATATGAGGAAACTGCAACAAGGAACACTTTTCAGACACAGCCTTCACTGGTTCCTGCCGCCTATCCACCACATTGCCCGGAAGATCACGTCCTCCTGAAAATGATGATCGTCATAGTATTTAAATGTATGGCGCTTGATGATGTTACATCATGTTTGACTCCAACTCCGAACATACAAAACACAGTTCGTCGTCAGATTATCCCGGTTGCACACCAAAAACAGATCGCAAGATTAGCGCATGGTCGGTTCTTGGGACACACGATGAAACAATAGGATGATGTAGCAGAGTCAAACATTTCATGGGCTGCGCCCATGTATTCATGATAACTCTAGTGAATGCAGTCTACAACGAACGAAGCATGGTATAAACTTCCCAAAGAGATAAAACTTTTGCTGATTTGACGGAGCCCACCACATTAATGCGTTGGAAATTGTAAATAACTTGCAGCAAGCATCTCCATCAACCGGTCATTGAACAGCACTCAGTGTGTCGTAAAATGCAGATCAACATTAGACGGTGTAAGGCGCATTCACAACACTTGATTTGTCAAAACGGAGTATTGCCGTGCGTGCAACGCCAATTCTTGAAACAATAATTGAATTATGTGTGTACAGTAATAACTCTCATTATCTCTCTTTCTCTCTCTCTCTCTCTTTCTCTGTCTCATCTTCTTTCCCTCCTCGTTTGCCTTTCAGCGTCGAGGGAGATATAATTTGCGGCCTGCTCTTCTGTTCGCCTCTGCTGCTATGTTTCCTCGTGTTTCTAATATTCCGTCAATTCATCTTTTTCGTGGTCGACCCTTGAGTCTGGTATTCTCGCAACGTTTATTGAAGGCTTGTTGTGTTGTGTTTTGATCTTTCTGCCTGTTCATGTGACCAAACCATTGTATCTATTGTTCCTTTATATTCTATAGCGGGGTCTATTCCTAGCTTTTTTTCTCAATTCTTTATTTCTGATCTTATCTCTCAGGCTGTTTCCTGTCATTCGTTTAACACATTTCATCTCAGTAGAGGTTATTTATATTATTGTTCTAACATCCAGGGTCCAGGAATGGCATTGGTAGCACAACGTTGGGATAAAGATTGTATTGAAGAGTGCCCGCTTTACCTCTGGCGTTATTTCCTTGTTGGACAATAGTGGCGATAGTTGTCCAATTATTTGTCAAGCTTTGATGCATCTTGGGGTTTTTTCTGCTGTTTGTGAATTGTTTTTTGTTACTAGACTTCCTAAATATGTAATTAAATTCCTGTACTTGTTTTAGTTGTCTGTCGTCTACAATTAGGTTGATGTTCTGCTTCTCTTTTGCGATATTCATGGTTTCTGTTTTGTTGATGTTGATTTTCATGTTGTTGGTGTACCTATGCTGTTGAGTCTATTTAAGTGTTCTTGTGGGTCTTATTTCTCCACCATTACTCTCCCTCTTTCACCCTCTCTCTCTCTCTCTCTCTCTATCTCTCTCTCTCTAAATATATAAACACTTGTTGTTTTACATATCATCGTCATCCATTGGCCTCCACAACACTAATATTATCTTTCTGAGTGAGATTAATAGCATTACAATTATCATCTTGTGTGAGATCATTTAAACCAGGCTTTTCTCTAACAGGAGAAATGCAAAAAATATATTATAAAAAAAAAATATAAAAAGGTATGGTTAATTTTTTACGTAATAAGTGGACAACTCAAATTAGAACAACGGTTCGGCTTAATAAGCCTTCAGCAGGAACAAACACGCAACACAAACAGACAGATAAGCATTTAAAATAAATAATTAAAAAAATAATTTCCAACTAGAATGAGAATTAAAAATAAAAATAACAATTATTTATAATATAATTAATATCTAATACCGTTCCATCTCCAAGATGGCGGATCTAGTCCACGTCCTCTCGATCGCTGCAGAAGATGCACCCAGGGTCTGATTAATTTCGGATCTTCATTGCACTTTTCTGCGTTAAAGTCAAAATGATGATATGCTTGATACATCCGTGTCGCTAAAGCGAGGTCGTAGGCCGTCTGTTTTTGACGAATCAAGTGTTGTGAGTGAGACCTTCCACCGTCTAGACTTGATCTGTGCTTTACGTCACATTGGTGCTATTAGAGTTCATGACCGTTGTTGAAATGCTTTGACGCAAGTTATTTCCATGTTACACATTAATATAAACTACTTCGTCAGCCGCAGATTTGTCTCTTTGGGGAATTTGCTTCGTGTTTTATTCGTCGTAGGCTGCTTACACTTGAGTAATCAGACTGAAATCTAAAGGTATCGAGATTATTTTGTTCGGCGACATTTGTGTGTTCTACGTCATCGTAATGGTTCCCTAAACCGGCCGTGCGCAAATCTTACGATCTGCTGTTTGATGTGCGACGGGGAAATTTTGACGTCTGACTGTGTGTCTCTATGTTCGGAGTTGGAGTCATCAACGATGGCCTAACATCATCAAGTGCTACGACGATCATCATTTTCAAGAAGACGTGACTTACCGGTATATGGGGATAGGCGGCGGGAACAGTTGGAGGCTGTGCATGAAAAGTGTTCCTTGTTGCAGTTTCCTCATATTACAAGTCGCATGTCTGTGTTAGTCACCTCTAGTGACTCGGGCAGATGGTGCTCGTAAACCTGGGAAGGCCGACCATCTAAGGGCAGAATCTCCCTACAGAAAATATCATCTGCTGCCTTGCAGGAAGATTGGAGACAATAAAAGGCTAAGAAAGGCAAACCTGAACAAAATGCTGGCTGAAATCGGATGCACTGGGCCACTGGCGCAGAACACAGTGCAACGTTTTAACAGGTATTCAATCGGAGTGGATCTAACAGGCTTAAATAGGCGAGAGTCTGGAGTCCTACTCTGATTGAGTCCTGATCGCAGACATATCTAATACATATATATATATATATATATATATATATATATATATATATATATATATATATATATGTTGTATGTTTGTTCCTGCTGAAGCCGAAACGCTGTACTAATTTCTGTCGTCCACTTATTACGTAAAGCTTTAACCATACCTTTTTTTTATTTTTGTTTCCTCTATACTTTTATTTTGCATTTCTCCTTACAATTAGCTTTGCAGTAGCTTCGCATTTTATGCATTTATTTGCTTTGACCCTTTTCTCTAACAAAACGATTGGCTGGACTACAATCAATCAATCCTATGAACCGTGATCAACAATGATATACTAGGCCTCTGTAGCTCTGTTGTAACTACATTTGTCAAAGAGAAGGCTCAATATATCGATTTCAATTTGTTGATCGATTGTGTATCCACTTCTCTAACGTCACACCTTTTAAATTGACATTTTCAACTATTGCAAAATGTTTCACTGAAAAAAGGCACAATTCCCGCTCATCCCCTGTTCTTCATATTTCCTTCCTCATCTGCCTTTCAGCGTCGAGGGGAGATATAATTTGCGGTCTTTTGCTCTTATGTTCGCCTCTGCTGCTGTTATGTTTTCTAGTGCTTCTAATATTCCATCGATCTATGTTTTTCGTGGTCGACCATTGGGTCTGGTGTTCTCACAACGTTTGTTGAAGGTTTGTTGTGTTGTGTTTTAATCTTTCTGCCTTGTCACGTGGCAAAACCATTTTATCTGTTGTTTCCTTATATATTATATGGCTAAAAAACCATTGTCATTAGGAAATATAAAATAGAAGGTCAAAATAGTCACTGCTAGGGGAAAAAAATTGAAAATAAATCTGCCCCAAGACTCGAAAATAATAAAATTTCGCAAAGACTACATTTATCATTCATGCTATGGATGTCACCAAGACTACATATAACAATACCATTATGGATGTCACCAAGACTACATATATCAACAACTTCATGAACGTCATAAAGACTACAGATATCAACAACATTATGGACGTCACCAAGACTGCATATATCAACAACATTATGGATGTCACCAAGACTACATATATCAACAACATTATGGATGTCACCAAGACTACATATATCAACAACATTATGGACGTCGCCAAGACTACAGATATCAATAACATTATGGACGTCACAAAGACTACATATATCAACAACATTATGGATGTCACCAAGACTACAGATATCAATAACATTATGGACGTCACCAAGACTACAGACATCAATAACATTATGGATGTCACCAAGACTACAGATATCAACAACATTATGGACGTCGCCAAGACTACAGATATCAATAACATTATGGACGTCACAAAGACTACATATATCAACAACATTATGGATGTCACCAAGACTACAGATATCAATAACATTATGGACGTCACCAAGACTACAGACATCAATAACATTATGGATGTCACCAAGACTACATATATCAACAACATTATGGATGTCACCAAGACTACATATATCAACAACATTATGGACGTCGCCAAGACTACAGATATCAATAACATTATGGACGTCACAAAGACTACATATATCAACAACATTATGGATGTCACCAAGACTACAGATATCAATAACATTATGGACGTCACCAAGACTACAGACATCAATAACATTATGGATGTCACCAAGACTACAGATATCATTAATGCTATGGACGTCACCAAGACTACATATATCAATAACATTATGGACGCCATCAAGACTACAGATATCAATAACATTATGGATGTCAACAAGACTACAGATATCAATAACATTATGGATGTCATCAAGACTACAGATATCAATAACATTATGGACGTCATCAAGACTACAGATATCAATAACATTATGGACGTCACCAAGACTACATATATCAACAACATTATGGATGTAACCAGGATTAAAGATATCAATAAAATCATGGACGCCACCAAGACTACAGATATCAATAACATTACGATGTCACAAAGACTACAGATAACAATAACATTATGGATGCCACCAATACTACAGATATCAACAACATTATGGATGTCACCAATACTACAGATATCAACAACCCTATGGATGTCACCATTACTACAGATGCCAACAACCCTATGGATATCACCAACACTACAGATATCATTAATGCTATGCATGTCACCAATACTTCATATATCAACAACCCTATGGATATCACTAAGACTACAGATATCATTAATGCTATGGATGTCACCAATACTACAGATATCAACAACCCTATGGATGTCACCAAGACTACAGATATCATTAATGCTATGGATGTCACCAAGACTACAGATATCATCAATGCTATGGATGTCACCAATACTTCATATATCAACAACCCTATGGATGTCACCATTACTTCATATATCAACAACCCTATGGATGTCACTAATACTTCATATATCAACAACCCTATGGATGTCACCAATATTACAGATATCAACAACATTATGGATGTCATCAAGTTTACAGATATCAACAACATTATGGATGTCACCAATATTACAGATATCAACAACATTATGGATGTCATCAAGTTTACAGATATCAACAACATTATGGATGTCATCAAGTTTACAGATATCAACAACATTATGGATGTCACCAATATTAGATATCAACAACATTATGGATGTCACCAACACTACATATATATTCAAGCTTATGGATGACACCAAGACTACAGATATCAAAAACATTATGGATGTCATCTTCTTCTACTTCCTCTTCTTTTCTTCCTCATCTTCCTTTCAGCGTGGAGGTGAGATATAATTTTCGGTTTTTTGCTCTTTTGTTCACGTCTGCTGCTGTTGTTTCCTAGTGCTTCTAATATTCCATCGATTCGTCTTTTCCGTGGTCAACCCTTGGATCTGGTGTTCTCACGTTTGTTGAAGGCTCGTTGTGTTGTGTTTTGATCTTTCTGCCTTGTCACGTGGCCAAACCATGTGGATATCATCAAAACTACATATATCAACAACGCTGTGGATGTCACCAAGGCTACTGATATTTTATTAACAATATGAAAAATATTCACAATATCGTCATCATCATTACCTTTATAGTCTGATCGGCCAGTGAACTGGACTACTTAGGATAAGAGGTCGGGTACAATGAGAATAGTACCAATCATGCCTGTACTTCACAGGCCTTAAAAAAGAACACCTGATTTTTGTTTCGTTTTAAAGTTAGTGGTCTGACATGATATGGACTCATCATCTATGTAAATGTCCCGTTATTCTTCCTTCCTTCCTTCCTTCCTTCCTTCCTTCCTTCTTCCTTCCTTCCTTCCTTCCTTCCTTCCTCCCTCCTCCCTCCTTCCTTCCTTCCTTCCTTCCTTCCTTCCTTCCTCCCTTCCTCCCTCCTCCCTCCCTCCCTCCCTCCCTCCCTCCCTCCCTCCCTCCCTCCCTCCCTCCCTTCCTTCCTTCCTTCCTTCCTTCCTTCCTTCCTTCCTTCCTTCCTTCCTTCCTTCCTTCCTTCCTTTCTTTCTTTCTTTCTTTCTTTTTTCAACAGCATCATTACTATCACATTCATAGCGACACCTACGACAGTCATGATCATCACTACTATTAACAAGACCCCAATTTCTGATTTCATCTTTCTTGCAACCATCAACATTATTCTTATAAACGAGAAAAATAAATATTAAATCAATTTAATCATCACATACATTAACGTCATCATAATTTGCATGAACAATAACTGATTCTTCTTTATTCCTTCCTCATTTTCTCTTCAGCGTCGAGGAGAGATGTCATTTAGGGTCTTTTGCTCTATTCTTGACCACTCCAGCTGTTATGTTTCCTCATCATCATCATCATCGAGTGCCTTCTCCGCAACGAAGGTTGGCTATCATGGATCGCCATTCTATTCTGTTTCTTGCTTTGATGGTGCAGGCTGTCATAGATTGACTTGTCCTTTTGATGTTACTCGTCCATGTCAGTCTTGGTCTGCCTCTGCCTCTTTTACCTTGTATTTTTCCTTCCAATATTACTTTCAGTAGACTGTTGTGTCTTTTAACATGCCCCAAAAATTTCATTTGTCTTGTCTTAATTGTATTTAGTAGTTCTCTTTTTATTTTCAGTTGTTTTAAAACTTCATCATTTGTTATCTTTTCTTTCCATCCAATTCTACTTATTCTTCTATAAATCCACATTTCAAAGGCTTCAATTTTCTGTTCTGGTTTCTTGTCTAATGTCCATGTTTCTGCACCATACAGGAATATTGAGAAGATGTAACATTTTGCCATTCTTAGTTTCAGCCCTGTTGATATTTGTTTTGTTGTTAGTATATTTTTCATAGCATTAAAATTACTTTTTGCCATACCTATTCTTTTGTTTATTTCAATTTTACATTTTCCATCATTGGTTATAGTATGCCCTAGGTAGTTGTAGCTCTGGACTGTCTCCAGATGCATTCCCTCAACTGTGATATTTAATTATATGTATTATTATATTATATGTATATTTAATAATATGTTTCCTAGTGTTTGAAAAATGTCATCAATCCATCGTTTTCGTGGTCTGCCTTTAAGTCTGGTGTTTTTGGCAACGTTCATTGAACACTCGTTGTGTTGTGTTTTGATCGTTCAGCCTTATCACGTGGCCAGAACATTTTATCTGTTTCTTTATGTATTATAGGGCGGGGTTATTACGAATTTTTTTCTCAGTTCTTCATGTCTGTGAGCATGTAGTAGGGGGTAACATACACTCCTACAAGGTATGGTGGCAGCTTTACAAAAAAGAAGCACCACAAAATATGAACGTTTCGGCCAACATGCGGCCTTCTTCAGAGAGCGAGGACAACGATAATAAACGATGAGGCACAGATAAATGCTGCTACATCTAGGACGATAAGTACTGGTTAGGATGATAAAGACTGATAAGTGAAGGAGACGTGGACAAAGGGATAAGAGATGAGATGCCGATACGAGAGAGCATTGTTACATGTCGGAGGATAGGTAACATATGGATGTATAAAAGTATATGTCGAAAATGATTATATATAAAAATCAACTTAGCTGGCAGAATACGTCACACTGATGGGAGGTTAACAAATGCCACCTCTTCATTTCTGATCGCATCTGATTGATTAAAAAAGCACTTATCATATAATCAGTTGTATTCTGTTAGACTCCATTTTCTCTACTATAGTACTGTAGACTACAAAAGGTTCTAAGTTATCTCGTATAAAGCCGAAACAACTAACAACGTAACGTTGTGGGATACATTGTTTCATCAAACGTTCCTGTCATCATTTTTTAAAGCGCTAGACATTATATATACTTTCCGCGTCTACATTCTACACACTTTCCGCGTCTACATTCTACACGATCTGAAACATATAAAGGGTCAGAATTATCATGACGATGTAATTGTTTTGATTTAAAGTCACACAAAGACGATTGTAGTAGCAGCATTGTTCCATTTCACTATGTCTATTTGAATCATGGTTACTTTTATGTATTGTACGTGTTCTTTTATGCAAAGTCAACGCTAGAAAGTGATGTGAGGCCAGTCAACACAAAACTTTGTATATCGTCAGCAATTGAGTGAAATACGATTTAATGAATAATTTATGAGTGAATTACTATGCACAAGTTTTATTTTACTCTGACAAATATTGAGTAACTGTAACAAGAGACAACAAATGTGTCTACCACTATCGACCATAACGTTTTGTTGATTAGTTTAAAGTACAACCTGTTTATAAAAATTGATTTTCTTCTCCATCGGAGACTCGTTTCTGTCTTTTCTATGTGTTTATTTTAGTATGTACATAACCAATGTCATCAAGATCTTCCCACAATCAGTTACGAATCAGTTACGACTTTTAAAATTGTAATCCAGCAGACCAACAAACTAAAGTTCTCAATAATTTAGTGACGTATCCTCTTCATGTTATCCATCAACCGTTGGAAACGCAATGAGTTGTAATTACAGCAACGTGTCGCATTGTAATAAGAGAAGTAATACTTTTATGTGTGTGCTTTTTTCACGAGAAAGTGCCAGTTCACCGAAGGATTTGATACAACCCTAAGTTTCACTTGGTAGAAATAGTACACCAGAGACGGGATAGGCGGCAAGGACCAGTCAGGCTCAGTCAGAAAATTGTTCCTTTTTAGCAGTTTCCTCATATTCCAAGTCCGTCCTGCTGCCGGTACTACTGAGTTTAGTGCTCTGTGCACATTCTGAGCTGTGTGCTTCATCCAAATCGCGTTTCCATATTCTGATTGCTTACGATGGATGATGATATCGTACGACGAAGGACGGTTCAGGTGAGTTCACTTTCTGTGTTGCTTGGCCTTATGCCTTTTGGCGTGTGCTTTTATTTGCTATGATGGGGACTGCAACTGCCTTTGTTTGTTTGGATCTTCGACGAGGTAAGTTTTAATTCCGGATGATTCCATTGGCGCGGGCGGTTGAGCAGTTATGGATTTTAATTCGTTTGCGGTGATACCGGGCCTTCGACTAACTATAACCATAACCAGTCATACGCAATGAGAGTAACATAAATAATATTAAAAAAAAACACTTATCGCAGTATATCAAATATGCAGGACTACGCTTAATTCCTTACGAATTTAATTGTTCTTATACGATTAGATATGCTGATAATATAATCTTAATCGCTGAGAGTGAAAATGAGCTCCAAGAAATTTGTGACATTATAGTGAAGGAAAGCAAAAATAAAGGACTCAGCCTTAGTAGTAAAAAGACAGAAGTAATGGTAACAACAAAGAAAATGACATCGCCGCAATGTACAATAAAGACACGTGGAACAATATTAAAACAGGTAATTGAATTTAAATGAAAGGCATGGCACTTGATGATGATACAATTAGAATTACTTATTACTTTTATTGTTAAAAAACGTCACGCCACGTGGCACATGAGGAATGTGGTGTTAGTAAAGTAAAAAAGTAAAGTACCCCCGTCACGCCAAGTGGCGTATAGGGAATATGGTGTTAGTGACCATAAATTTTACAGACCTTCGGCACTTGATTTTTGGGGTAATGTGGTCGGTATTACGCCCATGCCGCTTTACTTTCCCAGAAAAAAATCCGGTACCCATTAAAGGCTGGGTGAACCCGAAAGCCGTCGGTTGGGATCGAACCCTACCTCTTGTCCTTTGTAGTCCAGTTCACTAACCGCTGAGCTATCGCGGCTCCCGTGGTGTTAGTACCCACATAGTTTATAGACCTCCATCATAACTTCAAGGTTGAACAAAGGTAGGGTCAAGGTTAAGGAATGCACATAAATGCATCAAAATGCGGACTTGCAGTGAAGCTGAGGAGAAATGAAACAATATAGAAAAAAATATATCAAAAAACGGCATGGCTAAAGCTTCTTGTAACAAGTGAACAACACAAACCAGAACGACGTTTTGACGCAATAGATCTCCAACTGGGTCAAACATACAACACACTTACAAATATGTATTGAAAATAAAAAAAAATAATAAAAAAAAACAATATAATAGGTATGAACTACAAGGAGAAATGAAAATAAAAATAAAAAAAAAATCGTCCCTGTATGCTTGGATGTGGCATGAACAGAAGTGCGCACATGATATGTGTGTGTGCACATCTGTGGAAATGTGCGCACACAGGACGCAGTACATTAGGTTTATAACATTTTTGAAAATAGGAATTCTCTCGATCTCTATTACATTGTGTAGGCGATAGTTTTCTCTGACTTAGATGTCGGTAGATGTCATTCTAAAACTATTTGAAGTAATGGTGGTTATATTTATTATTATAATTATTATGGTACTGTTGAAAATAATTGCTACGGCAGTGAATATAATGATACTACTAATAATATCATGGAGCCGCGATAGCTCAGTGGTTAGTGAACTGGACTACAAAGGACAACGGGTAGGGTTCGATCACAACCGACTGCTTCCAGGTTCACCCAGCCTTAAATGGGTACCGGATTTTTCTGGGAAAGTAAAGCGGCGCGGGCGTAATACCGACCACATTACCCCAAAAATCATCTACTGAAGGTTTGTAAAATTTATGGTCACTAACACCATATTCTCTATATATACGCCACTTGTCGTGACGGAGGTACTTAACTTTTTTTTTTTTTTTAAACTAATAATATTACTACTAACGATAATGATGAGTATGACGGATATCGCAATAGTACTATTCACGTTAATTGAAAAGACGATTAGAGGCCACAGAGATGGGATTTCTCAAAAAAAAAAAAATGGGTGGGGGGTATTTTTTTTCTAACCACGAGTACAATTCACACTGCTCCCAGCGGGAATCGAACACGGTTTGTCCGAATCGGTAGTCCAGTCGGGTGGTTTTCCCAACTAGGCTACCGAAGGCCAACTAGGCCCCCCCCCCCCAATTTCTATTACTGTTTTATGCAACTATCGTGAAGTCACAACGTGAAGGCACACTTTTATTCTATGTCACGACCACGTTAATGAGACGAACACATTTCCACTTTCGGGGCCTCGGTGGCCTAGCTGGGAAAATCACCGGACTGGGCTGTCGACGTTCAGACAACCAGTGTTCGATTCTCGCTGCAAGCAGTAGGAGTTGTACTCGTTGAAAAAAATACACCCCCCCCCCCACACACACACACACACACACGCGGTCGACTCAGCCGCTAGCAGAAATATCAGGGTAGCATTCTAAGAATTTCTTTGTAGAAATCGTCAACAGCAGTTAGCTGTAGTTTCCCGTGTGTTACCGGGGCCTCGTTATGAGGGAGTAAAGAATAGTGACACTGTGACCTTCCAGGCATGTCGTAAGAGGCGACTAAGGAGGTTGATCGATGGCTTGACAAGCTGTCATTGTAAAAAGTTTTGTTATGGAAACAGAGCCATAGATTTTGGAAGCAGTGATCTCTGCAATATGTGCCATTTTGGCACGCAAGGTTTCTGTTTTTAAAATTGTGGTTCTGCCCTATGTGCCGTCTCCGGCTCGAAAGGACAATAGATTCTAAGAAGGTGAGGAATGCCGCCTCGCATCGTGAGTTTACATGCTCAAAGCGACACTATCTAGGAGTCTGCGAACACTCCTGGATAGGCGGCCGAGCACATATGGGTGAAAACTCGAGTGCTAAGACGCCAAATAAAATCTCGTACTTTACTTTGGCCTTTATTTCCACTTCGGGAAATGTAACTCGGGCTCTATTGTGAAAGGAGTCGCGGTAGCTCAGTTATTAGTGAACTGGCCTTCTATGGAGAAGAGACAAATAATAATAAGTGAATATTATATAGAGGGAAACTTCAGAGGTGATAGATTAGCGAAAAAATACAGTTGAAGAGGTACGTTTACAACACTAAGAAAAAATTGACAAACAATCAACAGAAGAAAAGACAAGGAATAATAGACAGTCCGAAACAATATCGAACCCGTACTGCTCGGCACAGTGCCTTGCCACAAGAACCAAACGCTAGAGCACACGACCAACTCAGGTACCTAAAAAAAGTAGCTATCATTTGGCGATGTTTTTTACGGATGTGTGCTGATGTCCATAGCATAGGGTTACGAACACAAGTCGAGAATAAGTTGTATATCTGTATTTTCCTCATCATCATCATCATTGAGTGCCGTCTCCGCAACGAAGGTTGGCTACCATGGAGCGCCATTTTGCTCTATCTCTTGCTTTGATGGTGCAGGTTGTCATCGGTTGATTTGTCCATCTTTTGATGTTACTCGTCCATGTCAATCTTGGTCTGCCTCTGCCTCTTTTACCTTGTATTTTCCCCTCCAGGATCACTTTCAGTAGGCTGTTGTGTCTTTTAACATGGCCTAAGAATCGCATTTGTCTTGTTCTAATTGTGTTCAGAAGTTCTCTTTTCATTTTTAGTTGTTTTAAGACTTTGTCGTTTGTTTTCTTTTCCTTCCATCCAATTCTACCTATTCTTCTATATATCCACATTTCAAAGGCTTCAATTCTCTGTTCTGTTTTCTTGTCTAATGTCCATGTTTCAGCACCATATAGGAATATTGAGAAGATGTAACATTTTGCTATTCTTAGTTTTAGCTCTGGTGTTATTTGTTTTGATGTTAGTATGTCCTTCATGACATTAAAATTACTTTTTGCCATTCGTATTCTTTTGTTTATTTCAGTTGTACATTTTCCATCACTGGTTATAGTATGTCCAAGGTAGTTATAGTTCTGAACTGTCTCAAGGTCTATTCATTCAATTTTGATATCCACTTGTGGGTTTTGAGTATTTTCTTTGTTTATGATCATAATTTTAGTCTTTTTGATATTCATATCTAGTCCATATTTTTTGCTTGTCGTGTTTATTTCATTAAGTAATTGTTGTAGGTCTTTAGGATTTTCTGCTAGTAGTACAGTATCGTCAGCATATCTTAGGTTATTGATTATCTTTCCATTAATTTGTAGGCCTGGCATCTCTATGATGTTTTTAAAGATTTGCTCAGTGTATAGATTGAACAAGCTTGGTGATAGGATGCATCCTTGTCTTACTCCTCTTTTTATATCAATGGGTGTAGAGAACTCTTTGTTATATTTTATTATTGCTGTTTGCTCCCAGTATAGATTGCATAATAGTCGTATATCCATGTCATCTAGATGTATCTCTTTTAGGCATTCCATAAGTTGTTTGTGGTGTACTCTATCAAAAGCTTTGGTGTAGTCTATGAAGCAGGCATATATTGGTTTGTTTACTTCTGTGTATTTTTCGATTAATGTTCTCATGCAGAATATGGCTTCTTTTGTCCCGCTATTTTTCCTAAATCCAAATTGCTGCTCATCTAATTCAGTATTGATTTTATTCTGAATCCTTCCTTGTATAACTTTTAGCAAGATTTTTGTAACATGGCTCATTAGGCTTATTGTTCTAAAGTCACTGCATTCAACTGCACCATTCTTTTTAGGCAATGCAATGAAAGTTGATGTTTTTAGTTCATTTGGTATGTATCCTGTGTGGTATATGTCGTTGCATATGTCTGTAATCACTTCAATGCCAAAATCTTCAAGTGCCTGTATCATCTCTATCTGTATGCTTTCAGGTCCTGCTGCTTTTCCCCTTTTCATTGTTTTTATAGCTTTTTCCACCTCAGATTTTAAGATTTTATAGCCTGATGTACATTTTATAACTGGTTTCTTGTCCCTTTGATCATGAAATAGTTCTGTTATATATTCCTGCCATCTATCTATGATATCCTTATTGTCTGTTAGCATTTTTCCTTTTTTGTCTGCAATGCATCCACCTTCTGTGGGTTTTTTAATTTTTATTAGTCATTCTCTTTATTTCTGTGTGCATTCCTCTTAGGTCTTGTTTGCTTTCCATAGTTTCTATTTCTCTACATTTTTGGCTGAGCCAGTCTTCTTTTGCCTTTTTGCACATTTTGCGTATCTCATTATCTATTTTATTGTATTGGGCAGTGTTCTTCGCTTGTCTCCTTTCTTCCATTTTTTCTAAGATGGTGTTAGTTATCCATTTTTGTTTTTTGTTCTTTTCTCTTTTGGGTAAGGTGTCGCAGGCTTTTTGTATGCTTTTCTTTATGCATTGCCATTTGGTTGTTACTTTTTCATCAGGATTTTCTCTTCTGTATTGTTCAATTCCTTCCTCTAGCAGCTTCTGGTATGTGTTCTTTACTTGTATTGTATAGGTATCTTTAATATCTTTTTGATTTAAAGCTGTTATGTCGAGTGGGTTTGTTGATGAATCAGATTTTTGCTTGTTTCTCTTTAGTTTGATTTTCATTTTAATCATTACAGGATTGTGATCAGAATTAATATCTGCTCCTGGGTAGGTTTTGGCTTTCTTTACGCTGTTACGGAACCTTTCTTTTATCATTATGTAATCTATTTGATTCCTCTTCCTATCTCCAGGGCTTTTCCATGTGTATAATTTCCTTTTCTCTTGCTCAAAGTAGGTGTTACATATTATCAGCCTGTTTTCTTCACAGAATTGTATTAATCTTTCTCCTCTGTCATTTCTTTTTCCTAAACCATGATTTCCTATAATTGTCTTATATCTACCTTTTCCTACTTTAGCGTTCATGTCACCCATTACAATCAAGATGTCTGAAGATTTCACTTGCTTCATAACTTTATTTAGGTCTTCATAGTATGCCTCTATTTGTTCATCTGTGTAGTCTTGAGTAGGTGCATGTGTCTGTATTATTGTATTGTAGTATTTTCATATAAATAGAAATTCTGAAAGTCATGAACTCCTAAAGCCAACAGGTATGGCACATGGTGATGATGGATACCTACATTATTACCTGAAAAATAATACATCCAAAATCGGTTAAACAAATACGCTTACCATAGTTCCTTTACTCCACCAGGGGGAGTGACATGTCTCTTCCTTATTTCTTCTGTGATCCAGTGAGTCTATTTTTGTATCATTTGAAACATTGCTTATGTATTATGACGTGTCATTTGTTATTCTCTAAATATTTTGTCGTTGTTGCTACATTTTCGCATTTGTTTTGTGTTGTTTCCTGTCCCATAGCACATTTGAAGAAAGGTTGTTAGTTTTTATTTTTTTTATTTCTGTCTTGCCAGGTGTTTATTATCAAAACAAAGTTATTGTTGTGATTGTTTTGTTCACTATTTCTAGTCTCAGTTAGCCAGCTACCACGGAGTCAAGTTAGTCAAGTTAAAGGAAACGTGAAATAGAAACGCAGTAAAACTAATGTAAGTTGGAACATTGCACTAGCACAAGTCATTAAATGTAGTCAGCATATGTCATTATTGTTAGGATAAGAAGAGAAAATAAAACCGTCTCGTTATCGTTAGTGTAAACAAATTGACATTAGATGTAGGTGGTTTGGACACGACAGAACTAATTAATTAAATAAGTTAAAGTGTATATTGCTGGAAATTTGCAAGCTTAAAAGATTGCAAACAAACAATTAAGGTTTTATAATTAAAGAAAAACTCATTATTCTAATTATGAAGTGTTATTGTGTTCAAGAATCGCTTCAAACCAGGGATATTTCTTTGTTTAAAGCTTTAACTACAACTTCAAACATGAACACATTGCTTTCATCTCATCGTTTTCTTTACAATAATTGCTTCTTTACATTTAATATCAAGAAGGTGAAAGATGTTTCTTTAATTTCTTATCAGTTAATTGTCGAGCTTTGTGACGTTGTTTCATAATCGTGGCCCACGTGTCCAATTTGATGTTAATAAAGCGGTCCACGTGTCCATTCGAAGTTGAATAAACCATAATTTTTATCCACGTGTCCACTTAACGTTGTATCAGTTACGAATGTCCTGTAATAATTTAAATAAAAACCACGACTTTAATTTCAATCTCACAGTGTCGAGACCGTTAACCATGTTTTACCGTCTAGCATTGGCCAGTCACGGTGGTATGTAAAAACACGTTTCTGTCTACTTTAGTGTTTACTATAAAAACATTCTATCTGTTTAGCTGTGTTAAATAAATAGGTCGCTGATATATAACAAAAATCATATTAGAATGTGATGTGATCTCGTAGACATTGCTCTAGTTATAATACACGTTATTATTTTGAACACAATCGAGACGCCAATGTTCATTATAACATCCGCAATCCGGATCGGCATTAAAATCATAACCGTATTATCTTGAGCACAGGACTACAAACGCGATCATTACCGCTGCGAACATTATCCTACATATTAAAATAGCCACCAAATGTATCATCATTTTAATCATCATTGAGTGCCGTCTACGCATCGAAGGTTGGCTACCATGGAGTGCCATCCCGCTATGTCTATTGCTTTGATAGTGCAGGTTGTCATAGACTCACTTATCCATATTTTGATGTTTGCTCGTCCATGTTAGTCTTGGTCTGTCTCTGCCTCTTTTAACGTGCATTTTCCCCTTCCAAGATTACTTTTAGTAGGCTTCAGTGTCTTGTGCCATGACCCACAAACCTCAATTGTCTTGTTTGAATTGTGTTTAGTAGTTCTATTTTCATTTTTAGCTGTTTTAAGACTGCATTTTTTTCTTCTTTCCATTCATTTCTTCCTATTATTCTATAAATCTACATTTCAATGGCTTTAATTTCTTGCTCCGTTTTCATGTGTAATGTCCATGTTTCGTCACCATACAGGAATGTTGAGAAGATATATTATTTTACTATTCTTAGTTTTAGCCCTGGTATTATTTGTTTTGATGTTACTATATTTTTCATGTGAAAGAATAGTGACACTGTGACCTCCCAGGCATGTCGTAAGAGGCGACTAAGGAGGTTGATCGATGGCTTGACAAGCTGTCATTGTAAAAAGTATTGTTATGGAAACAGCGTCAACTATTTTAGAGCAGTGATCTCTGCAATATGTGCCATTTTGACACGCAAAGTTTCTGTTTTTGAGATTGTGGTTCTGCCCATGTGCCGTCTTCGGCTCGAAAGGACAATAGATAGATAGATAGATATTTTTCATGGCATTAAAATTATTCATTGCCATTCCTTTTCTTTTGTTTATTTCAGTTTTACATTTTCCATCACTGGTTATAGTATGTCCAAGTTTGTTGTACCTCTGAACTGTCTCCAGGTCTATCCCTTCAACTTTGATATCCACTTGTAGGTATCGAGTATTATATTATCATATTATGATTTACGAAAACACTAATCGTATCATTCCGACAAATATAACTATCATAATAATCGACAGGAAACAGCCTGAGCGACAAGATTTGAAATAAAGAACTGAGAACAAAGCTAGGCATAACCCCTGCCATAGTATATGTTAAGAAACAACAGGTAAAATGGTTTAGCAATGCGCCAAAGCAGATTGATCAAAACACAACACAACGAGCCCTTAATAAACGTTGAAAGAACACTAGACCCAAGGGTTGATCACGAAAAAATATGGATTGTTGATATGGATAGAAGCACTAGGAAACACAACAGCAAAAGAGGCGAACAGAAGAGCAAAAGACCGTAAATTGTATTGCCCCTCGACGCTGAAAGGCAAATGAGGAAGGAAAGTAGAAGAAGAGGAATCGATATCTCATTCGTTTTTATTAGCATTGAATTACTCGGTATCAACACTATTGATAATAATATCAATGGAACCATTTTCATATTTCTATCTATCTATTGACCTTTCGAGCCGTAGCCAGCCCATAGGGCGTAGACCAAGATACTCCTTCTCTTATCTGAATTTTTGTTCTAGCAGTTTTCATTTCTTTTAAAGATATTTTATCAAATCTCGCCATTTGTCTCTGTTCTGCGCAAGCAGCTCTATCTCATTGAGGGAGCCGAATCCTGCTGCTCTTGCCTCTCTTATCAATGTTCTTCTCAGTGTCTCTCTGGGTCTTCCTCTTTTCCTCTTACCTGTTGTTTCCAACATGAGGGCTTGCTTTGCTATTCGGTTATTATCTCTTCTCATCAAATGTCCAACATATGACCATCGTCTTTTCTTTATTACTGAAGATATTAGTGGTTGTTGATTGGCGATTTCTCTAATTTTCTCGTTTATTTTGAATTCGTTCCACGCTATACCAAGTATTTTCCTTAGACATTTATTTTCGAATGCGTTCAACTTTGTTTATATATCTTTTGTTGTTTTCCAGCTCTCACACGCATTTTCATCTTCACCACTACAAAAAGTGATCTTCATGAATATTCACATCATCGCATTCAAAACCATCATCGTTGTCGCGGATCCCCTATTGTGGGACCAAACAAATATCACGGATTTGATAGTATCTGACCAGAGTTTCTCAATCTTTCCTTTCCGCGGACTCCCATTAAATACGTGGGGGTCTCGGTAGCCTAGTTGGAAAACCACCCTACTGGGCTACCAACGTTCGCACAACCAGTGTTCGATTCCCGCTCGAAGCAGTGTGAATTGTACACGTGGTTGGAAAAAAAGTACCCCCGCGGTCGACCCAGCCGTTGGCAGAAATGGGTACCAGAGTAGTACTCTGGGAAGGTGAGGAATGCCGTCTCGCCTCTTGAGTTTCGATGCTTGAATCGACACTGGCCAGAAGTCTCCGAACACTTCTGGATAGGCGACCGAGCGTATATTTGGTGAAAACTCGTGTGCTAAGACGCCGGTTCAAGTCTCATACGTTATCTTTACCTTAGATGTACGAACTCCATAACAATGACTAGAACCTTCACTCCAACCTCCTTAGTCGCCGCCTCTTACGACATGCGTGACAGGTAACACTGGCTCTGTTCTTTTCTTCCCTGATCGTAGTCAGGACCCTGGTAGCCATAGGTGTGTAATCTGATTACCGGTATGTAAGTGGAACAAACGACGATCGTATAGTGCAGAGCTGTTCAATGTGTTTATATACTGCGAATCAATTCAGAAGAAGAGGTATGTTTACAGCACTCGGAAAAAATGACAAATAATCAACAACAGAAAAAAAAAAAAGAACAGTATATGGTCCGAAGCAGGATGGAACTCGTACTCAGTGGCACAGCGTCTTGTCACGAGAAGCCATACGCTAGGGAACACTGTCAACTAAGCTAACTAAAAAAATAGCTATCATTGGCGATGTCTTTCACGCAGGTGTTCTCATGACTATAGCACAGAGCTGGGATCACAACTCGGGAATAAATTGTGTATCTGTATTTTTCTTATTAAGTCAAGTATCTCTCGAATACTAACTACTATAGCTCGTTTCAAAACATATGCCCAACTTCAAAACGCTATTACTCTCTAACCGTTTGTTAAATACTTTTGAAATTTTCCAAATGTTATTAGAATGCAAAAGACCCTTTAAATGTATATTTAACAAATATCTTGCAGCTGCAGTTTTCTTAAAGCGGCGATATTTCTTTGATGTTTATCAAAATTGTAAATTGTGAAGCCCTAAAGAATAGAAATTACCGTAGTTGCTGGTCTACGATTAATTTTCACTAGGTAAAGGCGTGGCCGTAATGGGGAAATAACTGGATAAAACAAAATACCAGGATAATTATTGTCTGATCAGTTCGAGGACGGACGATAATATCAAGGTATACCTGTATGTCCAATTTTCATAGTTGTGTGGTCCTGAAAAGGACCGTTTGTTGAAATAATTTAAGGTAATATAGGGGCCAACATTGTGGGGGCTATATACTTTCATTCTGAATCAGACGAGTCTAAAAGATTAATAACTGTTTGGGGTTGAACATTCCACAAACCATCATTTTTCCAATATTCCTCTTCCTGTTTTAAGACGTGGTCTTCACATTTAGCCCAATAATCTTTGTCTATATTTAATAAAGCGAGATTAGCAAGAGTCTTTACATCGCATATTTTGAATGTTGTATTTTCATCTGCCACTTGTCCTTTTAATTTTGCCCAGATTAGTTCTATTGGATTTAAATGAGCATGGTAAGGTGGCAGCCTCAAACTTATATGACCGTGCTCTTGGATAATCTTATCTATTTGAAAAATCTTTGTCCTCTGTTTTTGCTTTACTAGAGATAGTAATTCAGGTTTTAAGTACATGTTATTAAATTGTATGTGCTCCTTTGTGAGCCATATCTTAATAGCATCTTTTGTACTGGATGACGTCGGGACTTTATCTTCAAGTGCAACAATGTTGTGGTACGCTGCATTGTCCATTATTAGGCAAGATGGTCGATCTAGTGATGGGAGAATAGAATTTTCAATCCAATGTCTAAATATGTGACCATTCATCTCAGAGTGATAATCCCGATTGTCTATGGATTTTGAAAGAAAAATGATCTCTGCATTCTGTATTAGTCCATGTTGTCGACTATCTGCATGAGCAATTATCAAGCGCTGTCCTTTGCTGCTAGGTATTAATCTCTTAATCTTTCCATCTGATGACTGCCATTCCCTTTGGTTAGTGTGGTGAACATTGATCCATGTTTCATCCAAGTACACAATATCATAACCTTGCTTGCGCACCTCTTTTACTTCACGTAAGTACTTGCTTCTCATGACTACTATATGTGGCTTCTCACAGATGATGTTTCGTCCATTGGAATACTTTCTGAATGTAAAGCCTGCAGCTCTCACATTCCTCCATAATGTAGACTTTGATATTTCAATACTGTTGTTCTTTTTCAGCGATACTTTTAATTTTCTTATTGTAACAGTTTCATTCATACCCAACATTTTGCGAATTTCACTTCTAATAAGTTCACTGTCGAAATTATCCAACATTTTTGCTCTTCCTTGTGATTTTGTATATTTGGAACATTGACGGTCACGTGCTTGAATCCAGCGATTAAATGACCGTTTAGATAAATCCAAAATGTGTCTTGTCCTATTCTCAGGGTTTTCTAAAGAATGAAATAATCTTCCTCGTTTAGCCCCTTTGCAAAAATAGTCATACATTTTTATTGCGATGTTTTGGAAACTGCAGAATTTCATTTTAAGACTCCTGATAAATGTTAGCGTTCCACGTCTACACCTATGAAAGAACGGAAATGGAACACACAATGCCTCGTGTTTTCTAAAAGTGTCTAATTGTGTCAGACAGCTCACGTTTAAAGCGTGCAAAATCGTAAATTTGACCGTGTATAGATTTGTAATCGCTATTTTTAACTTAAATACTGTAAACACTAAGTTTTGGCTACATCAATGGGTCGTTATGAATTTATATAAATCAAATAAGCAATAATAATAACCAAATGTTTGTTTTTAATGAAATTAATTCCCTGTTGGGTTCTAATCATTATAACTTTACATGCAAATTTTGAAAAAAATACAAAAAGCGGTTTAAAAGATATTGATTTTAAAAGTTGGGCACGACTTATGAAACAAGCTATAGTCGTGCTGTTTCGTCCTATAAATGTTTGTCTGCAACGCAAGTATTCAGCCCTACCCTATCCGGGAGATATTTGTCTTAATAGGAAAAATATACATACATAATTTATTACCGAGCTGTGATCGCAGCCCTATGCTATAGTCATGAGAACATCATCATCATCGAGTACCGGGTCTGGTGGCGTAGGAGATCATGTCTCTACACAACTTTCGATCACGACAGTTATTTATCATTTCTATCGTTGACCTTCTGCCAAGCCATTCTTTTAAGCTGTCTGGTATTTTTTCTCTTTGCTTCCCTCTATCTCTTCGTCCCTCAATTTTCCCAGTTCTTACAATATATTCCAGTTGTTTTCTTCTCATTACATGGCCAAAAAATGATGATTGTTTCTTCCTAATATTGGAAATAACTCTTTTTTTTGCTTTGACCTCTTCCAGAATATTTTCATTACTCTTCTTAGCTGTCCATGGTATTCTCAATATTCTTCTGAATACCACTTTTCTACAGACTCCAGTGATTTTCTTGTCTGTTGTTCTATTGTCCATGATTCACATCCATATGTTAAGACTGCCTCTACATAACATTTAAGAACTCTTTTTCTTGTTTCTATTGTCAAAAATGGATTGCATAGTATCTTCTACATTTTTTGGAAGGCTGCTTTTGCCCGAGTCATTCTGCATCTCACCTCTTTCATACATCTTTCGTCTGAGGTTAACAAAGTTCCCAAATATGTAAATTCGTTTACCTGTTTTAATATTGTTCATGAGTACACCTGTGTGAAAAAAATCGTAGAGATATAGATAGGTGAGTTGGCCGTATGCTCTAGCGTTTGGTTTCTCGTGGCAAGGCGCTGCGCCACTGTGTACGGGTTCGATCCTACTTCGGCCCATATATTGTTGTTTGTTTTTTTTCTGTTGATTATTTGTCCTTTTTTTTCTGAGCGCTGTATACATACTTCTTCCTCTGAAATGATTTGCTGATTATCGCCTCGGAAGTTTCCCTCTATAATGATATTCATCTATTATTATTTGTTTCGCGTGTTTATATGCTACGGCGCATCGGGCTGTTGGTCTTGGAGACACGGTTGACAAATCACTGTTACAATATTGATAATAATGTTAATAATAATAACATTGAAAGGAGCATTGGAAGTAATATTGCAGTTACAATTTAACTGATAAAAAAATTGTATCGTTACATAGTCTGATATTGACACTAGTTGTTCGCTGCAAGTTGAGAACATTCTGTTGTGTAGCTTTAACAGGTAAAAAAAAAAAAAAGTAAAGTATCCCCGTCACGCCAAGTGGCGTATAGGGAAATATGGTGTTAGTGACCCTATATTTTACAGACCTTCAGCACATGATTTTTGGGATAATGTGGTCGGTATTACGCCCGTGCTGCTTTACTTTCCCAGAAAAAAATCCGGTACCAATTTAAGGCTGGGTGAACCCGGAAGCCGTCGGTTGGGATCGAACCCTACCCCTTGTCCTTTGTAGCCCAGTTCACTAACCACTGTGCTATCGCGGCTCCAGCTTCAACAGGTAGCCGGTTAGAATGGCGTCCTAGATAGGCATGTTTGTCGCTATGCCGTGTGTATTTCGATTAACAAGGATAGCAAAGGGACCGAACGCCGATAGCAGTTCTCCTGCATGATACCTGTGATTGATTTTATTTATTCATTCGATGATGTTTATGAAATCATTGGATAGTTATCACCATTATTGTCCAACAAGGAAATAACTCTAGAGGCAAAACGTGCACTATACGATACAATCTTCATCCCAACGTTGTGCTACCAATGCCAGACCTGGACCCTAGATGCAAGAACAATAAGAAAAAATAACCTCTATAGAGATGAAATGTGATAGACGAATGACAGGAAACAGTCTGAGAGATAAGATCAGAAATGAAGAACTGAGAAAAAGGCTAGGAATAGCCCCCGACATAGAATATATAAGGAAACAATAGATAAAATGGTTTGGCCACGTGACATGGCAGAAAGATGATAACACGACACAACGAGCCTTCAGCAAACGTTGTGAGAACACCTGACCCAATGGTCGACCACGAAAAAAAATTGATCGATGGAATATTAGAAGCACTAGGAAACATAACAGCAGCAGAGGCGAACAGAAGAGCAAAAGACCGCAAATTATATCTCCCCTCGACGCTGAAAGGCAGATGAGGAAGGAAACAAGAAGAAGATGATGATGTTTGTGCAATTTCATTGATAGGGATTTGGTTGTTTTTCATTCATTGTGGACACAATGTAAGTTGACCAAACTTCGATAATGTAAACACTGGGATCGTGTGTGGAGAGAGCTTAGGCACTTTCCACCTGCCGCTAGCACACAGGGTACGTGGCTTGACATACTTCTAAACAAGTCCACTAGTGGAACAGTGGTCAGCCTCTAGATGTAGAGGCTTGCTGCGAATATAGAATAACCAGCCACATTCCGTAAAACAAAGTCAAGTGGTGATTACAAAAAGTAAATAAAAAAAAAAAGTAAAGTACCCCCGTCACGCCAAGTGACGTATAGGGAATATGGTGTTAGTGCCTAGACATTTTACAGACCTTCAGCACATGATTTTTGGGGTAATGTGGTCGGTATTACGCCTGTGCCGCTTTACTTCCCCAGAAAAAAATCCGGTACCCATTAAAGGCTGGATGAACCGGAGCCGTCGGTTGGAATCGAACCCTACCTCTTGTCCTTTGTAGTCCAGTTCACTAACCACTGAACTATTGCGGATCCCTGTGATTACAGAAGATGGGGTAAATTAGTTGTGTGGGGTGGCTAATTCTATAAAATGCCGCATATGCCCTATGACGTTTTCACCGGCGAGTTGGAGGCGCCCTAACCTCATCCCCGGGTAAATGCGACAAATTAGACTAAAAATGACAACGCACCTAGGAGGTCAACTCCGATTATAACCCCCCCCCCCCCCCTTTCCCCCGCAGTGTCTATCGGATCTTCCTGTTCACGGAATAGACTTCGGAAGTAAATCTTGAGGAAAAATCCAGAGATGGAGTCCCTAAAGCAGTTAAGTGTTGATTTCAACATTGCTATGGCAACTCCTGCGACGCAGTTGGCACCAAACTGTTCTTGCCCTGCTAGACCTTTGGATCGCTCGACTGCGTGGAGAGAAGAAACATGTTGCATGGCCAACAACTTGTCTCTTTTCTTTTTCTGCCCAAGCTCGCGCCCTGGAGATGACATTTCTAGGGGCGCTGACAAATCCATAGTTAACTATGACTCACGGAGGCTACTACTAGGAAGCTTCAACAAAAGTGTGTAGCTGGCGCCAGGAAAGTAAGTCGAAGGTAAAGTAAGTTGAGGGTAAAGTAAGTTGAGGGTAAAGTAAGTTGAGGGTAAAGTAAGTCGAGGGTAAAGTAAGTCGAGGGTAAAGTAAGTCGAGGGTAAAGTAAGTCGAGGGTAAAGTAAGTTGAGGGTAAAGTAAGTCGAGGGTAAAGTAAGTCGAGGGTAAAGTAAGTCGAGGGTAAAGTAAGTCGAGGGTAAAGTAAGTCGAGGGTAAAGTAAGTCGAGGGTAAAGTAAGTCGAGGGTAAAGTAAGTCGAGGGTAAAGTAAGTCGAGGGTAAAGTAAGTCGAGGGTAAAGTAAGTCGAGGGTAAAGTAAGTCGAGGGTAAAGTAAGTCGAGGGTAACATGATGCTGTCCGATGCCGTATAGTACAGAGCTGGAGAAGTTTATGATCAATCTTGAAACGTTTCGGATATTGTTATCTGTTTGATTATATTATTTCCGCTTCCGGTTTCTCCAACAACACTAGATCTAAACTAATGTACGTTGCGGGTTTTTGCTTCTATGAATTCGCTGGTAACCCAGGAAATTTACTTTAAAAAAAAAACAAAAAAAACAGAAAATTCTTTCCGTACAGTTCGATGCACTCTACGTCGTGTCGCTAAATAGATTTATGTGTATATCCTTATATATATATGTTGTTGTTTATTGTTCCAGCTGAAGGCCTAGTTGGCCGAAACGTCATTCGACCTTTGTTTTGTTTCTAACATACGTAAAGCTGTTACCACACCAATTTTTTCTTTTTAAATTGTCATTATTATCATAACCTTTACAGTAGCTTCGCGTCTCTATGCATCTTGACGCTTTTACCCCTTTACTAGTCACAGTGTCACTCTCAATTTGATTAGCTTAAACCGTCATCAAACCATATTCTTTTTAAATATCTTGTATCATAAGAAGAGTAATGAAAACGTTATGAAAGAGGTCAAAGCAAAACGAGAGCTAATTTTCAATATTAGGAAAAAAACAATCATCATTTTTTTGCCATGTAATGAGAAGAGAATAACTGGAATTTATTGTAACAAGTGGAAAAATTGAGGGACAAAGAGATAGAGGGAAGCAAAGAGAAAAAATACCAGACAGCTTAAGATAATCGCTTGGCAGAAGGTCAACAACAGAAATGATAAATAACTGACCAGATCAAAAGTTGTGGAGAGACATGATCACCTACGCCAGCATGCCCGGTAATTGATGATAATGATCATCATCTTGATATTCTTCTTCTCCTACAATTTCAGCTCCCTGTGGAGCTTATGTCTATAACAAACACTTTCAACTCCCTGTGGAGCTTATGTCTATAGCAAACACTTTCAACTCCCTGTGGAGCATAATTCTTCAACAAGCACTTTCAACTCCCTGTGGAGCATAGGTCTTCAACAAACACTTTCAACTCCCTGTGGAGCATAGGTCTTTAACAAACACTTTCAGCTCCCTGTTGAGCATAGGTCTTCAACAAACACTTTCAGCTCCCTGTGGAGCATAGGTCTTCAACAAACATTTTCAGCACCCTGTGGAGCATAGGTCTTCACAAACACTTTCAGCTCCCTGTGGGGCATAGGTCTTCAACAAACACTTTCAGCTCCCATTGGAGCATAGGTTTTCAACAAACACTTTGCAAGCCTTTATGTTTCTTGCCATTCTTTTAAGATCATTCCATGTCTTCCCCATCATCTTCATCTCTGCTTCCATCTGTCTTCTCCATGAATATCTTGGTCTTCCTCTTTGTTTTTTCCTTGCGGGTTCCAAAAAGGGCCTGTTGTGTAATACTATGATTTGGCTTCAGCAGTGTGTGTCCTATCCAGCGTCATCGTCTTCGCTGTATCTCTTTGTCCATTGGTATTTGACTGGTGCATTTCCATAATTCTATGTTAGTGATTTTTTCCTGCCATTTCCATCCTTTGGTTGGTTGCGTTCGCCCGATGACTAAAGTATTCTAGAGTATCGTAGTAGACTAGAATATTCCTCTTCATCATCTGCCCTTACAAGGACGTAGTGGACGTGTCTGCGTTGTGTTGTGGTTTGCAATATAACTGTTATATTTGCGCCTTTAGGCCCAACACTTCCAACTTCAGCACGTCCATCCTTTTAATCTGCGTAAGCATCCATTAATGAAGGTCTGTATTTTCATGATAGTCATTTATGTTGTTCTCCATCTTGATATTGGTGAAATATAAGTCATTGTTCTATTTTCTAAAAAAAAATCATATAGTGTGGCATGTGTTAGATAAATGTAAACATGTATATTGATATTTTAAAACAATGACAAATTTCATGTCTGAAATCTCTTCCGTTGTATTGGTAACGACCTCCCGTACAGAAGGAGTGTAACTATGAGGACTGCTATTTATATTGTTGACGCGATTGCGTCATTATATTTAACAATATGTCAATAATAGCAGAGACAGAAAATGAACTACAAGAAATTATAGACATAATAACACAAGAAAGCAACAAAAAAGGTATCAGTCTGAATAGTAAGAAAACACAAGTAATGGTGAAATCAAAGAAACAATCATCACCATTACGCAGGATGAAAATAAACAGAACAAATCTGAAACAAGTGCAGCGCGTCAAATACTTGGGCACAATAATAACGTCAGATGGAAGATGCACCACAGAAATAAAAATCAAAATAGCTCAGGCCAAAAAGAGCGTTTCAGAAAATGAAAAATATCTTATGCAGCAAATCTATGTCAATAAAAGTGAGAAAGAGAGTTCAGTGGTGCTATATAGAACCAATTCTGACCCGTGGAAGCGAATCATGGACAGTAGACAAACAAATGAAAAGACGATTAGAGGCCACAGAGATTTGATTTCTCAGAAGAATGTTGAAAGTTCCCTGGACAGCTAGAAAAACTAATGAGGAAATTCTCAAAGAGGCCAACACGAAAAGGGAACTCATAAAAAAAAAACATCAGAAAGAAACAATCAACATGTTTCGTCATGAGAAGAGGAAATTTGGAATACTTGGTTACAACTGGCAAAATACAGGGAAAGAGAGATCGCGGACGACAAAAAGAGAAAATATAGGATAGCTTGGTGTCATGGCATAGTGTTAGTGTCAGTGGTTGGTGAACTGAACTGCTAAGGACAAACGCCGCAATAGCTCAGCGGTTAGTGAACTTAACTGGTAAGGACAAGAGCCGCAATAGCTCAGTGGTTAGTGAACTGGACTACGAAGGACAAGCGCCGCAATAGCTCAGTGGTTAGTGAACTGGACTACGAAGGAAAAGAGCCGCAATAGCTCAGTGGTTAGTGAACTGGACTGCTAAGGACAAGCGCCGCAATAGCTCAGCGGTTAGTGAACTGGACTGGTAAGGACAAGCGCCGCAATAGTTCAGTGTTTAGTGAACTGGACTGCTAAGGACAAGCGCCGCAATAGCTCAGCGGTTAGTGAACTGGACTGGTAAGGACAAGAGCCGCAATAGCGCAGTGGTTAGTGAACTGGACTGGTAAGGACAAGAGCCGCAATAGCTCAGTGGTTAGTGAACTGGACTGGTAAGGACAAGAGCCGCAATAACTCAGTGGTTAGTGAACTGGACTGCTAAGAACAAGAGCCGCAATAGCTCAGTGGTTAGTGAACTGGACTGCTAAGGACAAGCGCCGCAATAGTTCAGTGTTTAGTGAACTGGACTGCTAAGGACAAGCGCCGCAATAGCTCAGTGGTTAGTGAACTGGACTACGAAGGACAAGCGCCGCAATAGCTCAGTGGTTAGTGAACTGGACTACGAAGGACAAGCGCCGCAATAGCTCAGTGGTTAGTGAACTGGACTACGAAGGACAAGCGCCGCAATAGCTCAGTGGTTAGTGAACTGGACTGCTAAGGACAAGTGCCGCAATAACTCAGTGGTTAGTGAACTGGACTACGAAGGACAAGCGCCGCAATAGCTCAGTGGTTAGTGAACTGGACTACGAAGGAAAAGAGCCGCAATAGCTCAGTGGTTAGTGAACTGGACTGCTAAGGACAAGCGCCGCAATAGTTCAGTGTTTAGTGAACTGGACTGCTAAGGACAAGCGCCACAATAGCTCAGCGGTTAGTGAACTGGACTGGTAAGGACAAGAGCCGCAATAGCGCAGTGGTTAGTGAACTGGACTGGTAAGGACAAGAGCCGCAATAGCTCAGTGGTTAGTGAACTGGACTTCTAAGGACAAGAGTCGCAATAGCTCAGTGGTTAGTGAACTGGACTGCTAAGGTCAAGAGCCGCAATAGCTCAGTGGTTAGTGAACTGGACTAGGAAGGATAAAGAGGTGGGATGCAATCCTTATCGACTGCCTCTACGTTATCCCAGTGTTAAATGGGTACATGATTTTTGTTCCTGGGAAAGTAAAGAGGATAGGGCGTAATAATTACTGACCACATTACCCTTAAAATTATGTGCGGAAGGTCTGTAAAAATTATGGGCACCAAAACGATTTCACTGTACGCCGCATGAAGTGACGGAGCTCTTTACTTTTTACTTACTACATTATCTGCAGTGATTTGTTTGATCTCCTTTATGTAGATCGATGTGTCAAGTCAACCGATTGTTTCACTTTAAAGATTCTGCTCCGACATTATTGTGTTCATGCGTTTGGATGTACACTTTAGAGTGAGTCACGCTTTGTTGTGCATTAATTATTGGTAATTTTGTAATTGCCACGTCATAATGTGTTCCCCGTGTGTTACCGGGGCCTCATTATGAGGGAAGTAAAGAATAGTGACACTGTGACCTTCCAGGCATGTCATAAGAGGCGACTATGGAGGTTGATTGAAGGCTTGACATGCTGTCATTGTAAAAAAAAGTATTGTTATGGAAACAGTCATAGATTTTAGAAGCAGTGATCTCTTCAATATGTGCCATTTTGGCACGCAAGGTTTCTGTTTTTGAGATTGTGGTTCTGCCCTATGTGCCGTCTTCAGCTCAAAAGGACAATAGATAGATATACGTCATAATGATGGATGCTCGAATATCCCTAACCGTACGCTCTAAATGAAGGGCGTGGTGACAACAATGTCAATGATGTTCATGAATCTGCAGCCCTGGTGCAAGTCCCGGATCTTCTTGTTAGTCAAGAGGGATGCTGTCTAAATTCAGAAGAGCCACGAGGAGAACTGAGAAGGACATATGAACCAGCTGATGTTCCCACTGCGGGATTTGCTGGTAGAGATATAAGCGCATATGAATGTGTATACGATGTGTGATGAATAATCCAACGACCGACGTCTCATTGTTTTGCGTCAATGTCTGGGTTAGTTTGAGTGTATTTTCTGACTAGAAATGGACCACCCCACCCAACTCAGCCCCGTCTTGCAGCCGTAAATGCCTAATTTCAACATTAAAAAAAAAATTGTTTTAAGCGATTGCTTTTGTTATATCCCTAGATCACGATGAACCAATCTTTCACATTTCAACGTTGACTCGTGAGTTCATTTGTTGAATCAATTCGGAGCAGGAAGAGGTATGTTTACAGCACTTGGAAAAATGTTAGTTAAGTGGCAGTGTTCCCTAGCGTTTGGCTTTTCGTGGCAAGATGCTGTGCTACTGAGTACGGGTTCGATCCTGCTTCGGTCCATATATTGTTCTGTATTTTTTTTTCTGTTGTTGATTATTTGTCATTTTTTCCGAGTGCTGTAAACATACCTCATCCTCTGAATTGATTCGCTCATTATCGCCTCGGAAGTTTCCCTCTATAATAATATTCATTTATTATTATTTGTTTTCAGTTGTTGAAGCTGCATTCCCAATGATCGCAAGTACAGACTAACGGATCCTAGTGGCAACGTTCATAAACTTCCCATATCCAGGCAGCTGTCTCAATATGGCAATTGTAACAATATTCTTCTTCCTTTTGGCTTGGACTATTAGCGGTAAGAAAATTCTTGATACATTTTTACCAGACTTTAATTGTAAAAAAAAAATAAATAAATTTAAGCCAAAATAATGTCGGTTTTCCAACAAACTCATCACATGTTTTTTTTCTTTCCATTTTCCCGCTATCATCATCATGTGCCCTACCGTTTGGCGTAGGCGATCATGTCCTTCCACAATCTTCTACCCATAGTGCATCGTATCAGTTCTGTTGTTGACTGTTTTCCATTCCATGACTCCAAGCTATCCTGTATTTTCCCTCTTTGTCGTCCACGATCTCTCTTTCCCTTTATTTTTCCAGTTGTAACCAAGTATTCCAACTTTCCTCTTCTCATGATGTGCCCGAAAAATGGTGACTGCTTCTTTCTGATGTTTTTTTAAGAGCTCTCTTTTTGTGTTGGCCTCTTTGAGAACTTCCTCATTGGTCTTTTTAGCTGTCCAGGGAACATTCAACATTCTTCTGAGAAATCCCATCTCTGTGGCCTCTAATCGTCACTTTCCCATTACAAGATAGATAAAAATACATCACTTGCTATATGTCATTGTTACTTCAGTGTCGTACATGCTAAATGTCATTGCTACTTTAGTGCCGTTTGACAGTTTATAAGAGTTGATTCTAAATTTAATAAATAAGCGAGCATATAAATATGTGTATATCTGCAACTATGGGTGTGCACACCGAAATTGATTATTATCATCAGCTTTACAGCAGCTTTACATCTTCACGCATCGTTATTGCTTTACGCAACTGCTTCCTAACCCATCTGTGTCATGTTTTGTATTAATATATATGGCCCTTTTCGTCTTGTCAGACGGTCTAGTGGAGGCTATTGCGTATTTTTTTGAGGTATTGTTTTTGCCGAACAGCTTCTCTCGTGGCTAATTCTACCAATGTTTGACAAACACACGCGGTCACATAATGAACAGGTCAGGCTCGCTGGTCCACAGGGTTTACCATCCTTTTTCGTGAGTCTCTTCTCTTCTAAGTCCTGTCTTAGAACAGTCTCAAATGTTGTTATACCGTTCCTTATACGTGCTCTCCATGATGTGCGATCACTTGCCAGATGTTGCCAGTCGTTTTCACAGATGGAGAAGTCTTTCAGAGATGATTTGCAGATATCTCTATATCGTAGTTTAGGTCTGCCGATTTGTCGTTTTCCGTGTTTTAGCTCGCCATATAGTATTTGCCTAGGAATGCGTTTTTCTTCCATCCGTTGGACATGCCCCAGCCATCTTAGCCTTCGACTTCTGAGCATCGACATGATTGTTAGGGTCTTAGCACGTTGCAGGACAGTTAAGTTGGTTATTTTGTCCTGCCATTTGATGTGCATTATTTTGCGGAGACATCGCATGTGGAAGACATTTAGTCTTTTTTCCTGGTTTGAGTATGTTGTCCAGGTTTCGGATCTATATAGTAGTGTGCTAAGCACACATGTTTGATATATTAAGAGTTTAGTCTTTTGAGTTAGTTTCGTGTTGTTCCATGCCCTTTTTGTGAGTTTGCCGAAGGTCGTAGCTGCCTTACCAATTCGACAGTTTATTTCTTCATCAAGAGAGATGGTTTGCGTAACTGTGGATCCAAGATATGTAAATTTCTGTACTGATTCTAGTGGGCAGTCTTTTAGAGTAATAGATAGAGGTTTGAAGTCACCTTGATTTAGTATTACTGTCTTCTGAACATTAATTGACAGTGAAAAAAGGTCGCATGCTTTGTCCAGGTTGTTGATCAGCGACTGTAGGGTGGCCTCACTATGAGCGACTAGGGCTGCATCGTCAGCAAATAAAAATTCTTTAAGTAGGGCAACATTTGTTTTGGTTTTTGCTCTTAGTCGTGCTAGGTTGAACAGTGAGCCATCTGGTCTAGTGCGAATGTAAATATCTCCTGAGCTGTTTTCGAAAGTGTTTTAATAATAATTTGGTAAAACTCTCTGATTTCGTCGTCAGTGCTACCTGCAGTTTGTGTATGCACCTTCACCACAATTACATCCAATGGATTTCCCTGTATCTTAGTCATTCTAACAATGTCTCATATGCTCTCAAATCCCTTACAAGATTTTACATGATTTCTATCTAGAACACCATTAACTCATCTTTTTTTTTTCATTCATTAAGTCCTGAGTAAATTTACTTCTGATGTTCAGAGTCCCTCTCTCTAGTTCGCATTCATCTTATATCTACAATCCCAAAATTCTCTCCAGTTCTTGCGTTACATTTTCTAATAAACCTAACATTTTACGTTCCAAAAGTTAATAAGTTGTTAGATTTCTTTTTACATACAATATCCGTATAATTGTTTGGTATCACTAGATGGTCACAGCCGGCCACCTTGCAATTATCTAGTATCAACTGTTAGTCACTACTGGTCGCCGTGCAACGATCTAGCATCAAATGTTAGTCACTACTGGTCGCCGTGCAACGATCTAGCATCAACTGTTAGTCAATACTGGTCGCCGTTCAACGATCTAGCATCAAATGTTATTCACTACTGGTCGCCGTGCAACGATCTAGCATCAACTGTTAGTCACTACTGGTCGCCGTGCAACGATCTAGCTTCAAATGTTAGTCACTACCGGTCGCCGTGCAACGATCTAGCATCAACTGTTAGTCAATACTGGTCGCCGTGCAACAATCTAGCATCAAATGTTAGTCACTACTGGTCGCCGTGCAACGATCTAGCATCAACTGTTAGTCACTACCGGTCGCCGTGCAACGATCTAGCATCAACTGTTAGTCACTATTGGTCGCCGTGCAACAATCTAGCATAAAATGTTAGTCAATACTGTTAGCCGTGCAACAATCTAGCATAAAATGTTAGTCAATACTGGTCGCCGTGCAACAATCTAGTATCAACTGTTAGTCACTATTGGTCGCCGTGCAACGATCTAGTATCAACTGTTAGTCACTATTGGTCGCCGTGCAACGATCTAGTATCAACTGTTAGTCACTATTGGTCGCCGTGCAACGATCTAGTATCAACTATTAGTCACGATTGGTCGCCATGTCATTGTCTGGTCTTACTTGCTGTAATGGTCACCACAGGTTTGCGGTAACTGTACAGTCGTCCGAGTTAACATCAACACCAACTAAAGGGCTATGAATTTGCATACTTTCATGTGAAATACAATAGTGGTTTCCCTTTGCCTGCCTTTGTGACAGTATATCCACCAGCGACATTTGCACTCATATTATCAATATGGAAGGTTCCATCCATGCCTTGTTAGAAGTAGGCCTATGGAGAATATTTTGTTAGCGCCCATATTTTCCTGTGACCAATGACATAATTTAGGATAATATGGTCAGCTCCACTAAACTATACTGAAGAAGATTAATAACGCACCACTTTACAGATCTAGGAACACAGTGCCAAATATAAATGATCATCATTGAGTGCCGTCTCCGCAACGAAGGTTGGCTACCATGGAGCGCCATTCTGCTCTATCTCTTGCTTTGATGGTGCAGGTTGTCATCGGTTGATTTGTCCATCTTTTGATGTTACTCGTCCATGTTAATCTTGGTCTGCCTCTGCCTCTTTTACCTTGTATTTTCCCCTCCAGGATTACTTTCAGTAGGCTGTTGTGTCTTTTAACATGGCCCAAGAATCGCATTTGTCTTGTTCTAATTGTGTTCAGAAGTTCTCTTTTCATTTTAAGTTGTTTTAAGACTTCATCGTTTGTTTTCTTTTCCTTCCATCCAATTCTACCTATTCTTCTATATATCCACATTTCAAAGGCTTCAATTCTCTGTTCTGTTTTCTTGTCTAATGTCCATGTTTCAGCACCATATAGGAATATTGAGAAGATGTAACATTTTGCTATTCTTAGTTTTAGCTCTGGTGTTATTTGTTTTGATGTTAGTATGTCCTTCATGACATTAAAATTACTTTTTGCCATTCCTATTCTTTTGTTTAAATATAAATATAAATAAATATAAAAATAAATACAAATATAAATATAAGTGTTTATTCCACACCGTCGCCAAATCCGTATACTTCCATCAACAAAGGAGATGTTGAGACTTCCGTTTCCAAGATGGCGGAACTAGTTCACGTTCTCTCGATCGCTGCAGAAGTTGCATTTGGGGTCTGATTAATTTCAGGTCTCCATTGCAATTTTCTGCGCTAAAGTCAAAATGATGTTCTACGTAACACATCTGCGCCGATGAAGCGGAGTAGTAGGCACGGCAATATTCCTTTTTGACAAATCAAGTTTTGTGAATGCGACCTTCCACCGTCAAGAGCTGATCTGCGGTTTACGTCACAATGAGTGCTGTTCAATGACAGTTGTTGGAATTGTTTGACGCAAGTCATTTACATGTTACAACTCATTAATGTGGATTGCTCCGTCAAGTCAGCCGAAGTTTTATCTCTTTATGGAATTTGCACCGTGTTTCGTTCGTTGTAGGCTGCATTCACTAGAGTAATCAGGAATATATGAGCGCAGCCATTGTTGTGTGTGCTATGTCATGATAATGGCTCATCGTATATCACTAGACCGGCCATACGCTAATCTTACGGCCAGTTGTTTGATGTGCGACGAGGATAATCCGAAGACCGTTTTTTTTATATGTTTGGAATTGGAGTCAAAAACGATATCCTAACATCATCAAGCGCTAAACATAAAAAAAAAATATGACGATCATCATTTTCAGGAGGACGTGAAATTCCGGTCAATATGGTGGATAGGCGGCAGGAACCATTGAAGGCTATGTATGAAAGTGTTCCTTCTTGCAGTTTCCTCATATTCCAAGTCCGGCTTGTTGCAGGAGCTACTGAGTTAAGTGCTCTGTGCACACTGTGAGCTGTGTGTCTCATCCATTTCGATCATGTTTCGATATTTCAATTGTTTAGGATGAATGATGATATCGTATGGCAGAGAACAGTTGGCTGTGTTCACTTTCTATGCGGTTTCGCCGTATGTCTTTTGACGTGTGCTGAGGCTGTTATGATGCGGACTACAGCTACCTTTCTTTGTTTGGGAGATGAGTTAGTAATTCGGATGATTCCACTGGCACGGGCGGTTGAGCAATTATGGATTTTAATTCGTTTGCAGTGATACCGGGGCCTTTCATAACCATAGAACCAGAAGGAGATGCTGAATACGCTCTTCTCGTCTGTGAATAGGGCAGCATTCCGCTGTAGTCTAGTCCATCTGACATGTTGCTCTGCCCATTGTAGGCGGTGCTGACGATACTTGCAAGTCAAGTTTTGCCCAACATAAGGTCGTCTTGCAGTAAGACCTCTATCTTTAAGTCTTCGTAAAATTGCTATTCGAGAGACTTGCCCACGCCTACCCAGTTATGTTCATTCTGTTTGACATTAGAGAAAGCCATTTCTTATGTTACTTAGTACAATGTGACGATATTGTGCAGGGGTATTAACTCGTAGTTGGCCACTCCAAAGTCTACCACAGTTACTGTCAATGGTTCGGTAACATTCAATCAGACGTACAATAGTTTCGTGGTGGAAATTCATCTTTATGGCAAATGCCAGCGAGTTCATTACGGTCTCCAACACACCAATGACTCGGTAACGATCGCTTTCAGACAATCCTGGCATCTCAACCACATGTGCTGAGTATTTTGTCTCAAAGGCCTTTTTATACCGAGTATATAACCACAACGGGAGCCGTGTTGGCATAGTGGTTAGTGAACTAGACTCATCATCATCATCAAGTACCGGGCCTGTTGGCGGAGGTGATCATGTCTCTCCACAACTTTCGATATGGACAGTTATTTATCATTTCTTTTATTGACCTTCTGCCAAGCCATTCTCTTAAGCTGTCTGGTATTTTTTCTCTTTCTTCCCCCTATCTCGTCGTCCCGAAACTTTCCCAGTTACAAAATATTCCAGATTTTCCCCTTCTCATTACATGGAAAATAGCTCGCTCTTGACTTTGGTCTCTTTCAGAACGTTTTCATTACTCTTCTTAGATATCTATGGTGTTCTCATCATCTGTTGATACATAAAAATAATAGCCTACTTTTAAACTAAATAGGGAGCCGCGATAACTCAGTGGTTAATGAACTGAACTACAAAGAACAAGAGGTAGGGTTCGATCCCAACCGACGGCTACTGGTTCACCCTGCCCTTAATAGGTACCGGATTTTTTTCTGGGAAAGTAAAACGGCACAGGCGTATTACCGACCACATTACCCCAAAAATCATCAGCCGAGGGTCTGTAAAATTTATAGTCACTAACACCATATTCCCTATACGCCACTTGGCGTGACGGGGGTACTTTACTTTACTTTATAAACTAAACGTTTGATGTTGCTATGCTAAAATTATTATCTATTATATTTACTATTTAGAAAAGAGTTTGAAACAAAACAATAACATATAAGCTGATGCAACTGTAAGAAAGCATACATCATGAGTATTCTGAGTTTGATAAAGAACATGTTGTGTCGCTGACCGATCTGCTACCCTATCGGTAGTTTAAGAATCAACATGAACAGTTTCATTAACACGGTAGTAGCTTCAAGGCAACACAATGTGTTCATCACCATACAAATGTGACATTAGCTTTTTTCTAATATAGCCTTTGGAGTCTTCACAGACAGGTGGTGTCTTATGCTGGATGCTGCTTTGCTGAACAGCTTCTCTCGTGGCTGAATATGCCAATATTGGACAGACAGATCCATCCGCAGAACGAGCAAGATGTATTCATGGTGCCTGGCCTCGTCTCCTTTCTCCTGCGTCATTTGTCTTCTGAATTTGATATTAGCACTGTCTCGAATGGGAGCCACGATAGTTCTGTGGTTAGTGAACTGGACTACAAAGGACAAGAGGTATGGTTCGATCTCAACGGACGGCTTCCGGTTCACCCAACCTTTAATGGGTACCGGACTGTTTTTTCTGGGAAATTAAAGCGGCACGGGCATAAGACCGACCACATTACTCCAAAAATCATGTGCCGAGGATCTGTAAAATGTATGGTCACTAACACCATATTTCCTATACGCCACTTGGCGTGACGGGGGTACTTTACATTTTTTTTTACTGTCTCGAAAGTTGCTGCGCCATTTTTGTTCTCCATTTGCTACAGTCTGCAACCATATTTTCCCAGTTTCTTTTACTGATAGAGAATTCACTCAAATATAACACTTAACTTAATGTCTTTCTAATTTATAAACAGAGAGAGTCACATAATCCTATTTACTATTTATCATGCTTTTTCTGCAATAAGGATCATTATTTTTTTGTTCCAGATTTCCCAAGAAGTGAATCAAGAAACTTTCCAATAACTGGATGTAGCACTGATGACATAGATGTCATATTTTTGTATGTGAATAATCTAGAGCGTTTAACATATATTTATCAACGCCTTGTGTGTTCTAATTTTATCCAACGTTTGATAAGTATGCCAGAAAATAATAAAACTTCTCGAGTGATGACAGCTGGTGTCAATGACAGTTTCTCTGCCAACAATCCAAACTTTAATGTCAGCTCTTGGAAACTTAGTTCATCTCTTAAACTTTCAGCTACTTATGGTGACAATGGCCTGCAGGTCAACGTTCAGGAATACAAAAATGTGCAGGAAGCGATTGATCGAAAAGTGAAGTTCGTTGAGCGTTTGTTTTCTGAGATGGCTGGAGTCAGAGAGAACGCTACCCACATCGCTATTCTGTTTCTGGATGGAAGAACCACATCTCACGAAGACGTCATGCAGGTACCAACGATAATAGAACAACAAGTAACAAACATTAAGATATTTGTTATTATCTATGGTGGTTACACTACCACAGAAATAGTTTATTTAAGTGACACTCTTAAAGTTGATAATTATAAGAAGGATTTTTCTAATGAATTAATTACTATGTCAATTTGTAATCAATGTCAGAAAGGATGGTGGACGTTTGTACACAGTGTAGGTACCTATTCTATTTCATGCTATAGATTATTTGAACTTAGTAAATTGACACCGTGGAATAAAGTATATATTACAATAGGTTCAATAGAGGAATCTCCAGTTAGAATAGAAACACAAGACGAGCTGAACTTTTTGCGTTCTCAAATATATAAATATGTTACAAATCAAAATAATCATAAAGACAACATTGACAACAGTACCCACTTTCCTTTTTCCGTTTACATTGGTCTGGAAAGAGATACAAACAGTTTTCTACAAAGATTTCAGTGGAACGTGTATTTTGATAATTCTGACCATCCGCTTGTGATTAATAATTGGTTGAATAGAAAACCATCTGGTGGTAAAAAGAAGGGGTGTAGTTTGTGGCAGTTTAATTTAACGAGTCAAGAGGAAGGTAGTAATAACAAGTCAAGTAACAATGCACATTTTATAGATCGATGGATAGATATTGATTGCTCTTCACCATTAAGTAAATTTGCTATATACGAGATATCCCTTCTACAAACAATTAGCAATTCAAAACCAGCTAACATTAAACCAGCTACGAAGAGAAAGTACAATGACATTTTAGCTACAGGGAATTTTGTAGAGTTTAAAGACAATCTTATCTCTACGTCAGCGAACATTGATTTGCTAAAGATGATTAAACACACAGTTTTAGAGGGCATCCCAATATTTGAATGTGGTGAGAATGAGGACAGTCCCCGATACATTTCCTATGCCTATGTTTGTGACAGAATCAATCACTGCAGCAACAGAAGGGATGAGATCTGGTGTACGTTTAAAACTGTACTTCAGATTAGCACTAATAATGAACGAAAACAATGCCAAGGCATAATATGTTGTGACTCCTCTTGTTTACCCTTACAGTATGTCAATGACAATGAGGTTGATTGTGATGTTTGTGACTACAACAACAACATTAAAGGTAACGATGAAAGTGAAATTATCAACTATTATCTGAAGAGGAACAAGACTTGTGCATTTATTTGTGATAATATAGATTGTATCACATTTGACGAGCTTAATAATGGGGAAAGGTGTCAAGGGACTTCTGAAAACTTGGAAGAGATTATAGGGAAATTGGAAAGAGCGGACACTTGTTACAACATTTTGGGGCATAGTATCTGGGCTCCCAGGTGTGTCTTGGTCAGAGACAGGTATGGAGCTATACTGGGATGTAGAGATGTGTCCCATCTTGTGAGCTGCACTACATTTGAGTGTCCAGAAGGATATTTTAAATGTCCAAACAGTTACTGTATCCCACTACATTATGTCCTTGATGGAAGATCAGACTGCCCTACAGGCGAAGATGAATTAAGTTACAATATTGCCCAGTGTGTTGGGAACTTTGCCTGCTGGAATAGTACAATGTGTCTGCATGTTGACCTTGTCTGTGATGGATATCCTGATTGCCCCAGCAAAGATGATGAAGTTGACTGTCAAGTGGAGTGTCCTGAAGGTTTGCGCTGTGTGTCACAAACAGTCACGGTCACTGGAAACGTGTCTGAAAAGATAAACATTGCAAAATATTTTAGAATGAATACTAAGTACTTTGATTTGTCTAACAAAAATGTAAATTCTTTTGATTTGGACGGTATTTTAAGTCAAACATATTATATAGTTGTTCTTATTTTGTCTAATTGTACATTACACAATTTAAAGCTATACAGGTTCTCATATCTGCTTGAACTTCAAGTACTGGACGTCAGCTATAACCATATACAACAACTGGATGGAAGAGATTACACATCTCCTACATTTGAAAATATTCTTCACTTAAACCTGTCAAATAATATGAAATTTACTGCTATGAAATATATGAATTTTAGAGTTCTAGAAACACTAGATCTCTCCCACACGAGTGTGTCTGACCTAGATGCCTCCAGTCTTGGCGGATTTCGATATTTAAAAAAAATATATTTAAGCTTTACTGACGTCACCAGGTTTCATCAACATACATTTCCATCCAACAAAATAATACAAACATTAGATGCACGGGGCTTGCTCATAGATCATTTCTATGAAGATTTTTTCAATAGCCTTGTTCTCAGTCAACATCTATACACCGACCGTTTTGAACTGTGCTGTCCACAAATTAGAGGACCAAACATCCCATATCATGCATGCCATGCGCCTGATAATTCCATTTCTTCTTGTTTTGATCTGATTGGGAGCAACGTTCAGCGAGTTCTCCTCTGGGTAGTCACAGTTCTTGCACTATTTGAGAATTTAACGGTAATTGTTTATCGAATTGTTTGGGATCAGTCACATCTTAAAACAGGTTATGGTCTTTTTGTGACTAACTTGGGTGTATCTGACTTTATTTTGGGAGTCTATCTTTTTATTATCATTGGAGCTGATTATCACTATCGTGACATTTACATTCTGCATGATAAGTCATGGAGAGAAAGTGTTGTATGCAATGTCGCAGGATTCCTGGCTACTCTCTCTAGTGAAACATCACCTTTTTTTATTCTATTCATTACGGTCGACAGATTTTTAATCATGAAATTTCCTTTTGGACAAGTTAAGTTCTTCACCCGAGCTAAAATTACCTCCCTTCTCATGTCTTGGATAATTGGTTTCCTTCTTGCACTGACACCGATTATTTTCAAATTTGACGTGTATTCTTCAAATGCAATGTGTCTTGGCTTGCCTTTGAAGACTAAACATCAACACGGATGGGAGTTCTCATTTGGACTGTTCATTGTGTTCAATTTCCTACTTTGTTTGATCCTTGCTTATGGTCAACGAATCACTTACCAGGCCATGTCAGAAAATAGAATGCCTGGTGCAGCCTCTAACTCCTCGGCGGGCTGAAGATATAATAGTGGCCAAACAGCTGTCACTTGTAGCTCTCTCCAACTTTCTATGTTGGTTTCCTATTGGATTTATAGGTTTTTTGTCTCTTGGCGGGCACGAGATAAGTAATGAGGTTTATGCTTGGATAACTGTTATTGTTCTACCGATCAACTCTGCAGCTAACCCAATTCTGTACACAATTCCTGTACTTATGGACAAGTGGGACAAGTTTAAGACTGGTGGTAAAAAATCATAATCAAGGTGTACATAATCTTCCTCTTCTTCTACCTATTTAGCTCCAGTGGAGCATAGGTCTTCAACAAACACTTTCCAAGTCGTTCTGTCTCTTGCCATTCTTTTAAGATCATTCCATGTCTTCCCTATCATCTTCATCTCTGCTTCTATCTGTCTTCTCCAAAGAATTCCTTGGTCTTCCTCTTTGTCTTTTCCCCTGGGGATTCCAAAAAAGGGCCTGTTGTATAATACTCTCAGTTGGCTTCCGTAGTGTGTGTCCTATCCAGTGCCATAATCTTCGCTGTATCTCTTTATCCACTGGTATTGACTGATACATTTCCATAATTCTATGTTAGTGATTTTGTCCTGTCATTTTCATCCTTTTATCCTGCGTAAGCAGCATCCATTAATGAAAGTCTGTATCTTCGTTATTGTCAATTTTGTTGTTTTCCATGTTTCACAGCCATATAATAGGACCGACTTAACATTTGAGTTGAAAATTTTTATTTTAGTATTTAACCTAATTTCTTTGGATTTCCATATGTTCCCCAGTGTAATGAAAGATCCTCTTGATTATGATATCCTTATTTTGGTATCATTTTCTGTTCCTCCCTCTTTACCTATATTACTGCCCAGATATATGTAAGAGTGTACGTCTAATAGAGGTAATTCTCCTAGTTTTATTTGGATATTATTATTTATAATATTTAGATTTAGACTTTGCTGATGACATAGCTCTCCTATCACACATCCATCAACAGATGCGGGATAAAATGGGCATACTTGATGAGAGATCACAACAGCTAGGACTGAAGATTAATAGAGATAAGACCAACATCATGAGAATTAATACAGCTGGAAAGGTGTACATAATGCCATGATATAAAACCACAGATAATACATATGTATTAATTTTTTTAATGTTTTAAACGCTATACAAAAAATGTTGTTTCATTTTACATTATTGGTCTTAATCTATTTTTACTTTTCATTGTTAAAGTATGTAAAATGACGTAGACATTTCAAATATTTATGTATAATGACAGGAGCCGCGATAGCTCAGTGGTTAGTGAACTGGACTACAAAGGACACGGGACAGGTTTCGATCCTGATCAACGGCTCCGGGTTCACCCAGACTTAAATGGGTACCGGATTTTTTCTAGGAAAGTAAAGCGGCACAGGCGTAATACCGACCACATAATCTCAAAAAATAATGTCCCGAAAGTCTGTAAAATTTATAGTTACAAACACCATATTCCTTATACGCCACTTGGCGTGACGGGGCTCTTTACTTTTACTTTATGTGTGATGGTGTATTAATTATAGCACATTGATGAAGATGATCTGTTGACTAGACCAGATGAAGATGACATGTTGACTAGACTAGATGAAGATAACCTGTTGATTAGACCAAATGAAGATGACCTGTTGACTAGACTAGATGAAGATGATCTGTTGACTAGACTAGATGAAGATGATCTGTTGACTAGACTAGATGAAAATGATATGTTGACTAGACTAGATGAAGATAACCTGTTGACTAGACTAGATGAAGATGATTTGTTGACTACATTAGATGAAGATGATATGTTGACTACACTAGATGAAGATGATCTGTTGACTAGACTAGATGAAGGTGATTTGTTGACTAGACTAGATGAAGATAAGCTGTTGACTAGGCCAAATGAAGATAACCTGTTGACTAGACTATATGAAGATGACCTGTTGACTAGATTAGATGAAGATGATCTGTTGACTAGACTAGATTAAAATGATATGTTGACTAGACTAGATGAAGATAATATGTTGACTAGACTTGATGAAGATTATCTGTTGACTAGACTTGATGAAGATAACCTGTTGACTAGAAAAAATGAAGATGACCTGTTGACTAGACTAGATGAAGATAACCTGTTGACTAGACCAAATGAGGATGATCTGTTGACTAGACCAAATGAAGATGACCTGTTGACTAGACCAAATGAAGATGACCTGTTGACTAGACAAGATGAAGATAACCTGTTGACTAGACCAAAAGAAGATGACCTGTTGACTAGACTAGATGAAGATGACCTGCTGACTAGACTAGGTGAAGATGACCTGTTGACTAGACAAAATGAAGATGATATGTTGACTAGACTAGATGAAGATAACCCGTTGACTAGACTAGATGAAGATAACCCGTTGACTAGACTAGATGAAGATAGCCTGTTGACTAGACTAGATGAAGATCTGTTGACTAAATTATATGAAGATGATCTGTTGACTAGACTAAATGAAAATGATATGTTGACTAGACTAGATGAAGATAATATGTTGACTAGACTAAATGAAAATTATATGTTGACTAGACTAGATTAAGATGATATGATGACTACACTAAATGAAAATATGTCGATTAGACTAAATGAAGATCTGTTGACTACATTAGATGAAGATGATCTGTTGATTAGACTAGATGAAAATGATATGTTGACTAGACTAAATGAAAATGATATGTTGACTAGACTAGATGAAGATAATATGTTGACTAGACTAAATGACAATGATGTGTTGACTAGACTAGATGATAATAATATGTTGACTAGACTAAATGAAAATGATATATTGACTAGACTAGATGAAGATGATCTGTTGACTAGACTAAATGAAAATGATATGTTGACTATATTAGATGAAGATCATATGTTGACTAGACTAAATAAAAATGATATGTTGACTATATTAGATGAAGATCATATGTTGACTAGACTAAATAAAAATGATATGTTGACTAGACTGGATGAAGATGATGTGTTGACTAGACTAACTGAAAATGATATGTTGAATAGACTAAATGAAAATGATATGTTGACTAGACTAGATGAAGATAATATGTTGACTAGACCAAATGATGATGACATGTTGACTAAACTAAATGAAGATATGTTGACTAGACTAGATGAAGATACTATGTTGACTAGACTAAATGATGATGATCTGTTGACTAGACTAAATGAAGATGATCTGTTGACTAGATTAGATGAAGCTAAATCTGTTGTCTAGATTAGATGAAGATGATCTGTTCACTAGACTAGATTATCACGTTCAACTACTTATTCTGTCTTTTTTGTACGTTGAACTTTAAATGAAACCAACTTATTGTTTTCTGTTTGTTCTGAATTACCAGTCACAGAAATATGGAAGTTACCTTTACATCAGTGACATCCACATTCCAGAGATTAAAGAAATATCATCATCATCATCATCATCATCATCATCATCATCATCATCATCATCATCATCATCATCATCATCATCATCATCATCATCATCATCATCATCATCATCATCATCATCATCATCATCATCATCATCCCCTCCTCCTTCTCCTCATCATCATCATCATCCACCTCCTCATCATCATCATCATCCTCATCATCATCATCATCATCCTCATCATCATCCTCCTCCTCCTCCTCATCATCATCATCCTCATCATCATCATCCTCCTCCTAATCATCCTCATCATCATCATCATCATCCCTCCTCCTTCTCCTCCTCATCATCATCATCATCATCCACCTCCTCATCATCATCATCCTCATCATCATCCCTCCTCCTTCTCCTCCTCATCATCATCCTCCTCCTCCTCATCATCATCATCATCCTCATCATCATCATCCTCCTCCTAATCATCCTCATCATCATCATCATCATAATCCTCATCATCATCATTATCCTCCTCCTCATCATCATCATCATCCTCATCATCATCCTCCTCCTCCTCCTCATCATCATCATCCTCATCATCATCATCCTCCTCCTAATCATCCTCATCATCATCATCATCCCTCCTCCTTCTCCTCCTCATCATCATCATCATCATCATCATCCACCTCCTCATCATCATCATCATCCTCATCATCATCATCATCATCATCCTCATCATCATCCTCCTCCTCCTCATCATCATCATCATCCTCATCATCATCATCCTCCTCCTAATCATCCTCATCATCATCATCATCATAATCCTCATCATCATCATTATCCTCCTCCTCCTCATCATCATCTTCCTCATCATCATTAGCATCATCATCATCATCCTCCTCATCCTCAATATCATTATCCTCCTCCTCATCATCATCATCCTCCTCATCATCATTAGCATCATCATCATCATCCTCCTCATCCTCAATATCATCATCATCATCCTCCTCCTAATCATCCTCATCATCATCATCATCATAATCCTCATCCTCATCATTATCCTCCTCCTCATCATCATCATCCTCCTCATCATCATTAGCATCATCATCATCATCCTCCTCATCCTCAATATCATTATCATCATCCTCCTCCTCATCCTCATCATCATCATCATCATCCTCCTCCTTATCATCATCATCATCCTCCTCCTCATCATCATCATCAACCTCCTCCTCATCATCAACATCATAATCATCATCATAATCATCATCAAGTACGATGGCTGCTGGTGTAGGTGATCATGTCTCTCCACAACATCCGATATCGACAGTTATTTATCACTCCGTCGTTGACCTTCTACAAAGCCATTCTTTTAAACTGCCAGGTGTCTTTTGTTTTTGCTTCCCTCTCTCTGTTTGTCCCTCGATTTTCCCAGTTGTTACAATATATTCCAGATGTTCCCTTCTCATTACATTGCCAAAAATGATGATTGTTTTTTTTCTCCAAATATTCGAAATTAGCTTTCACTTTGCTTTGGTCTCTTTCAGAACTTTTTAATTACTCTTTCATTCTTGTTGTATTTTCAACATTCTTCTATAAAACCTCATTCTACAGCCTCCAGTGATTTTCTTGATTGTTGTCCTATTGTCCATGATTCACATCCATTTGTTTAGTCTGGCTATGCATAACATTTAAGGAATCTTTTTCTTGTTTCTATTGTAAAAAATGGATTGCACAGTATCTTCCTCAATTTTTGTAAAGCTGCCTTTTCCTGAGCCATTCTGCATCTCACCTCTGTTTTACATCTATTATTTGAGGTTAACAATGTTCCTAAATATTTAAATTCATTTACCTGTTTTAATATTGTTCCACGTGTCTTTATTGTGCACTGCGATGATGACTTTTTCTTTACTGTTATCATTACTTCTGTCAATTTGCTATTAAGACTGAGTCCTTTATTTTTGCTTTCTTTCACTACAATGTCTAACATTCCTTGTAACTCATTTTTTCCTCTTAGCGATTAAGACTGTATCGTCAGCATACCTTAGACTATTTCTATTTTGACCTCCGATTGTTATTCCAGGCATGCCCCTTATGGAACTTAAAATAATCTCCCTATACATATTAAATAAATCTGGTGACAGCACACAACCTTGCCTAACACTCTGTTTTATTTGTTGAAACATTCCCAATTGATTTCCAGTTATAAGAACCATAAGGGCCGCTGTTTGTTTCCAGTACATGTTCTTTATTATTCTTAGATCTTTTCAGTCTACGTTTATGCTTTCTAAAATTGTTATTATTTCTTGGTGCTTTACTTTGTCAAATGCTTCGGTATAATCTATGAAACATAGGTATTTATTTGTTTTTACTTCTATGGCTCTTTTTACTAAAGATCTTATGATGTATTGCTCGTTCCTTTCAACATCATCATCGTCATCATCATCATCATCATCATCATCATGGCCTGCTGGCGTAGGTGATCATGCCTCTCCACAACTTTCGATCAAGACAGTTATTTATCATTTCTGTTGTTGACCTTCTTCCAGGCCATTCTCTTAAGCTGTCTGGTATCTTTTCGCTTTGCCTCCCTCTATCTCTTCGTCTCTCAATTACCCAGTTGTTACGATATGTTCCAGTTGTTCCCTTCTCATTACATGGCCAAAAAATGATGATTGTTTCATCCTAATATTGGAAACTAGCTCTCTTTTTGCTTTGACCTCTTTCAGAACATCTTCATTACTCTTCTTAGCTGTCCATGGTATTCTCAACATTCCTCTGTAAAACCACACTTCTACAGACGCCAGTGATTTTCTTGTCTGTTATCCTATTGCCCATGATTCACATCCATATGTTAAGACTGGCTCTACGTAACATTTAAGAACTTTTTTTCCTTGTGTCTATTATCAAAAATGAATTGCATAGTATCTTCCTCATTTTTTGGAGAGCTGCTTCTCGTTTTCTCTCCTAGCGATTCTCGTTCCTTTACCTCCAACAAAATCACACTGTCCATCACTTATTTCTGGACTGATTTTGCTTCGCACTCTTGGCATGTTGATTCTTAGCAATGTCTAAGTCATGTGATTCATAAGCCTTATTGTGCGATGATCATCCTATTCAATCGCACCAGATTTCTTTAGTAGGGCTATGAACATTGATTTGAGTAGGTCGTCAGGTATATATCCGCTGTTGTAGATATTATTCAATATTTTTTAAACTTATATTCCAAAATCACTCACGACTTCAATCTCTTCTTTAGACATATTATCTTAGACGTCTTGGATGTTGCTTAACCAGGTGTTTCCTATCATCATGTTGTTTGTTCTTAGTAAAAAAAAAGTAAAGTAAAGTACCCCCGTCACGCCAAGTGGCTTATAGGTAATATGGTGTTAGTGATCATACATTTTACAGACCTTCGGCACAAAATTTTTGGGGTAATGTGGTCGGTATTACGACCGTGCCGCTTCACTTTCCCAGAAAAAAAATCCGGTACCCATTAAAGGCTGGGTGAACCCGGAAGCCGTCGGTTGAATCGAAAATTCTACCACTTGTCCTTTGTAGTCCAGTTCACTAACAACTGAGCTATCGCGGCTCCGTTGTTTGTTCTTGCCCAGTCAATAAGTTTGTTACCTCTTTCATTCCTCTCACCTAAGCCATAATAACCAACTACTTTCTAAACTCTTTCCATTCCTACTTTTGCGTTAAGATCCCGTTGAACTATGGCATTTTCATGCGGTTTGCATTCATGAAGTGCCTTATTTAACTCGTAAAATGTATCAGTTGTTTCCTCTAGACTGTTTGCTGTTGGTGTATAAACATGTATAAGATTTATATCTATTGGCTTTCCATTCAATTCCACTAAAAGGACTATAAAAAAGCATTTCACTGTTCTTACTCTTTCTGCATCTAAGATGATACCGGAGACGAAGGCACGCCTCTCAGCACCAGAGCTGGAAGTTGTCAGCGATCCACAGCTGATGGCTTGCGCCAGGATCGGTGAACCAGAACCATCCAGACTCTGCTCCACCTCTTCGTGGTGCCTCTAGAAACAGACTAACCCGTCTGTTGTCGCGGCCAAGCGAGTAGGGATCGAAGAGGGAAGACAACCAACCCGGTACTCAAAAATGTCGTGCTGAAGTCGGATGTGTTGGGCCAAAAGGCGCAAATATCACAGTTCTACTGTAAACCACAACACAACACAGACACGCCTACTTAACATCCTTTTAAGGCAAATGATGACGAGGTACACTCTTTAAGTCACCGGGCAAACGCAAGCAAGCAGATGATAACTACTCCTCTTTAGTGTTTAGTACATTCCGAATAGATTATTTTATGCTCATCAGAATATATCTTTTCTGATCCAGCGTATCTCATTATGCACAGTCCCAATAAGTGTAAAGTCATTATTTTCATTTCCTGATTGATCTTTTTCTAGTTTTCCCTTGTTCTTGAGTGTTCTCACATTTCAAATACCTGTGAAATATATAACTACCTGGGACATATTATAACCAATGATGGAAAATGCAAAACTGAAATAAACAAAAGAATAGGTATGGCAAAAAGTAATTTTAATGCCATGAAAAATATACTAACAACAAAACAAATATCAGCAGGGCTGAAACTAAGAATGGCAAAATGTTACGTCTTCTCAATATTCCTGTATGGTGCAGAAACAGGGACATTAGACAAGAAAACAGAACAGAAAATTGAAGCCTTTGAAATGTGGATTTATAGAAGAATAGGTAGAATTGGATGGAAACAAAAGATAACAAACGATAAAGTTTTAAAACAACTGAAAATGAAAAGAGAACTACTAAACACAATTAAGACAAGACAAATGAAATTTTTGGGGCATGTTAAAAGACACAACAGCCTACTAAAAGTAATATTGGAAGGAAAAATACAAGGTAAAAGAGGCAAAGGCAGAGCAAGACTAACATGGACGAGTAACATCAAAAGATGGTCAAGTCAATCTATGACAGCCTGCACCATCAAAGCAAGAAACAGAGTAGAATGGCGATCCATGGTAGCCAACCTTCGTTGCGGAGAAGGCACACGATGATGATGATGTGAAATATATGATATGAATAAAGAAATAGAAGATGATGTTAATATAACAGGAAACTAATATCAAATGATTTAATGGAAATTATTTCATGCAGCACGGATTCAACAAAGAGAAATGACAGATTGTCAGCAAGCTATAGTAACAACATTATGACAAAAAATGAGGGAAGCAAATGTTTGTTTTAAAAGAGATAACTTTGTAATTGAATTTAATTCTAAAGAAACATTCTTTTTCTTACTAGTTAAATGTGTTTGCTAGAAAATGTACTTGCGCTATTCGTGGGGATTCATTATATAATCATTGCTTCATCATTTATCATTACATGTCGTCTCCGCATTGAAGGTTGGTTACTCTGGAGACCATTTCTGCTCTGTCTCTTGCTTTGATGGTGCAGGTTTTTATAGACTGACTTGTCCATCTTTTGATGTTAGTCGCCCATGTTAGTCTTGGTTTGGCTCTGCCTCTTTTATCTTGTATTTTTTCGTCTAAGACTACTTTTAGTAGGCCCCTGTGTTTTTTAACATGCCCAAAAAATCTTATTTGAACTTCTTAGAATTGTGTGTAATGGTTCTGTTTAAATTTTTTGTTGATTTAAGACTTCATTATTTGTCTTCTTTTCTTTTCATCCAATTCTTCCCATTATTCTATAAATCCACATTTCAAAGGCTTCAATTTTCTGTTCTGTTTTTTTTTTGGTTCTAATGTCCATATTTATGCACCATACAGGAATATTGAGAAGATATAACATCTCGCTACCCTTTGAATTAGCTCTGGTGTTATTTGCTTTCTTCTTCTACCTTCAGTTTCCAGTGGAGCATATGTCTTCAACAAACACTTTTTAAGCCGTTCTGTTTCTTGACATTCTGTTAAGATCATTCCATGTCTTCACCATCATCTTCATCTCTGCTTCCATCTATCTTTTCGAAGAATTCCTTGGTATTCCCCTTTGTCTTTTTCCCTGGGGATTCCAAAAAAGGGCCTGTTGTGTAATACTCTCAGTTAACTTCCGCAGTGTCCTATCCACCACCATCGTCTTCGCTGTATCTAGTTATCCACAGGCATTTGACTGGTACATTTCCATTATTCTAGTTAGTGATTTTGTCCTGTCATTTCCATCCCTTTATTCTGCGTAAGCATTCATTAATGAAAGTCTGTATCTTCATGATTGTCATTTTAGTTGTTCTCCATGTTTCACAGCAATATAATAAGAATGACTTAACATTGGAGTTAACATTTTTATTTTAGTATCTAATCTAAATTCTTTGGACTTCAATATGTTTCCCAGTGCAACAAATGCTCTTCTTGCTTTTGATATCCTTATTTTGGTATCATTTTCTATTTCGCCCTCTTTGTCTATATTACTGCCCAGATATATGTAAGAGTGTACGTCTAGTAGAGGTATTTCTCATATTTTTATTTCGTTATTGCCAACTGTATTAATTCTCATAATTTTGGTCTTATCTCTATTTATTTTCAGTCCCATCTGTTGGGATCTCTCATCAATTATGCTCATTTTATCCTGCATCTGTTGATGGTTGTGTGATAGGAGAGCTATGTCATCAGCTAAAGTCTAAATCATCAAGTTGTTTGGTCAGTGACCACTGGATTTCATTTCTGTTGTTTTGAGTTATTTTCATAATCCAATCTATGGCCAGTAGAAAGAGAAATAGAGACAGAAGGCATCACTGCCTTACTCTTGTTCTTATTTCAAATGTTCTGTAAGCTGCCTTCTCTCTCTCTCTCTCTCTCTCTCTCTCTCTCTCTCTCTCTCTCTCTCTCTCTCTCTTCTCTGCAATCAAGACTCAATCAGAGTAGGATTCCAGACTCTCTCATGAAGTCAACTGTCTGTTTAAGTGCTTCGATTACCCCATATAGTTTCTCTTCCAGGGAGGTGGGTGTCGACCACATTGTTCTTCTCAGGTATGTGTTCATTCTGATTGAATAACTGTTAAGACATTGCACTGTGTTCTGCGCCAGTGACCCAGTGCATCTAATTTCAGCCAGCATTTTATTCAAGTTAATATTCAGGTTAATAGCTGCCCTTCATGCACCACACTACATTTCATTCCTTCATACATTGTTTTTATCAGGTTAATAAACTTTATGGGGATTCCGTAATGACTCAGCAACTTCCAAAGTATACCTCTGTTGTCCTCACTCATTTACTTTTACTTACTGTAAAGTAAATGCACATGTAACAGACAAACAATTATTGGAGATCCCATGGACATGTGGTTTTACAAAAGAGTTGCGTGAATACCATTAACAGCTTTCCTGTGCCATCTTTTACCCACTGTAAAATTGTAGTCAGTTGTTATATTATTATTATTATTATGACGTCAGCAACACCGAATGTCTGCATATTGCACATCAAACACACTATTGTAATAAGGGCCCAAATATATGTCTGTCTGTCTGTCTGTCTTTCTTTATTTCTTTCTTTCTTTCTTTCTTTCTTTCTTTCTTTCTTTCTTTCTGTCTGTCTGTCTGTCTGTCTGTCATTCACCTGAAGTATTGTCTATACCTGCAATAGTATTCCTTGTATAAATGTTACTGTTTTTAAAATATATTTTTGCAGTTGCCCATATAGTTTTATATACGGTGTTGTATCTATGGGTCAATTTCTTTTGTATATGTTCAGCAGTCTGGGGAGACTATCCACATCTGCTTATGGCCGAGAAACTGATCTTGAATTTTGTTTACAAGTGAACATAAAGTTGAGTGTGTCCTTTTATGAGGCGTTAATGATAACTAGTTCCCATCTACTTTATATTATGGGAGGCGTCTTGATTTTTAGTCTTCTGGTTGATTGTCTTACCTGTTTCTCCTAAAGGTATGTACATGAAGCATCAGGTGGCTTGCTGCTGCGCTTTCTTTCTTGTTTTCTTAGGAATACGTGTATTCCGCAGTGATGTGGGATCGATTGCAGGCTGACCTTGTGACGCTTGAGTTCGGTCAATAAGGCCTGCAGATGTTTTAATTTAATTGAAGATCTTTCAATTTTAATAATAAACCTCAGCATACAACAATTGATAATTTTTAACTTAAGTCATGTCTTTTTCTGTTTCTTTTTTGTTTATATCCCAGTTTCCATCAGTTATAAAAAAGAGCTTACAAAGCACAGCTTAATTCATTTCAGAACGTCTATCAAACTCATAATTGCTCAGTTTTAGTCCATTATTTTGTTGGATTCCATTCATCATCATAATCATCATCATCATCATAATCATCATCAAGTACCGTGCCTACTGGCGTAGGTGATCATGTCTCTCCACAATTTTCGATCTCGGCAGCTATTTATCATTTCTGTTGTTGACCCTCTGCCAAGCCATTCTCTTAAGCTGTCTGTTATTTTTTCTCTTTGCTTCCCTATATCTCTTCGTCCCTCAATTTTTCCAGTTGTTACAATATATTCCAGTTGTTCTCTTCTCATTACATGGCCAAAAAATGATGATTGTCTCTTCCTAATATTGGAAATTAGCTCTCTTTTTGCTTTGTCCTCTCTCAGAACATTGTCATTACTCTTCTTAGCCGTCCATGGTACTCTCAACATTCTTCTGTAAAACCACATCTCTACAGACTCCAGTGATTTTCTTGTCTCTTGTCCTATTGTCCATGATTCACATCCATATGTTAAGACTGGCTCTACATAACATAAAATTGATTCCATTAGAAATAATGTAATCACCTAGAGATAGTAGACTGTGAACTAATCCGTTACAAAACCCCAAACAAAACTTAATTTAAATTGACGGTAAACCAAATAAATGTTATAAACAATACGGCATGAAACAATAAATAAAACAAGTAATACAAAATTGCACTTACTGAAACTGAATGAGGAGTGGTGGTGTCCCACGTGGCTGGCGGAAAAAGAAGAAAAAAGTAACATGCCTGGATGGGGAGTCCAGTTTCCAAAAACACCACAAATAGCTGTACTTCTGGTGATCTCTATTCTCTCTATCTCTGTTGATGTCTTTATTGTGTCCTTTTGATTTAACGGAAATAAGCACAAACAAGAAATGTTGAGGGATGCCAACTTAATGCTGAGAACAAAAATCGTTAGGCCTGCCTATTCTTTAATGTTATCTTCCCATTTCATTGACCGTTTACCTCATCTTGTTCTTCATTTCACAAATCCTTACAGACTTTTTTTTATTTTGCCAGTTGTAACCATTTATTCCAACTTTCCTCTCCTCGTGATGTGCCCAAAAAATGTTGACTGCTTCTTTCTGATATTTTTTAAGAGCTCCCTTTTTGTGTTGGCCTCTTTGATAACTTCCTCATTGGTCTTTTTAGCTGTCCAGGGAACTTTCAACATTCTTCTGAGAAATCCCATCTCTGTAGCCTTTTCATTTGTTTGTCTATTGTCCATGATGCCACCTTAATGCTGAGAACAAAAATCGTTAGGCCTGCCTATTCTTTAATGTTATTTTCCCATTTCATTCACCGTTTACCTTTCCTTGTTCTTCATTTCACAAATCTTTACAGGCTAGTCCCTACCAAGATAGATGATTAAGATATGTAGTTAAACAAATTGGGTTTCCTTTACTTCACAATAATAAAAACATCATCGCTGATTACTCGTATCATTTTGCAAAATTTTCCATTCGTGATATGAAATCGGTAAGAGATGCCAAGAATTTTATAACAAACATTTCATCTCCAAAACTTGTGTTTTAGAATCAAAAGAGTCATCTTATTATTTGTGTATAGAGGGCGAATATAGTCTGACAGGGTCCAGTCATTTCCAGGATGGCAGTGGCTATACATAAATGAGTGAAGAAGAGACGACTGTAAGACTCATGACTCAGGGTAAAACCCCGAATTAGGGATTCAGTCTATAACCCTGAATAATCCAAGGCTCGAACGATAGGACAATAATAATTTCCAACATCAACACTGCTCCTGATTCACAACCCCAAGTCTACAGTACAGCAACAGTTCAAAGGACTGGAGTTTCAAACAAGACTGTTACACTTGTTACCCGCCCCACCTTGTCGAGATACACCCTGCTAAGAGGATTAGTTTCATGGGTCAGGTAGCGATGAGAGTAATTAAGGAAGGCACGCAGAGTAGCAAGTCATTTTAAATTGCCACTACCATGACGAAACTCAGTGGTTAGTGAACTGGACTACAAAGGACAAGGGGTAGGGTTCGATCCCAACCGACGACCTCCGGGTTCACCCAGGTTTTAATGGGTGCCGGGTATTTTTATGGGAAAGTAAAGCGGCACGGGCGTAATACCGACCACATTACCCCAAAAATCATGTGCTGAAGGTCTGTAAAATGTATGGTCACTAATACTATATTCCATATACGCCGCCACTTGGCATGACGGGAACTCTTTACTTTTTTCTTAACCACCATGACGAAGACATCAATGTGCCAGATTAAAGCTGAGATGGTCGTGTGTGAATGGATATGAACAGTAGATTTGGTCAGAAGTGTCGTTACTACAGAATTAGTTTAGTTATTTATATGTAGAATATAATATGTAGAATATAATATGTAGAATATAGTGTGAGCCTTCAGGTAAACACAGCAGGAGACCGATTCCTGAGAGTCATTGCCCAGGTGGGCACCTCCTTTTCCCCCACCTCGGAGTGTCAAGAAACTGAATGACCGAATAATTTTCTCGGTGGGTTTATTTCTGATGATCAGATTGCCCCATATTGTAAAGCTCTGCAAACATATTTTCCAATTATTATTATTCAATCCATTTTCTACTGTAACAGTGTAATAAAAAGTATATATTCAATCCATTTGTTACTGCAACAGCATGCATTTTTTTTATTGAATCTAGTTTTCATTGTAACTGTGTATTAAATTGTTTATATACAATCCAGTTTGCTTACTGCAACTGTGTAATAAAACGTTTATATTCAATTCAACCTGTTTATTTTAACTATATATCATATATGTTCTAAAGTTTATTTCTAGGATCGGGCCTATAACGTGATGTCATTGACATTTCCAAGTATTCCAGCACAGAGAACATTGTCCATCATATACCGAAGGGAGCATCTTTTGCTGACTGCCTCATTACCTAGTCTATTAAATTAACCAGATGATGATTTTAAGGGACCTTCTTGTCACACATCAGTTTTTACTTGGAGTGACTGGTTACTGTGGTCGTGCTTATATGTTAAACAAACATATACTGTTTTATAATTTTTGTTATTTGGCTATGAGCTCCAAACTCTCTCGATATTTTCCACGTGGTGTTTATATGTTAAACAAGCATATACTGTTTTATGTTTTTTGTTATTTGGCTATGAACTCCATTCTCTCTCGACATTTTCCACGTGGTGCTTATATGTTAAACAAGCATATACTGTTTTATGATTTTTGTTATTTAGATATGAACTCCATTCTCTCTCGACATTTTCCACACGCTGTCCCTGCATGTTATTTATTAAAGGCATTTTTGAAATCAAGAAAATGGGTGTAAATTTATATCTGCCATTCTCAACTCTGCTCTATTATGTGTTCCTTCTGACGACTGCTAGATCATTCGTTGATTTCAGGTCTCCTGTTTGAAGAGACTTTGTTCACTGGACTTCATTCATTGGATCACGCTAACTTTGAATGATAATTTTAGGAGAATTTTTATTTGGAGTTCAAAGAATTCTTCTACGTTGAAACTCCGCGCAGTAAACAATTGAATCCAGGGGTTTATACAACTGGAATGCCATAGATTACATTCAAAAAGAATATTAATTCTTACAATAATTTTAAGATTTTTCTTTTAAGTAACTGAAAACGTGGTATGCATGTTACATCTAGCAAAATACAGGGAAAGAGATATCGGGGACGAAAAAAAAATAGTTGATAGCTTGGTGTCATGGCATGGAAAACAGTCAACAACAGAACTGATACGATGCACCGTGGATAGAAGATTGTGGAAGGTCATGATCGCCTACCCCAACCGGTATGGCACATGATAATGATGATATGATGAAAACTAGGGGTTGCCGAAATTGTCGACAAAGCATCTACAGTTTTTATAATCGGAACTTGATACCGGCACCAAATTTGTCATGATGGTGGGTTAATGTGACAAGGGATTGTTGTAGACTGCCTTAAACAAATATAATACGACCCGTCTCCATCCCCCTCCCCCATCAAGCACTAAGAGAGAGAGAGAGAGAGAGAGAGAGAGAGAGAGAGAGAGAGAGAGAGAAAGAGAGAGAGAGAGAGCGCGCTAGTTTTCCCTTGAATCTCAAATTGTCTGTTTCATTAGTTTCCTTTGATAACTTAAATCTATCCATGCAATCTGACTTTGTGCGATGATGAAAGAATATGCACCACCAGAGATGGAACATCAGCACTCTTCACTAAGTTATAGTAAATGCCATTTTCATTTTATGATATTGTATATGTGTATTTTATTTACTGTTTTCACGCTATAATGTAGTATTTAGGGCATTTTATTGTAAAAAAAAGTAAAGTACCCCCGTCACGCCAAGTGGCGTATAGGGAAATATGGTGTTAGTGACCCTATATTTTACAGACCTTCAGCACATGATTTTTGGGGTAATGTGGTCAGTATTACGCCCGTGCTGCTTTACTTTCCCAGAAAAAAATCCGGTACCCATTTAAGGCTGGGTGAACCCGAAAGCCGTCGGTTGGGATCGAACCCTACCCCTTGTCCGTGGTAGTCCAGTTCACTAACCACTGAGCTATCGCGGCATTATATTACGTTATTAGCATTTTTTTCTCTTTTCGTTAGGGCCAAGAGAAGAACAAAAGGCTGTTATATCTCCCCTTAACACTGAGAGGGGAAAATGGAAAGAAGAACAAGCAAAAATTTGTTGTGTTGTTTACTAGTTTATTTATGTTTTATAAATCATGTATTTCTTTTTCAATAAAAAGTTACATTTCAAGGAGAGAGTCTAATTAACTTGTGTATATAAAAAAATCGTCACAAGAGTCAATAATTTTTTCTTGCAGGCAAATCTGCAGTTTGTGGATGTATGGAAGTTGTTGGTATGGCTTATGGATAAATGTTAAATTCCGTCTACTTTTTAACAGCACTAAATATATAATAATAAAATGCCTTAAGTATATACGTCTGGATGATGCTCGTATAGGACTGATATATAAGTTATACTGGTAGCAAACAGCTGTGATAAAATACAACAATGAGAACTCTGCACTTATTGAAATAAAAGGAGGAATAAGACAAGGCTGCCTTCCATCACCACGCTTATTTAACTTATACACTGAGCAGATCTGCAAAGACATCATGGGGGTGCCAGAACGAAACATCAATTAATATATAATAAATAATGGTTATGGTTATGGAAGGCCCCAGTATGACTGCAAACGAATTAAAATCCATAATTGCTCAACCGCCCGTGCCAGCGTAATCATCCGAATTACTATTTCATCTCCCAAACAAAGAAAGGTTGCTGTAGTCCCCGTTATAGCAGTCTCAGCACAAGCCAAAAGATATAAGACGAAACCCCACGGAAAGAGAACACAGCCATCTGTTCTCCATCATACGATATCATCATTCATCGTAAATCGGAATATCGAAACACGATCAAAACAAATGAAACGCACAGCTCACAATGTGCACAGAACACGTAACTCAGTAGCTCCTGCAACAAGACCAACAACAACTGTTGAACAAAATAAAGAGAACAAACAAAGAATATTGATTGAAAATAAATATTAAAACGACTAAAACTATTATTTTTAGCTGTGAAAAGGCACACAAAATAGATGACACTATCCTAGAATGGTTTGTTAACCTCAGACGGAAGATGTACAAAAGAGGTGAGATGTAGAATGGCTTAGGCAAAAAGCAGCTTTCCAAAAAATGAGGAAAATACTATGCAATCCATTTTTGACAATAGAAACAAGAAAAAGAGTTCTTAAATGTTATGTAGAGCCAGTCTTAACATACGGATGCGAGTCATGGACAATAGGACAACAGATAAGAAATTCACTGGAGTCTGTAGAAATGTGTTTTTACAGAAGAATGTTGAGAATACCATGGACAGCTAAGAAGAGTAATGAAGAGGTTCTGAGAGAGGTCAAAGCAAAAAGAGAGTTAATTTCCAATATTAGGAAGAAACAATCCTCATTTTTTGGCCATGTAATGAGAAGTGAACAACTGGAATATATTGTAACAACTAGAAAAATTGAGGGACGAAGAGATAGAGGGAAGCAAAAAGAAAAAAATAACAGACAGCTTAAGAGAATGGCTTGGCAGAAGGTCAACAACAGAAATGATAAATAGCTGCCAAGATCGAAAGATGTGGAGAGACATGATCACCTACGCCACTAGGCCCGGTACTTGATGATGATGATGATCCTAGAATGAGCTAAAATATAGAGCTGTCTTGGACGCATTATAACAAACGATGGAAAATATAAGACAGAAATAAATAAAAAAAATAGGAATGGATAAAAGAATGTTAACATGAAAAATATGCTCACATCAAAACAAATAACCTCAGAACTAAAACTACGAATAACAAATTGCTATTTTTACTCCACATTTCTGTATTTCTTCCTCTTCTTCTATCCTTCCTCTGTTGCCGTTGGCGTCGAAGGGAGAAACAATCTGCGATTCTTTTGCTCTTCTGTTGGCCTCTTCTGATGTTATTCCTCCCAGTGACTCTAGTATTCCCTTTATCCATCTCTTTCTCGGTCTTCCTCTTAATCTGGCGTTTTCGTAGCGTTTGTTTATGGCTCTTTGAGTCATTGTTAGTTCTTTTTGTCTTGTTATGTGGCCGAACCAATATATCTGTTGTTTCTTTATGTATTCGATGGCTGGTTCAATTTCGAAATTCTTCCTCAGGTCAGTGTTTCTTACTCTGTCCCTTAAGCTGTTTCCTGTCATTCTTCTGACACATTTCATTTCGGTGGTCGTTATCTTCCTTATTGTTCTAGAGTCCAGCGTCCAATTCTGGCACTGATAGCACAGAGTTGGTAGAAAAATGTATTTGTATATTGCCCTTTTTGCTTCCGTAGTTATTGCTTTGTTTTTCAATAGTGTTGATACTTGGGCTATAACTTGGCATGCTTTGTTACACCTTATATCTATCTCTGTCTCTTGGTTATTGTCTTGAGTTAACGTGCTACCCAGATATTTAAAATTGTCTACTTGCTTCAGGGTTGTATTATCTATTATGATGTTTAGTTCTTTTTTCTTTCTCGCTAATGCCATTACTTCGGTTTTGCTTATGTTGATCTTCATGTTGTATTGTTTACAAGTGTTGTTCAATACATTTCTGTATGGTATGAGATATTGACGGAATATTAGAAGCACTAGGAAACATAACAGCAGCAGAGGTGAACAGAGGAGCAAACGACCGCAAATTATATCACCCTTCGATGCCTCCCTAAATAAGGAAGGAAAGTAGAAGAATATGTCTGTATGGTACAGAAACATGGAAATTAAATAAGAAACAGAGTATAACATTTAAGCATTTGAAATGCGGATCTAAGGGAAAATGGAGAGAATTTGGTGAAAAGAAAAAGGATAAAACATGAAATATGTCAGAAACGATGCCAGATTTGCTTATAAGAACAATTCTACAGAGGAAATGAGCATACAATGGCCAAGCTAAAAAAACACAGCGGGCTTGAAAGAACAATAATGGAAGACACAATTCCTGGGTGACACCTTATAGGCAGATCAAGAAGAAGATGGTTGCAAGACATCAAGGAAACTATGAACACAACAATAGAAGAAGTGTGGGATCTGACTGGAGGCAGAGATTCTTTCAAAAGACTGGTGAATTCATTGTGGTAAAACGATATACTCTGGACAACCATTAAATTAAAAAAATGGGTGAACGCAAACACAAGACAATAAAAAGAAAAAGACGCAAAGAGTGAAGGGATGTGAATGAACGGAAATTGTGAAGAAATTGACAATGAGGTTTGCGCATTAAAATAATTTCACAGAAAAAAATGTTTGCCATGAAATCGTATTAAGAAAAAACGGGTTATATGATAACAAGAGGAGAGAGTTAAATGTGACAAAAATAATAATTGTACTAGAAACTATAATTAATTCCATTTATGGGGACAACCACAAAGGACAAGGGGTAGGGTTCGATCCCAACCGACGGCTTCCGGGTTCGCCCAGCCTTAAATGGGTAACGAATTTTTTTTTTCTGGGAAAGTAAAGCAGCACGGGCGTAATATCGACCTCATTACCCCAAAAATCATGTGCTGAAGATCTGTAAAAGGTATGGTCACTATAGTCCGTTCAGATTCGTTTGCCGAGATGTTATGATTTATAATTCAAAAAGTTCTTGATGATTTCACATGATTTTTGGCATACGGTGTTAAAATGTCCATGTCACGAGAACATATGTGTTACTCGATGTCTAGCTATAACGGTTTTCTTAAAGCGGCGAATTCCTTTGATCTTTGCCCATTTAACTATTATTTTGACCCTAATCAAAATGTTTTACAGTAATCTAGTGCAACGATGACCCATAGGCGTGTCCATAAAATTTTACTTGGTGGCAAGTATACAAATTTTAAATTATATATATAACTTTTGTTCGTAGAGTCAATTTGATATAGTTCCATGCTCTTGGTGTGAGTTTCCCAAATGTTGTCGCTGCCTTTCAAATACGTACATTTAGTTCCTCATCTAAGGAAAGTGTGGCTGTAATAGTGGATCCAAGATAGCTGAACTTCTGTACTGACTCAAGCAGGCTTCCATTCAAAGTAATGGTTGTTGGTTTGCTTATAACATATTTTTTATTGCTTGGGTGGTCTTGACCAATAAACTGTTTAACAAATCAACTAGGAAATTTTGCAAATCAAACTATTTATCTGTAGACTTAATCAGAGTAATGATCATTCAGAATCAGACGAGTCAAATAGGTCGATTACTGCTTTCGGCTGAACAAACAACAAACCATCCTTTTTCCAATATTCCTCTTCTTGTCGTAACACATGATCCTCACATTTTACCCAGTAGTCTTTATTTATATTTGATAGAGCCTGATTTGTAAGTGTCTCAACATCGCATAATTTGAAAGTTTTATTTGTATATGCTACGTGTCCTTTAACTTTTGCCCAAACTAGTTCTATAGGATTTAAGTGTGTATGATATGGAGGTAGTCTCAAACATCTATGGCCATGTTCTTGAATTAACTTGTCTATTTTAAATATCTTTGTACGTTGTGTCTGTTTTACAAGGCTAAGCAATTCGGGTTTCAAGTAGCTGTCGTTAACTTGTATGTGTTCTTTTATGAGCCACGTTTTGATTGCATCTTTTGTACTTGATGATGTTGGGATTCTATCTTCTACGTTAACTACGTTATGGTATGAAGCATTGTCCATTATCAGACAAGAAGGTCGATCTAATATTGGAAGGATACTTTTCTCGATCCAGTCTTTAAATATGTGCCCATTCATTTCGGAGTGGTAGTCTCTATTGTCTATGGATTTTGAAATGAAAACGAGATGAGCATTCTGCAACAACCCATTATGTCTGCTACCTGCATGTGCAACTATCAAACGTTGCCCTTTACTGCTTGGTACTGATCTTTTAATACTTCCATCTGCTAACTGCCATTCCTTTTCATTTGTATGATGAGCGTTGATCCAAGTTTCATCTAAATAAACAATATCATAATCATTTTCGCGCATTTCCTTCACTTCACGTAAATACTTGCTTCTAAGAGCTACTAGATGTGGCTTCTCACAAATAATGTTTTTTTCCACCAGCATACTTTCTAAAGGTGAAGCCTGCACTTCTTAATATTTTCCATAATGAAGTTTTTGATATTTCAATGTCGTTGTTAGTTTTCAGCCAAAGCTTCAACTTTCTAAGTGTCACTTCTTCGTTTATATCAAACATTCGACAGATTTCTCTTTTTACTAGGTCCTTATCAAAACTGTCTAACGTTTCTTTCCTTCCTTGCTTTCTTGCATTTGTTGGCAATAAATATCCGCTTCCTTTAACTATTCGATCAAATGAACGTTTACACAAACCTAAAATATACATTGTTCTCTTCTCAGGGTTTGATAAAGAACAATAAAGATGTCCCTTTTTACGCTCTCTGCAGAAGTATTGATAAATCTTTATAGCAATGTTATGCTCAGTAAAATATTTTGCCTTTATATTCATTCTCACATAGACTTGCAGAAGATAATATGGATAGTGCCGCCTCCTTTCTGTAAATATTGAGATTTGCCTCTGAATTATGACTCGAACTCGAGTCTACGGCCGTGATTTTGACGTCACATAATTTCCGGTTTCGGCTAAAATGTCATTTTGTGCTAAACGGGAAATTTCATATGTAACATTTCTTTATAAAAATTTATAGTGGAAACATAACTATTTTAGGACGGTGCGCATTCAGCCGTGAAGGTCATGCCTATATGTTAAAGAATCAGCTGTGAGATGTAAGCATCTACATAATCCCGCCGGTGTTTATAATATCGATTAACTTTTTTTTAATATAGGTTAAATAAGGCATCTTTGAAACTGGATCACATTTCTTTGTTAAAAAAATATTTTTATAGCGACATTAGTATTCTAAACCTAACTTCAAAAGATCAATGCAAATGAACAATATGTTTTTGAAAAAAATAAATTAATGTCTAGGCAAACGAATGTGAACGGACTATAACACCATATTTCCCTATACGCCACTTGGCGTGACGGGGGCACTTTACTTTTACTTACACTGGTGTTAAGACAAAATGCGCAGCGACCAAAAAGGGAAAATAAATGTTACCTTAATTCAGAAATCAAGATAAGATGAGATACAAGCTAACACCTGCTATGTAATTAATTCGCTGTAAAAGGAAAAAGAAATAATTGCGTTAAAAATATAAAACTGATATATAATGTATGTCATGATTAGTCCAGGCAATATAAGAAGGTAGTTTTCCATTCCTGTCCTTCTTGGCAGTGACTGTACTAGTCGGAGATCGCAGCCATTGTCTCTATACATGAGATCCTCTGCCTGCTATCGCGGTGTGGTCCCATAACCACCACTACTTGGCGGCTGCTCCAATGGCTTCATCACCATCACGCAGAATAAAAATAAACAAGACAAATCTGAAAAAGTGCAACGTCTGAAATACACAGGCACAGTGATATCATCAGATGGAAGATGCAGCACAGAAATAAAATGCAGTATAGCTCAGGCCAAAATAACATTTCAGAAAATGAAAAATATCTTATGTAACAAAAATTATGTCAATAGAAATGAGAAAGAGAGTCCATCGATGCTGTATATAACCAATTCTGACCTATGGAAGCGAATAATGGACAATAAATTAAAAAAAAGGTGATTAGAGGATACAGAGATGGGATTTCTCAGAAGAATGTTGAATGTTCCCTGGACAGCTAAAAAGACCAATGAGGAAGTTTTCTAAGAGGCCAACACAAAATGCGAGCTTTTAAAAAAACATCAGAAAGAAGCAATCAATTTTTTTTGGGCACATCATGAGAAGAGGAAAGTTGGAATAATTGGTTACAACTGGTAAAATAAAAGGAAAGAGAGATCGCGGTCGACAAAGAGAGAAAATACTGGATAGCTTGGTGTCATGGCATGGAAAACAGTCAACAACAGAACTGATACGATGCACTGTAGATAGAAGATTGTGGAAGGACATGGTCGCCAACGCCAACCGGTACGGCACATGATGATGATGATGATGATGATATAAGATATATAAAGATATGCAAATTTTGATATAGTACTTTAGTTTATCTGACGGCAAAAAACACTTCTGATAAAGTTAAAAGTCAAGCCGTGATCGAAACGCTAGAGGAACTAAAATAAACGTGGATGACTTGGCAATAATTAATATCAACAGGGTAAACAAATAGCAGCTGCTGACAAAGGCGATGACAATTGAAAGTACCGGTAAACAATAAAAGAACAAGCGGCTTGATTGTAAACTATATCCCTACCTTTTGTGAAATGAGCCTCTTTTCGTCCAACATCGAATAGTATTTCATTTATTTCTTCCTCTCTTCTGTAGTACCAGAAAACTACAGAAGAGAGGAAGAAATAAATGAAATACCATTTGCAGACGACCAAGTTCTGATACATGAAACAACTGAGGACCTACAAGAACATATCAACAGGCTAAACAACACTTGTAAACAATACAACATGAAGATCAACATAAGCAAAACCGAAGTAATGGTAATAGCGAGAAAGAAAGAAAAACTAAACATCATAATAGATAATACATCTTTGAAGCAAGTTGACAATTTTAAATATCTGGGTGGCTCGCTAACACAAGACAATAACCAAGAGACCGAGATATATATAAGGTGTAACAAAGCAAGCCAAGTTATAGGCCAAGTATCAACACTATTGAAAAACAAAGCAGTAACTACGGAAGCAAAAAGGGCAATATACAAATACATTTTTCTACCAACTCTGTGTTATCAGTGCCAGAATTGGACGCTGGACTCTAGAACAATAAGAAAGATAACGACCACCGAAATGAAATGTGTCAGAATAATGACAGGATACAGCTTAAGGGACATAGTAAGAAACACTGACATGAGGAAGAAACTCGAAATTGAAATCAGCCATCGAATACATAAAGAAACAACAGATAAACTGGTTCGGCCACATAACAAGACAGAAAGAACCAACAATGAATCAAAGAGCCATAAACAAACGCTACGAAAACGCCAGATTAAGAGGAAGACCGAGAAAGAGATGGATAAAGGGAATACTAGAGTCACTAGGAGGAATAACATCAGAAGAGGCCAACAGAAGAACAGAGAATCGCAGATTGTTTCTCCCCTCGACGCCAACGGCAACAGAGGAAGGATAGAAGGAGAAGAAGAAGGAAATTCGAATACTTCATTAAAATATACATTTATTAACATCTTCAAACTAGGAATACAAATAACAGCAGTATTAGACATGGTGACGACACAACACTGTTTAAAGTGGACGAGATGTGTAGGAAGTATTACAGCGAGGATTTGCATTAAATCAAAGTGAAATGGCGGGAATTCAAAATCAGCAGACATCAATAAATGACATTAGCAAATGCTTATTTCGGGCTAAAAACGCGTTCAGTGAAATTAAATGATTTACATAAGTAGATGAAGTAATAAAATTTAATGAAACTGACGAGGCAAAATAAAATGTATTTTAACAACAGCAAAGACGTTAATCTCTACAAAATGATGAAGAAATACACAAATACATTACTATCAATATCCGTTTAAAAAAAAGTTATTAATCTTCATAATATCAGGAAGATAATCATAAATTCACCTCTGTCAACACCAAACAAAAATAAGAGATTAATCTTCATGATATGAGCAAGATACACATGAATACCCGATTTGAACAACAAAAACATTCATCTTCATATGAAGATGATATCCATGAACCACTGTCGATATCAACCAAAGATAGCTACTTAACAAACATGTTACAAACATTTTACTACACGAATTGTCTCCCTTTCTCCGCTAGTTTTTGCGATACACTTGGGCAAGGTAAAGCTCCCTTTTAGCCCCCCTATCAGGGTTACAAGAAGCCATTGGGGCAAGTGGTGGATGGTGGTGTGTAATCTTAATTGCAGAGACACAGAATGAACTACATGAAATTATAGACATAATAGTAAAAGAAAGCAACAAAAAAGGTCTCATTCTGAATAGTAAGAAATCTGAAGTAATGGTCATATCGACGAAACAATCATCACAAGCATACAGCATACAAATAAACAGGACAAATTTGATACAAGTTCAACGCGTCAAATAATAAACATCATAATAATAACATGGGATGGAAGATGCACCAAAGAAATGAAGTGGAATACTTAAAGACAAAATAGCATTTAAGAAAATGAAAAACGTCTTATGCAACAAATCTATGTCACTAGAAGTGAGAAAGAGAGTTTATCGGTGCTACATATATAGCCAATTCTGACCCAAGGAAACGAATCATGGACAGTAAACAAACAAATGAAAGACGATTAGAAGCCACAGAGAAGATGATTTCTCAGAATAATGTTGAAAGTTCACTGGACAACTAAAAAGACCAATGGGGACATTCTCAAAGAGGCCAACACAAAAAGGAGAACTATTAACCAACACAGAGAACTGAAGTCGTCAGTCGCTGTACACAGCGAGACTTGCTTAGGAGGGAATCTGAGCACATATGGATATGATCGGAGTGTAATGATGATGACCGGCTAATTATTCAATAACATCTGCTTTTCCAACAGTACGCTCCACATCGACCAGATTCCTTTTTCACCGTTAGACTCATCGGTCTCTCAATATATTCATCAATATCCCTCCCTATTCTCTTTCTCTTCTCTTAAAGAATGAAGAACAAACTTGGCGATGGCCTCTTTGTCGAGAGAAAGACCACATTCAGTGCCAGAGATGCCAGCAAACCTATCGGCTATTTCATTACCATGGACACCAGCTTGTCCCGGACATTACACCCACGTTAACGCGTTCACTTTGGAGTCATCCAATAGCTTCATCCACTCCGGTCGCAGACACCGTCTGTTTGTATTCTGCAGCATACTATGTGAGTCAGTTTCCAAGACTGTCTGATCCACGTTCTATGTAACCAACCATGATATCGCCGGCGTTGCTGCTTCTATCTACATTCTCATTCTGAACATCGTAATGATTTACTTGCCAGATTCTCAAATCACTTCTCAGCCATGGTGGTATGCCACAAAACCCCAACCACTGCGCTGTCCTCAAGTAACCGAACCATCCGTGTTGATGATCGGATCCTGAAGTGAAGACACTATTTTACAATGAATTCTCATGTTACGACCTCGATAGCCCCATAGGCCCAGGTTCGACACTTCCTGCCGAGCTGAATGATTGCTCTGGTTAGCTCATTTTCTCCGCTGCCACTCTGCTGATGGGCCTATTTTTTAAGTTGACATGAATTTGTATCTGGTCACATTTCTAAATGAAGCCATGAATCTCAAGGCTGGTAAAGTTCAGCCCAATAGTGACATTCCCTGACCCGCTGGATCACTATTTTGATGTAAATTCGTGCTCTAGGAGAAGTCATCCATTATTTCTACAGGACCACGTCTCCGATATTACAGTCAGTACGTAATGCTTTCTCTGTTTTGGCCACACGAGATTTCCCATCCTTCATACGTTTCCCTTGGAGGTGCGGGTGGCCGTGTCGCTAAAATCATTGCCTCGCTGAAAAGTCAAGGTACGGTGTTCGAAACCCGCGGTAGACGGAAAGGATTTGTTTCTATCTGGGATAAAATAACAATTCTGAGCCTCACACGTCGTGGCGACTTTAACCAAGCGCCCTTTATCCCTCTGGCTCTATCGTGAGACCCCCCGCCAAAGTGAGTGACCGAATTAATAACATGTGACCCCTGAACCATGAAAGCGACGGTTCAAATCGGGGAGTATCAAACCTCGTTTATTTTCCTATCGGGGAGATGTGGAGGGTTAAATAAAATTACCGACCTGAACACCTCTGGGCAAATGGACAGGTGGTCTTATATATTTCCACTCCCCCCCCCCCCCCCCACCGGCACACTAGAGAAGTTGGATACAGCCGTAAAGATAATAACAGATTGTGTTTCTTCGTATCGGCAATAAACCAAAATGACAACGATGAGAATGATAATAAAGTAAACGATGGTATTTGACGTGTAAATGTAATAATCAGTTGTTTGTGAATTGGATTTTGGTGATAGTTATAACGCAGCTTGTCATAAGTTTGTGGCTGATCTTGTTCATAATATGTGTATGTGTGCGCGTGTGTGTGTGTTGCGATGATGTTAAACAAACGGCGGTACCGATGCTATAAGAAATAATGACGAAGATGGAAGTGTTGATTAAAGTTGCTACATTAAACATAGATAACATAAGCACAACAGTAGCAGCACAAAATTCGTTACTGTGTATTTTTACACACAACCACACACGCACTATAAGTTAGTGCTCGTTTTAAAATTCAAGTTTTTATTTTAGACATCACTTAAATAGCAAGCACATAAAGTTTAGTCTATCAAATCAACATATCGTGTTGGTGAATAGTGACTGGACATGCTGCGCAGAGTCCAAAAAAATGACAAAGATAGAGATAAACAGAGAAAGTTGACGATGTCAAGACGATGAGTATCAAAAACCCCTTGAATTATGAGATGAATTAAAACAAAAAGATATGGAAAATCTCTCTACTTACCACGGACGAATGTTGTCACAGCGATGAAAAATAACAATAGAAAAGTCATATTGTTGTAGCAGTGTAGAGAATAGAATTCACTCTAAGCTGTCAGGTCTTAAATGAAACAAGTCTATGGCTGGTGTGGCCGGGTTGTATTAGCGGCATGGCTTTTTTGTAGGAGATACTCCCGACAATCATGGAATCTCAAGTGGACACGGGGATTGAAACTACAGGGACACGTCACAAAGTAAACTTTAATTGTAATGTTCTCTTAGAGAAGATGAAAGTTGGAAGAAAGAATAAGCTATTATTTTCTAGAGATAAATGAGAATAATTTATTCTAAAGATTGTCACGACAAAGTTTTCATAGACAGAAATTGTTGTCAGAATTGAAACATTGAATTTCTCTGCACTTTAAGCTGCTGGAATGTAAAACTTTCAAACAAACTGAATAATTGTTCCAGTTCGTCTAATTCAAAAATGAATTAAATTGCAACAATTGTTTAGCATCACATGAATTGAGTCAGATACTCCAAGAAACAAACCTTTCAAACAAAGCCTTCTTTCTAGACCTTGTTTAATGTAAGCTTTTGACGTCATCAAACTCCAACAAACAATGAATCCTTTCAAAAGAACGAGACACAGCGGTTCAGAAAATAAGAAGTTTGAAAATGCTTGTATTGCTATGTTATGCCATATTTGAATAATTAATAATTAAACGTAGGAAAGTGAGAACCGCTCTTATTTAATGTTTCTTCACGTGATCTCAATAACCGCTCTATTACTTCGACAAATCATTAAGACAACGCGCGCGGGGGAATTCTTAGAGCCACGGGCCTAGTAAAGAATAGAAGGTCGCTGACAGTTGATACCGTCCCTTACAAGACAACAAGAAACGTCACCGATGTAAGCTTTTAACTAATCAAATATGTTAGTGACTGGTTAGTTGTTGAAACAAGTCACTGGTTAATCAACTTCCATTTAATGTTAGTAACAGTCAAACATACGCATCGATGGTTGATTACAATGGAGCGCCATTCAGTCTCTTAATTTGATGGTGCAGGTTGTCATAGTCTAATTTGCCCATCTTTTGATGTTATACGTCCATGTTAATCTTGGTCTGTTTTATTTTGTATTTTCCCTTCCAAGATTACTTTTAGTAGGCTGTTGTGTCTTTTAACATGCTCCAAAAATCTCATTTATCCTGTTTGAATTGTGTCTAGTAGTTCTCTTTTCATTTTCAATTGTTTTAAGACTTCATCATTTATTTTTCTTTCTTTCCTTCCAAATCTTCACATATTTCTATAAATCCACATTTCAAAGACTTAAATTTTCTGCTCTGTTTTCTTTTCGAATGTCCATATTTCTGCATCATACAGGAATGTTAAGAATATATAACATTTTGCCATTCTTAATTTTAGCCCTGGTGTTATTTCTTTTGATGTTGGTATTTTTGTCATGGATTTAAAATTATTTGTTGCCATTCCTATTCTTTTGTTTATTTCAGTTTTATATTTTACCTTTAACCATTTTAAAAGAAGATAACTTTTCGGCAAAACAGCCTTCTCTTTAATCAAGTTTGTGTGTGAACAGTTTGTTTGGTCTGACTGAAGATTTATAGTCGAAAGATTTAACCATTTCTGTGTTTGGACATCTGATAGTTTTGAAAACAGAGCGAACATAAACAGATAATTGAATAGATGGAAAGTAATCAGTTCCACAACTGAACTGAAACAAAATAGATAAGAACGCTAATTAGATTATCAAAGCAGATGTTAGTTGTATTGTCATCTTCAGGCTCAAACTATTTTTTCTAAAAACAGTCTAACAGTATTTACAGTTCACAAGATTTATTGTTTCTACCACATTTTTGTGAGCACTGATACTTTATAGAAGTGGTTCCCTATCTGCATAGAAAGATTTAGTAATATTTTAACATGAAAGAAGCATTTCAGAGACTGGTTAGTTTGATAGTACCTACAGTGATGCCTCGGTTTTCGACACATGTGTTGTTAAAATATAAAGTATAATTTAAGGAAAATTTTGAAAGTATCTTACACGATCGTATAAAAATATATTTTTTTTTAAATGACACGTGACTATATAGTAGTAGTAGGAGTGGAAATATAATCATCAAATTAGACAGTGTCATTGCAAGAATAGGATGCCAGTGCTAATTTTTAAATGTATTATTTCTAACACCTTAATAATACCAGCACCATTTATGCCAACTTAGTAAAGCTGGCACCATTTAATTTCTATCTATTGACCTTTCGAGCCGTAACCGGCCCATAGGGCGTAGACCAAGATACACCTTCTCCTATATGAATTTTTGTTCTAGCAGTTTTCTTTTAAAGATATTTTATCAAATCTCGCCATCTGTCTCTGTTCTGTGCAAGCAGTTCTATCTCATTGAGGGAGCCGATTCCTGCTGCTCTTGCCTCTCTCATCAATGTTCTTCTCAGTGTCTCCCTGGGTCTTCCTCTTTTTCTTTTACCTGTTGTTTCCCATATGAGGGCTTGCTTTGCTATTCGATTATTATCTCTTCTCATCACATGTCCAACGTATGACCATCGTCTTTTCTTTATTACTGAAGATATTAGTGGTTGATTGGCGATTTCTCTACATTTAATTTCACACAACTTAAAAAGGTCAGCAACATATGTTATGTGACCATTGCAAAGCCGGTGCCCATTACTTTCTAGCACCATAGTAAGGCCGGAAATCATGTTTTTTTTTTCTTCAAATTAATAAGTAGGGTAGCCATCACCCCGGCCCCCCCCCCCCCGCTAAAGCCAGTACCCATTATTTCCGACATTAGTAGGGTCGGCTCCAAATTTGTATTTCCACCACAGTAAGGTCGGCACTAATTATTTTTCCCACCTTAATTTTACCGGCTCCTTTATATATTTTCCACCTTAGTAAGACCGGCACCCATTATTTTTTTTTCACCTTTATAAAATCGACACACATTTTTTTTCTCAGCTTAGTTAGGCCGGCATCCATTATTTTTCCAATTTTTTATAAGGCCGGCATCCATTATTTTTCAAATTTTTTATAAGGCCGGCATCCATTATTTTTCACATTTTTTGGAAGGACGGCATCCATTATTTTTCAAATTTTTTATAAGGCCGGCATCCATTATTTTTCAAATTTTTTATAAGGCCGGCATCCATTATTTTTCAAATTTTTTATAAGGCCGGCATCCATTATTTTTCTTTTTTTTTTTGGAAGGACGGCATCCATTATTTTTCAAATTTTTTATAAGGCCGGCATTTTATTATTTTTCAAATTTTTTATAAGGCCGGCATCCATTATTTTTCAAATTTTTTATAAGGCCGGCATCCATTATTTTTCAAATTTTTTGGAAGGACGGCATCCATTATTTTTCAAATTTTTTGTAAGGCCGGCTCCATTATTTTTCACATTTTTTGTAAAGACAGCATCCATTATTTTTCACATTTTTTGTAAGGACAGCATCCATTATTTTTCACATTTTTTGTAAGGACAGCATCCATTATTTTTCACATTTTTGGTAAGGACAGCATCCATTATTTTTCAATTCTTTTGTAAGGACAGCATCCATTATTTTTCACATTTTTTGTAAGGACAGCATCCATTATTTTTCACATTTTTTGTAAGGACAGCATCCATTATTTTTCACATTTTTGGTAAGGACAGCATCCATTATTTTTCAATTCTTTTGTAAGGACAGCATCCATTATTTTTCACATTTTTTGTATGGACAGCATCCATTATTTTTCACATTATTTGTAAGGACAGCATCCATTATTTTTCAAATTTTTTGTAAGGACGGCATCCATTATTTTTCACATTTTTTGTAAGGCCGGCATCCATTATTTTTCACATTTTTGTAAGGACGGCATCCATTATTTTTCACATTTTTTGTAAGGACGGCATCCATTATTTTTCAAATTGTTTGTAAGGACAGCATCCATTATTTTTCACATTTTTTGTATGGACAGCATCCATTATTTTTCACATTATTTGTAAGGACAGCATCCATTATTTTTCAAATTTTTTGTAAGGACGGCATCCATTATTTTTCAAATTGTTTGTAAGGACGGCATCCATTATTTTTCACATTTTTTGTAAGGACGGCATCCATTATTTTTCACATTTTTTGTAAGGACGGCATCCATTATTTTTCACATTTTTTGTAAGGACGGCATCCATTATTTTTCACATTTTTTGTAAGGACGGCATCCATTATTTTTCAAATTGTTTGTAAGGACGACATCCATTATTTTGTTAACATAATAATTCAGCATTCAATGTTTTTTTTCCAACTTAGTAAGACCGACATTGATTATTTTTTTTTCCAATTTAGTAAAGCCGGATACAACTATTTTTTCCAACGTAATAAGGGATACACCTATTTTTTTCACCTCATTAAGGCCGGCACTAAATGATTTTCTAAGTTTGTAAGGCCGGCACTAAATGTTTTTCTAAGTTTGTGAGACCGGCACTAAATGTTTTTCTAAGTTTGTGAGGCCGGCACTAAATGTTTTTCTAAGTTTCTGAGGCCGGCACAAAATGTTTTTCTAAGTTTGTGAGACCGGCACTAAATGTTTTTCTAAGTTTGTAAGGCCGGCACTAAATGTTTTTCTAAGTTTGTAAGGCCGGCACTAAATGTTTTTCTAAGTTTGTAAGGCTGGCACTAAATGTTTTTCTAAGTTTGTGAGGCCGGCACTAAATGTTTGTCTAAGTTTGTAAGGCCGGCACTAAATGTTTTTCTAAGTTTGTAAGGCCGGCACTAAATGTTTTTCTAAGTTTGTAAGGCCGGCACTAAATGTTTTTCTAAGTTTGTAAGGCCGGCACTAAATGTTTTTCTAAGTTTGTAAGGCTGACGCTAAATGTTTTTCTAGGTTTGTAAGGCCGGCACTAAATGTTTTTCTAAGTTTGTAAGGGCGGCACTAAATGTTTTTCTAAGTTAGTAAGTAAAAAAAGTAAAGTACCCCCGTCACGCCAAGTGGCGTATAGGGAAATATGGTGTTAGTGACCCTATATTTTACAGACCTTCAGCACATGATTTTTGGGGTAATGTGGTCAGTATTACGCCCGTGCTGCTTTACTTTCCCAGAAAAACATCCGGTACCCATTTAAGGCTGGGTGAACCCGGAAGCCGTCGGTTGGGATCGAACCCTACCCCTTGTCCGTGGTAGTCCAGTTCACTAACCACTGAGCTATCGCGGCTCCCATAAGTTAGTAATGCCGGCACTAAATGTTTGTCTAAGTTTGTGAGGCCGGCACTCAAAGTTATTCTTAGTATGTGAGGCCGGCTCTCAATATTTTTTTCAAACTTGGTAAGGCCGGAACTCATTAATTTTTTTTATTTTAATCTTTGTAATTCGGGGAATAATTTGTTGCGTAAACTTAGTTAGGCCGCCATTTTTAGCATTTTTTTCAAATAAAAATGGCCAGCAGCCAAATTTTTTCTTCAGCTTAGTAAGAACGACATTAATTATTATTCTCATCTTAGTAAAGGCTGGCAATTATTATTTTTTGTCAAATTAATAAGGCCGGCACCTATTATTATTTTACAATATAATAAGACCGGCATCCATTATTTTGCCTAATCTTAGTAAGGTGGGCCCTTTTCAATTGTTTCCAACCTATTAAGTCCAGCAACAACTATTTATTTTACGTTTGTAAATCCGGCACACATTAACTTTTTCCAACTTAGTAAGGCCGGTTTCCACTAGTTTTTTTTTTTTTTAACTTAATGAAGCCGGTACCCAGCTTTCTTAGCACAGTAAGGCCAGAACTAATTAGTTTTCCAACTTAATGAGGCCAGCAATCGATATTTTTATCGAACTTAGTAAGGCCGGCTCTCATTTTTTTGCTTAATCTTAGTAAGGTGGGCCCTTTTTAATTTTTTCCAACTTATTAAGCCCAGCAACAACTATTTATTTTACGTTTGTAAATCCGGCACACATTAACTTTTTCCAACCTATTAAGCCCAGCAACAACTATTTATTTGACGTTTGTAAATCCGGCACACATTAACTTTTTCCAACCTATTAAGTCCAGCAACAACTATTTATTTTACGTTTGTAAATCCGGCACACATTAACTTTTTCCAACTTAGTAAGGCCGGTTTCCACTAGTTTTTTTTTTTTCAACTTAATGAAGCCGGTACCCAGCTTTCTTCGCTCAGTAAGGCCGGAACTAGTTTTCCAACTTAATGAGACCAGCAATCGATATTTTTATCGAACTTAGTAAGGCCGGCTCTCATATTTTTCCCCCAATTAATAAGTCCGGATCAGCCTTGGGCAAGGTGGAGCTCCCGTTTAGCCCCCCAATCAGGGGTTTGAGAAGCCATTGGAGCAGGTGATGGATGATGTGGGAGCAACCGACAAGTAGTGTCGGTTATGGGTACACCGCTATGGCAGGCAGAGGATCTCATGTATAGAGACAATGGCTGCGATCTCCGATTAGTACAGCCACTGCCAAAAAGGAAAGGAATGGCAAACTGCCTTCTTATATATTGCTTAGAATAATCATGTTAAGAAACAATCACCATCTTTCGGGCACATCATGAGAAGAGGAAAAATTGGAATAGTTATTTAGCTAAGTGGCAGTGTTACCTAGCGTTTGGCTTTTCGTTACAAGGCGCTGTGCCACTGAGTATGGGTTCGATCCTGCTTCGGTCCATACATATTTCTTTGTTTTTTTCTCTGTTGTTGATTAATTGTCATTTTTTCCGAGTGCTGTTAACATACCTCTTCCTCTGAATTGATTTGAAAATTGGAATACTTGGTTAAAACTGACAAAATAAAAGGAAAGGGAGATCGTGGACGACAAAGAGAAAAAATACTGAATAGCTTGGTGTCATGGCATGGAAAACAGTCAAGAACAGAACTGATACGATGCACTGTAGATATAAGATTGTGGAATGACGTGATCGCCTACGCCAACCGGTATGGCACATGATGATGAATAAGTCCATCACCCATAACTTTTCTCCAAAGTAATAAAGCCGGCACCCATGCTTTTTTACTCACCTTAGTAAGGTAGACTCTAATTAACTTTTCTCCCTTAGCATAGCCAGTACACATTTTTTTCCCATCATAGTAATACCAGCATCCACCATTATTTTCAAACATAGTAATGCCGACCTCTATATATTAAGGCCCACTCTCATTATATTTATCATCTTAATAAGGAAGGCAATCATAACTTTTGTCATCTTAGTGAGAGCGGAACACATTTTTTTTTCATTAATAACTCCGATACCCATTATTTACGTCCACCTTTGTAAGACCGGCACCCATTATTTTTCTCAACCATAGTGGGACCGGCACCCATTATTTTTCTCCTTAGTAGGACCGGCACCCATTATTTTTATCCACCTTAGTGGGACCGGCACCCATTATTTTTCTCCTACTTAGTAGGACAGGCGCCCATTATTTTTCTCCTACTTAGTAGGACAGGCACCCATTACTTTTCTCCACCTTAGTAGGACCGGCACTCATTATTTGTGTCCACCTTAGTGGGACCGGCATCCATTACTTTTGTCCACCTTAGTATGACCGGCACCCATTATTTTCTCCACATTAGTAGGACCGGCACCCATTATTTTTATCCACCTTAGTGGGATCGGCACCCATTATTTTTCTCCTACTTAGTAGAACAGGCACCCATTATTTTTCTCCACCTTAGTAGGACCGACACCCATTATTTTTTTCCACCTTAGTGGGACCGACACCCATTACTTTTGTCCACCTTAGTAGTACCGGCGCCCATTATTTTCTCCACATCAGTAGGACCGGCACCCATTATTTATCTGCTCCTTAGTAGGACCGGCACCCATTATTTTTCTCCATCTTAGTAGGACCGGCACCCATTGTTTTTCTCCACCTTAGTAGGACCGACACCCATTGTTTTTCTCCATCTTAGTAGGACCGACACCCATTGTTTTTTCTCCATCTTAGTAGGACCGACACCCATTATTTTTCTCCACCTTAGTAGGACCGGCACCCATTATTTTTATCCACCTTATTGGGACCGGCACCCATTATTTTCTCCTCCTTAGTAGGACCGGCACCCATTATTTTTATCCACCTTAGTAGGGCCAGCAAACCAGCAAACATTATTTATTTTTCAAAACTAATAAGGCCGGAAAACATTTTGTTTTTTTCCTTTTGAGGGTAGAACTCATTACTTTTTCTCAACTTATTAAGGCCTGGCACCCATTATTTTTCTCATCTTAGTAAAGCGAGCATTTATTTTTTCCAATTTAATATGACCAGAAACTATTTTTTTTTTCTCAAATTAGTAAGATTTGCATCCATTATTTTTTCTTGCCATAGATAAGTCTGCATCCATTATTTTGTCTTACCATAGGTAAGTCTGCATCCATTATTTTGTCTTACCATAGATAAGTCTGCATCCATTATTTTGTCTTACCATAGGTAAGTCTGTATCCATTATTTTGTCTTACCAAAGGTAAGTCTGCATCCATTATTTTGTCTTACCAAAGGTAAGTCTGCATCCATTATTTTGTCTTACCAAAGGTAAGTCTGCATCCATTATTTTTTTAAAAACTCAATATGGTCGGCATCAATTACTTTTTACACATTATAAAGGCCAGCACTCATTACTTTTCCTAATTAGTATGTTAGTACCTATTTTTTCTCAACTTTATAAGGTTAGCACTCGTTATTTTTTCTAAAGTATGAAGTCAGACACTCATTATTGTTTTAACCTTAGTAATACTGGCTATCATTTTTTGTTCCCAACTTAGAAAAGCCGACATTCTTTATTTATTTATTTTTTTTCAAAATTAGTAAGGTCGAAATTCATTATTTTTTTTGGGAACTTAGTAAGGCCGACTACCATTATTTTTTGCTCCTTAGTAAAGCCCTCACCCATTATTTTTTTCTAACTTAGTAAAGACGGCACTCATTATTCTTTTTCAATAAAATATGGCGGGTACCCATACTTTTTTTCCCAACTTATGGCACCCATTTTGTTTTCTTCAAAATGTTTAAGCCCGGCACCCAGTACTGTTTTGTTTAATTTAGTAAAGCCGGCACTAATTATTTTTCTGGCTTAGTAATTCGTGCACTTTTAATTTTTATCGAACTTAGTCAGCCTGGCTGTCATTATTTTTAGTTCAAATTAATAAGTCCGGCACCCATTATTTTTCTCCAAAATGATAAGACCAGTACTCATGTTCTTTCTCACCTTAGTAGGGCCGGCGCTCATTATTTTTACCCTTTTTCATCATCATCAAGTGCTGGGCCTGCTGTTGTAGGGGATTGTGTCTCTCCGCAACTTTCGATCTTGGCAGCTATTTATCATTTCTGTTGTTGACCTTCTGCCAAGCCATTCTCTTAAGCTGTCTGTTATTTTTTTCTCTATGCTTTCCTCTATCTCTTCGTCCCTCAATTTTTCCAGTTGATACAATATATTCAAATTGTTCTCTTCTCATTACATGACCAAAAAATGATGATTGTTTCTTCCTAATATTGGAAATTAGCTCTCTTTTTGCTTTGACCTCTCTCAGAACATCTTCATTACTCTTTTTAGCTGTCCATGGTACTCTCAACATTCTTCTGCAAAACCACATTTCAACAAACTCCAATGATTTTCTTGTCTGTTGTCCTATTGTCCATGATTCGCATCCATATGTTAAGACTGGCTCTACGTAACATTTAAGAACTCTTTTCCTTGTTTCTTTTGTCAAAAATGGATTGCATAGTATCTTCTTCATTTTTTTGGAACGCTGCTTTTTCCTAAGCCATTCTGCATCTCACCTCTTTTGTACATCTTCCGTCTGAAGTTAACAAAGTTCACAAATATTTAAATTCATTTACCTGTTTTAATATTGTTCCACTTGTCTTTATTTTGCACTGAGGTGATGTCTTTTACTTTGTTGTTACCATTACCTCTGTCTTTTTGCTATTAAGGCTGAGTCCTTTATTTTTGCTTTCTTTCACTATAATGTCCAACATTTCTTGTACCCTTTTTAGTAAACCCGAAAACATTAATTTTTCACTGTTAGCATGGCCAGTACACATTTTTTCCCCCATCATAGTAAGCCATGCATCAATAATTATTTTCAAACTTAGTAAAACCGGTACCCATTATTTTTTTTTCCTAAATTATAAAGCCGACTCCCATTATTTTTTATCACCTTATTATAGCAATCAAAATTTCTGTCATCTTAGTGAGACCGGCATAATTTTTAATTAAAAATTGTGCTAGCCTCACAAGGTTTTCCCACCCATTATTATTATCCACCTTAGTAGGGCCGGCACCAATTATTCCTCCAAACTTTAGTGTAAGTAAGTAAAGTAAAGTACCCCCCGTCACGCCAAGTGGCGTATAGGGAAATATGGTGTTAGTGACCCTATATTTTACAGACCTTCAGCACATGATTTTTGGGGTAATGTGGTCGGTATTATGCTGTTTTACTTTCCCAGAAAAAATCCGGTACCCATTTAAGGCTGGGTGAACCCGGAGCCGTCGGTTGGGATCGAACCCTACCCCTTGTCCGTAGTAGTCCAGTTCACTAACCACTGAGCTATCGCGGCTCCCACTAATTTTTAGGGAATTAGTAAAACCCAGGTGTCCTCGCCAGGGTACGAACCCCGGCTGTTGCCGTGGTAAGCCAACCGCCTATCGATTGCGCTAACCGGACACCCAAACTTTAGTGTAGCTGTCATTAATTTTTGCCTAAATTATTAAGTACGGCACTCATTTTTCGCAATTAGTACTTACTGGCGGAAATCATTATTTGTTCGCAACTTAGAAAGGTCGACACTTTTTTTATTTTTCCAAATGATTAAGGCCGGCACTCATATTTTTTTTCGAACTTAGTAAGACCGACTCCCATTATTTTTTGTTCAATTTAATAAGTTCGGCATCCAATATTTTTTCCACCGTAGTAAAGCCGTCACCCATTATTTTTTTGTAAATCGGTAAAGATTTCTTTTTCAATAAAAATATGACCGGCACACATTATTTGTTATCACCTTCGTCAAGCCGGCATCGAATAACTCATTTTACATGAGAGCTCTGAACAATACATGAGAGCTCTGAACAACATACATGAGAGCTCTGAACACATACATGAGAGCTCTGAACACAACATACATGAGAGCTCTGAACTACATGAGAGCTCTGAACACAACATACATGAGAGCTCTGAACAAACATACATGAGAGCTCTGAACACAACATACATGAGAGCTCTGAACACAACACACATACATGAGAGCTCTGAACACAACATACATGAGAGCTCTGAACACAACATACATGAGAGCTCTGAACACAACATACATGAGAGCTCTGAACACAACATACATGAGAGCTCTGAACACAACATACATGAGAGCTCTGAACACAACATACATGAGAGCTCTGAACACAACATACATGAGAGCTCTGAACACAACATACATGAGAGCTCTGAACACAACATACATGAGAGCTCTGAACACATACATGAGAGCTCTGAACACAACATACATGAGAGCTCTGAACAACATACATGAGAGCTCTGAACAAAACATACATGAGAGCTCTGAACACAACATACATGAGAGCTCTGAACAACATACATGAGAGCTCTGAACACAACATACATGAGAGCTCTGAACACAACATACATGAGAGCTCTGAACACAACATACATGAGAGCTCTGAACACAACATACATGAGAGCTCTGAACACAACATACATGAGAGCTCTGAACACAACATACATGAGAGCTCTGAACACATACATGAGAGCTCTGAACAACACAACATACATGAGAGCTCTGAACACGACATACATGAGAGCTCTGAATACATGAGAGCTCTGAACACAACATACATGAGAGCTCTGAACACAACATACATGAGAGCTCTGAACACAACATACATGAGAGCTCTGAACACAACATACATGAGAGCTCTGAACACGACATACATGAGAGCTCTGAATACAACATACATGAGAGCTCTGAATACAACATACATGAGAGCTCTGAACACAACATACATGAGAGCTCTCAACACAACATACATGAGAGCTTAATTTTGTTTATCAGTTCTCTCATTTCAAACCCCGTTATCCTCCTCTACTGCATTGATATTATTAAATTTTACTGAGCGCATGTCTGATACAATATAACATTTTGTATTTATAGAACTGGTACAAATGCGTTATTGTGAAGAGATCGACGGGACCTAGCGATTGTATATAATCAATGGGTTTACTTGTATCCTACCGTAACAAAGATTGCGCTCGTTTGAGAGACTTCTGGTGACATCTTCCAGTGACTTCAGCTTTCGAGTTTAACAACAAACTATGGCTGTTCTAGCGTTATGTATCCTGGCTTTGGTAGCAGTTTGTGTCTGTGGAGGTAAGTACATGTAAAGTTAATTTAGCCACAATTATTATCAATCCGACATTCTACAACAGTGGTCTTGTGTCAGTTGTAGCGTGAAGGGTGCACTGGTAAACATATTGTTCGTTCAGTTCATTTTTATCATACACGGTAGGTCATTATCATCAAGTACGGTGCCTCGAGGTATAGGTCATTGTGTCTCTCCATAACTCTCGATCACGACAGTTCCTTATCATATCTGTTGTTGACCTGCTGTAAAACCATTCTATTAGGCTTACTGTTGTCTTTTCTCTTTATAACTGGCAAAATACAGGGAAAAAGAGATCGCGGACGACAAAAAGAGAAGATACTACATCGGTGTCATGGCATGAGAAACATTCAAGAACAGAAATAATACGATGCACGGGGATAGGAGATTGTGGAAGGACGAATAGTCAATGAAAATAAAACAATTAGAAGATAAAAAATCAAGGAAAACCATTGAATAAAATATAACAAATGAATTAAAAAATTCGCGATAAAGGTAAGAAGAGAAGAAAAATATTGGAGGTGTTAAAGAAAACTGTAATCACCATCGCAACAACGGTATGGGGAGCGAAACTAAGAACAACAGAAGGGATAAAGTGCACACCGTGGTGGAACAATGCAAAGAAAGTAAAAATAATAGTTAAAAATAGAGGGAGATCAAGAACCAAGAATAATATTTAAAAATATGCCTTATTCTGGTTAAAAAAAAAACTTTAATGTTTTTATCAAAGAAGCTAAGCAAAACACCTAGACAGAATATGGACAAAATATAAGCAGGAACTTCAAGACAGTCATAAAAGACTTCTACAAAGCAGTAAAAGCCATAATAGTAAGACAGAAAACCACGATCCCAATGGACTCTTAAATGACAAAGATGAACAGCTAATATCAAATAACTAACATATGCAGCAGAGATGGAAATAATATTCCCAATGCCTATTGAACATGGCACCAACTAACAATCATCATCATCAAGTAACATGCCTGTAGGCATCAAGTAGGTGATCATGTCTCTTTATAATTTTCGACAGCTAATTATCATTTATATTGCTAACCTTGTGCCAATATATCCTCTTAAGCTGTATTATATCTATGGTCTTTTCTCTTTGCTTCCGTCTGTCACTTCGTCCCTCATTTTTCCCCTTGTTTCAATATATTCCATCTGTTCCCTTCTCATTGCATGTCAAAAAATGATGATTTTTCTTCCTATTTTGGAAGTTAGCTCTCCTTTCGCTTTGGCCTTTTAAAGAACGTTTTCATTATTCTTCTTAGCTGTCCATGGTTATCTCGACACTCCTCTGTAAAACTATATTTCTACAGCCTTTATTGAGTTTCTTGTCTGCTGTCCTATTGTCCATGATTCACAGCAATATGATAAGACTGGCTCTATATAACATTTAAAAATACTTTTCCTGTTTTTGTGTGTGTCAAAAATGGATTGTACATTCCCGTCCTCATTTTTTGGAAAGCTGCTTTTTCCTGAGCCATTCTGCATCTCGCCTCTTTTGTACATTTACCATCAGAGGTTAACATTGTTCCCATATATTTAAATTTATTTACCTGTTTTAATATTGTTCCACTTGTCTTTATTTTACTGTGCGGTGATGGCTGTTCCGACTACCAATAGCACAACAAAAACCACACAAGAATGCACAAACACTGAACCCAATATCATGAAAGAGGAAATGGAAGAAGCAATCAAAGATGTGGAACATTCGTTGCTCTGGGAAACATATAGAAATCCAAAGGAATTATGTTAAAAGCAAAATAAAAATGATCAACTCCAATGTTAAGTCAGTCTTATTATATGGCTGTGAATCATGCAGTGCAACAAACATGATAATCATGAAGATACATACCTTCATTAATGGATGCTTGCGCAGAATAAAAGGATTGAACAGCAAGGACAAAATCACTAGCATAGAAGTATGGAAAAGTACCAGATACATTTCAATTTGTGATATGCGGATGACACAGTCTTCATAGCAGAGTCAGAGATTGAACTACAAGAAATGATAGACATAATAAATAGTAAAATAAAACAAAACGAATGGTCTCAGTCTGAATAGTAAGAAAACAGAAGTAATGTTCATATCGAAGAAACAAACACCATCATGGAGCATTCAAATAAGCAGAACAAATCTAAAAAAAAAGTGCAACGCGTCAAATGGTTATGGTTATGGAAGGCCCCGATATCACTGCAAACGAATTAAAATTCATAATGGCTCAACCGGCCGTGCTAGTAGAATCATCCGAATTAGTTTCTCATCTCCCAAACAAAGAAAGGTAGCTGTAGTCCCCATCATAACAGTATCAGCACACGCCGAAAAACATAAGGCGAAACCGCGCAGAAAGTGAACATAACCATCTGTTCTCCATCATACGATATCATCATTCATCGTAAACAAATCGGAATATCGAAATACGATCAAAACAGACGAAATGCACAGCTCACAGTGTGCACAGAACACGTAACTCAGTAACTCCTGCTACAACCGGGACTTGGAACATGAGAAAACTGCAACAAGGAACACTTTTCAGACATTGCCTTCAATTGTCCCTGTCGCATACACACCATAATGACCTATAGTTCACGTACTCCTGAAAATGATGATCGTCATATTTGTAAAAAAAAACTTACGCACAATAATATCATCAAATGTTAGATTCTCCTTCTTCTTTCCTTCCTCATCTGCCTTTCAGCGTCGAGGTGAGGTATAATTTGCGGTCTTTTGCTCTTCTGTTCGCCTCTGCTGCTGTTATGTTTCCTAGTGCTTCTGATATTCCATTGATCCATCTTTTTCGTGGTCGACCCTTGGGTCTGGTGTTCTCACTACGTTTGTTGAAGGCTCGTTGTGTTGTGTTTTGATCTTTCTGCCTTGTCACGTGGCCAAACCATTGTATCGGTATATATTCTATGGCGGGGGCTATTCCTAGCTTTTTTCTCAGTTCTTCATTTCTGATCTTATCTCTCAGACTGTTTCCTGTCATTCGTCTAACACATTTCATCTCAGTAGAGGTTATTTTTCTTATTGTTCTTGCATCTAGGGTCCAGGACTGGCATTGGTAGCACAACATTGGGATGAAGATTGTATTGTATAGTGCTCGTTTTGCCTCTAGAGGTATTTCCTTCTTGGACAATAGTGGTGATAACTGTGCAATGATTTGACAAGCATTGTTGCATCTTGATTCTATCTCTGCTGTTTGAGAATTATCGTTTGTCACTAATCTTCCTAGGTATTTGAATTCCTCTACTTGTTTTAGTTGCCTGCCTTCTATAGTTATGTTGATGTTCTGTTTATTTTTGGCGACATTCATGACTTCTGTTTTGTTGATGTTGATTTTCATGTTGTATTTTGTGCCTGAGATGTTGAGTTTGTTTAAGTGTTCTAGTAGGTCTTCAATTGTTTCATATATTAGTGCCTGATCGTCTGAAAATAAACGCTCGTTGATCTCCTCTGTCTCTGATGGGTTGGCTAGCTTGCATATATGGTCCATGTATGTAATAAACAATAGGGGGGATAGTACGCACCCCTGTCTTACACCTGATCTAACTTCAAAGTGGTCTGTGTAGCCTGCTGCTGTTCTGACCCTGCAGCTGCTGTTGATGTAGATACTTTTAATAAGGTTGGTTATATGTTTGTTTACTCCGTATGTTGTTAGTATCTTCCACATTTGTTCTCTGTTTACTCTGTCGAATGCTTTTTCCTGTTCAATGAAGGTTATGTATACATTTTGATTGTGTTCTGTCGTTTTTTCTGCAAGCTGTTTTAATGTGAATAGAGCGTCGGTTCATCCTCTTTTTTTCGGAACCCCATTTGAGAATCGCTTAACTGTAGTTCTTTTATTGGTCTCATCCTTTTTTCAAAGATTATGGCGTATAGCTTTCCTACATGGCTGAGAAGAGATATACCTCTATATTGATTGCAGCCTCGTTTGCTACCTTTCTTTTTTCCATATTGGTATCATGATTGCCTCTTGCCAGTCTTCTGGGGCTCGTTGTTGGTGTCATGATGCATTAAATATTCTGTGCAGCCATGTCACTCCTGTTTCTCCTGCTGCTGCTATTATTTCTATTGGTATGTTATCTATCCCCGGTGCTTCATTTCTTGGTGCATATTTGATTACTTCTTCGATTTCCTCTTTCATGATGTTGGGTTCAGTATTTGTGAGTTCTAGTGTGGTTTTGGTTGTCTTATTGGTAGTTGTTATGTTTAACAGGTCTTCAAAATATTCTTTCCATCTCTGTTGCATATGTTGGTTATTTGTTATTGGCTGTCCGTCATTAAAATTTATCAGCTCAATAGGATCATGGTTTTTCTTTTCTCGCTCTTGTGGCTTTTACTGCTTTGTAGAAATCTCTTGTGGCTGTCTTGAAGTCCCTGCTCACGTTTTGTCTGAATTCTGTCTAATTCTTTTGCTTAGCTTCGTTGCTCAATATTTTAACTCTTTTTCGAACTAATGCATATTTGTCATATTTTTCTTGGTTCTTATTCTCCCTCCAATTTTTAAACAGTTTTTTTTTCTTTTCTTTAATTGCTTCTCTGATTGTTTCGTTCCACCTCGGGGTGCTCTTTTTCCCTTATTATGTCCTTAGCTTCGTTCCACAAACTGTTTTAGAGATGTTGGTTATTGTTTCCTTAAATTGTTTCCACTCTTGAAATACTGTGAATACTTGGTTAGGGAGTTTCTTGAATTTCTCTCGTTATTTTCGAATTCTTTAGTTTTTCTTCTAGGGTTTTCCTAGAATGCAAGATGCACCACAGAAATAAAAAAAAACAGAACAGCTCAGACCAAAATAGCATTTCAGAAAATAAAAAACGTCTTATACATCAAATCTATGTCAATAGAAGTGAGAAACAGAGTTCATCGTTGCTAGATAGAGCTTCTTTTTTCCTCTTCTCCTTCTGCGATCATGGCTCATTAAGACTGGGACTCCGGACTCTCTTTTGATAGCAACTGTCTGTTTAAGTGATTCGGTTGCTCCATATAGTATCTTTTCCAGGGAGGTGGGTGTGGGCCACATTGTTCTCCTTATGATTGTGTGCTGGGGGTAATCCTGTAGAACGTGTTAATTTGTTATCTTATCCAGGTTACAGTGGCACTGGTTGATAGTTCCTATTTTGAGTTTGGTGAACATGTGATCTCTCATTCTGTTGTGGCCAGTGAGTAGGCGAGATATGATGACTTGATCCCTCCTTGATAGTTGGAGGTATACGTCCCTCCTGTTATACTTTTGGGTGTTCTTGTATCATGGTATTGGTACTTTGATGATGGATTTGGCTTTATCATAGCTGACCAGATGGTTCTCTTGTGGTAATATCACTCCCTCCTTAACTAATTTGTGTGCGCGTTCCATTCCGCGTATATTAGTGTGATGGTATTGACTGGATGACCACTCTCTGGAAGTTATTGCACTTTATCAAGGGTTGTTCTCAAGTCATCTAGCTCACTGTTTATGTTTTTTTTTAGGGCTGTTAGGACAGTGACAGTGCCTCGGTCAGTTTCACAAGTTTCTTGTGCATGCTATTTTTGCACGGGATAGCCAGTTTTGCAGAATATTCGAGGGCTTCTGTTTCTGCTTAGTAGTTGTTTGAGAATTTATCAGTAGCTATTGACTAGCTGATCTCTTCCTGGCCTCAAGAACACACCTCCTCCTCCATTTCTGGTGGCATTTGTAGCAGAGCCATCTGTGTATATGTGTGACCAGGAGTCCTGTGGGTAGTTTGTCGTTTATGTGTTTTCTGCTATGTACTTTCTTTCTGTGCTTTAGTGTCTTTTTTCATGTTTCCTTTTATGTCTTCCTTAAATTCTGGCATTTTATGTTTCCCACGGGGATTCATACAAGATAGGCTTATGGGTTTCGGCATTGTTTGGTACAGTACTGGATCACTAGTTATCTGTTCTTTGGAGATTGCAGTGATATTGTTCCACTTTAGTCATCTTTTTCCGAAACCTGTTATTCTTTGGCATGTAGTGGTTATGGAGCTTTTTGTATTTCTCCGCATGTTGCATTACTTTAGTTTTTCGTCTGTCTTCTAAAGGCTGTAAACCTGTTACTATTTATGAGTCTCGCTAGGTGTAGATTTCATAGCACTAGCGATGATACGGGCAGCCGGGTTTTGTGTTCTGTCAATTTTGCTAATCTTTTATTTTGAAGCTGTAGCCCAGGCTGTGATTCCATACTCTAGGACTGGTCTTACTTTTCCTGTAGCAGTGAGTCAGAGAGACCACGAGAAATGAGGGAAAGTAGGTGAAACAAGGATTTCGGCAGGGACTAGAGAACGAACAAGTTAATACATTTCTAATAGCCATATTTGTAGAAGGGCTGAGAAATAAAGGATTGAAAGTGCAGTTGCGAGAAGAAATCTGACAACGTTATCACAGGTAATGAGTGTAGCGATGGAGGAAGAGATTATTACAACAAAGTTTTGAAGCGAATTTTCAACAAAGTAAAGAAGACATACATATAACAAGGAGACATGAGTTTCCAACTGAGGCCGATCACACAAGACATGGATACCAAGAGCAGAACGGCAGACATAGAGTAAATTGGATGCACAAGAATAAAAGATGCTATAATTGCAATAAAGTGTGACACATAGCTAGACAGAGGCGCACAAGAAGCTACCTACGAGAAGATAGGACGAGATAGCCAATACAGGGAAACCTCGAGCGTGTTCAAACAGGCAGGCGATTTTGAAGACGGGAAGAAGGGAGCCTGAACAATTTGGAAGGTTGGAAGAAGGGAAGATCCATGTTCATGCATAGTGCAGATAGGAGAGCACAGATTTAGAGCCATCATAGATACAGGAGCAAGTGTCAGTGTCATAAAAGGAAGTAGCGTTCAGATCGTTAGGAAGGACGAGGAAAATATACAGAACAGGAAATAACATATAAGGTGACCATTCGTCCCGGATTGTCCGGGACAGTCCCGGAATTTGACATTTTTTGAACCTTTGTCCCGGATTAGCTGCCGTACCGGTTTTGTCCCGATTTTGGCATATTTTTTAGCTTTTGTCCCGGATTTGATAAAAAATAATTTGGGACACAAACGTTTACCAATTTTGCCATTTTGGTATACGGCGTACATTTCTTCAATTAAAAACAATATTATTCCGTTGCTGTGTAGACAATTTTGTTTAATATCAAAACAGTAAAATGCGCTCCTAGTTTTAAATCTCGTATATATTTGTTGTGTTACTAACTTTCACTTTCACTTTCGCAAAAAATGGCACCGAGGCGTAATTGTAGTTTTAATCAAGATTTACAAAAGGAATACCCTTTTATAAAAAAGTCTACATCGTCATCAGACTTCACTGTAAGATGTAATATATGTTCATCCGGGTTTACTATTAACCATAGTGGACGTGGTGATATTAAGAGCCACATAAATAGTGATAAACATAAGTGAGCCGTCGCTACTGCTGCATCAAGCTCGTCGTTGACAAATTTTTTTCGAGCTGGTGACAAAGAAGAACAGTTAGCTGCTACAGAAGGTGCCTTTGCATATCATACAGTGATGCACAATCGCACGTTTAGATCTATGGACTGCACATCAAAATTGCTTCAGGTAACTTTAAAACCAAAATTTGCTTGTGCACGTACGAAAACAGAAGCTATTATTCGGAATGTGTTCACACCCCATGCTCTAAACGAGTTGAGATGTGACCTAGAAAACGTAACATTTATCTCCATACTGACAGATGCCTCCAACCACAAAGAAATCAAGATTTGCCCTTTGCTTGTCAGATACTTTGATCGCAATAAGGGACTGAAAGTTAAAATATTAGAGTTGAAGTCATTGCCGGGTGAAACATCTGATATAGTAAGTAGTTTTCTTATTGACTGTCTAACTGAAAATGGTTTAGAACTGAAAGTAAAGTAGTTGGATTATGTGCAGACAACACAAATTCTAATTTTGGGTGCGCTGAAAGAAAAGGACAGAACAATGTTTTCACAAAACTGAAAGAAAACCTTGGACATAGTTTGATAGGTGTTGGGTGTGCTTGCCATATTTTCCACAACACTGTTCGAGCAGCTGCAGACGTATTGAGTGTTGATGTTGAAATGACTATTGCAAAAATTTATCTGTACTTCAAATCATATACAGTTAGAGTTGAAAGTCTCAAGGAGTTTTGTCAGTTTGTCGACACAGACTTCCAGATGATTTTAGGTTATGCACAAACTAGGTGGCTTGCGCTCTTGCCTGCTGTTGAAAGGGTTCTTTACATGTTCCTGCCTCTAAAATCATATTTTCAATCTCAAGACAGATGCCCAGTTTTTATACAGGAATTCTTTGAAAACCCACTGTCTGAGGCATGGCTTATTTTGGTTCACAGTCAGGCATCCTCTTTTCACGAAGCAGTGCAGAAAGTAGAGGGACAGATGGTCACTGTATTTGAAGTCATTGACAACATCAATAGGTTGAAAGCTATCTTGGAGTCCAAGCTGGAAGACGGCTTCTTGCCATCAAGAGTTCAGATAATCCTTAAAAGCTGGAAATGGAAGGATTTCCACGTGATGATGTGAAAAAGTTTAACGCCAGTGTTTCTTCATTTTATGAAACAGCTTTAAGTTATTTGAAGAAATGGGCTGCAAATAATTTTCAAAACCTAGAGTCTTACAGCTGGGTAATGCTGAACAGAACACCAAATTGGGAAGATATTGAGAAGTCTTCATCATTAGTGAGTTAAACAGTGCCTTCAGTCGACTTTCCAGAAAATGAAATGTATGACGAATATGTCTACATGAAACAGTTCGTTACTTCACAAAAAATTAGTGAGTGGAGTCTTAATAAAACATTACCAGGGCAGCGTTGGGTTGAACTAACTTCCCACTTCAGAAACAATCATGTGCCCGTTTCACATATTCTGAAGTTGGCAGAGTTCTTTTTGTGTCTACCTGGAACAAATGCTGCAACAGAACGAGTGTTTTCTCTGATGAACAGTTTGTGGACAAATGATAAAACACAACTAGGTGTTGAAACTTTAAAAGCCATGTTGATCACCAAAGTGAACTATGAGGGAACATGTGTCGAATTTTATAAGATGCTGCATACAAAGAAGGACATTTTACAGAAAATTCACTCATCTGAAAAGTACAGCATCTCTGTTTCACCTTCAATTTAAGTGAGTATCACTGTTTTTTTTAATCTCCTGATTATCCTGATAGCGTATTGTAGGTCTATATTATTAGATGTTTTAAAATGTATGTATTATTCACTTGAAAATGACAGCAAGAAGAAATGTAATTTTATTGGTGGAAAATTGAAGTAAAATTATTCCGTCCTGGAATGGGATTTCAAAAATATGGTCACCTTAATAACATAGAGGTTATAAATAGACAATTATTAAATGTTGTAGGGAAACCAGTGTTAGAAGTGAAAATAGGGTAACACACCACGAGATTGGCTTTCATGGTAGTAGAAGGAATGAACGATGATAATAGAAAGAGATTGGTTGAACAAAAAATAAAGTGATAGTGAATTATAGAACGCAAAAATTACAAATGGGAAATATGGAAGTGCAATTGGAACATGACATACACATAGTCACATTGGCAAGAGCAAGAGAGGACAATATTCTGAAACCACATAGGGTACAAATAGTGTTAGCCAAGATAAGGAAGAACGACTACATTTGACCAGAAAGGGGGGGGGGGGTGGAAACAACCAGAGCCAGCCCGGAGATAATGGAGGAACCAAATTTAAGAGTGCTAGATGGGATTGTAAAAATGGGAGAGAATCAAACATGTCCAGTCATGATGATAAATCAATCAGGAAGGATAATACAAATAAATAGAGGAAAGGTAATAGCATACATTCAAATAGCACGACAAAAAGAGGGAGAAGTGGTTACAGGGAAGGAAAATAGAGAAGGCAGAAGCGAAAACACGCCACAGAGAAATAAATAAAGAAGGAACAACTGATATAAGAAAAAGAGAGAAGAAAAAGGAGTAAATAGCGACAAGAGTAGGCAGCGTGGAAAAAGACACACAACGCAAATAAAACTCTCACAGGATAGAAAGGAGGCTGCGACAAATACAGACAAATGAAGAGAATAAAGAGATAGTACAAGAGATGGTGATAGAAAATCCCGATTGTTTCGCTTTGACAAATTTTTAATTAGAACACGAAAAGTACAACTTGAGATATATCTGAAAGGCATAACCAATCAACAGAAGGTCTTACTGAATACCTTTAAGGAGAAAGGAAGAGGTGAACGAAGGAGGCGGAAGTTAAATACGGAAGAACAAGAGAGAAACAAGAATAGATGGAGAAAATAGAGTAGGGATGAGAGAACCCGGAATGGGTTGAAGAAGAAACGATAACTAGAGATTAATTCGAAATGGATATGTTACCTAAGAGAATAACGGCCAGACAGAAGAAGGGATATTGCGCATGGCCATGTTTTTAATAGTGACCCAAAATTGTTTTAATGGAGTAACAGTAGAGATGTGTAGTGGCGAGATAACAAATCCTGAAGGGATAGATTACACAAAAGATATATTGCACACGGCAATTTAGAAGACCTTGTGGAATGCCATGAGACAGTGTATATATATATATATATATATATATATATATATATATATATGGCCAAGATAGAGAGTAGGAGAAACATACCTTCTTGTAGAGGAGGAAAGGGTTACTGGGAAAGAAGTTTTATGCAAGACTAGATTAAGTTAGTGACGAAAAAGTGATTATTAGAAATAGACAGAGGCCTGGTCTGCGGGTTCTATATGGCCTATTATCAGAACCTGCAGACAATGCTGACGTTGACGTGCATAAAGGGAAAAATAGAACTTGAGAAATATAGTTGTTTAGAAAAAGATAGCAGGAGATAAGAGAAAATGGTCAGGTAGAAAGGTTGCAAAATATGATAATAGTGATGAAAATTTAGTAGATGATGTAACAGGATTAGTCGTTATAAACGACTAAAAGGTATTGGAAGCAAATATGTAGCCGTGAGTGGGAAAGACCACCAGAAATCAGGGAAAGTAGGTGAAACGTGAGTCTCGGGATAGGTGAGAAAGTAGCCCTAAGTGGGGAGACCACGAGAAATTAGGAAAATATGTGAAGTGTGAGTCTCGAGATAAGTGAGAGGGTATAGGGAGACGAGTAAACAGGGGCGTGGGTTGAGTTGATTTGAAAAAGCGGAGGGGGTAGTTTTTGATTGGAGGATAGGCGGAGTATTTGAAGACGAGACAAAAAGAAACGAGAAGTCTTTAGAGAAAGAAGTCACACACCAAGGATTAGGTATGGGAAACGACGCCGTGTGGTTAGCCCACAGAGCTGACAATGGGCCAAGCTAACAAATTAGCTCTTTAGCGAGAGAAGTCACACACCTAGGACTAGGTAGGGGCGACGATAGCCCAAGCTAGCAAGTAGTGCTTAAGAGAACAGTCTTAGCTAAGTTCGACCAGAACTAGAGTCGAGCGACATGAGAAGAAAGATAAGAGTAGAAGTAGGTGTTTAGGAATTGTTCAATGGGGAACAATACCCAATAAACCAGAGGTTAGGAGTTTCAAGTTGTGTGAGGTACCAGTGACGAGTAATATTGCTACTGAGATATGTGACTGACCGAGCAGAAGAGAACCGTGGGTCATGTAATTACGTGTACATATTTTGTAACTAGGCGCCAATTGTTAAGTTCAGAATAATAAAGACTTGTGTGTTCGCCTCAACATAGTTCAGTGTTGTGTTTCTAGCAGTCAGCTGATCACGTCAGGCGGTGTAAGAACGGGGCAAAATGTCGCGGACACAAAACTAGACGAAGTACTAAAATCAACCACAGGACACGGGTGTAGACGTGTCAATTTCTAAGGCCAGCGGTCCTCGCCGGACCGAGTTTCCAAGTGTCACGAGAACAACGCCGCAGGTGACGTGTTTGATTCGTCATTCATCCACTTGAACCACGAGAGACAGTGGTGGTAAACAACGTCACACGTCGGTCTTTTTGGGCACATCATGAGAAGAGAAACGTTGGAATAAGTTTGTACATATGGTAATACATTAGTTATCGCTATGTTCAAGTCTACTTTAATTAACCAACTATTTGCTGTTGCAGGGAATCAAGGAAGTGATTCAGGATACTTTCCACTTCATGGATGCACCACAGAAAAGGTGGACATTTTATTTCTTTATTTCGACAGCGTTGATAAAACAAGTAGTTATAGTGAACAAAAGACAGTGGCCTTTGAATTTGCTCGCGGATTACGTTTCACTGAGGCAATATCAAGAATGCTGATCGCTGATGTTTATGATTCGTATTCTGTCAGCAATCCTGCAATAAACGTCAGCTCTTGGCAGTTTTATAATTTAAGCACATTTTTAAAATATGCCGATATAGAATTGTTTGATGTCTTTTCTAAATATGCGTTTTTCAATCTAAAAAGATCATACAAGAACAGACATTACAGTGCCAATAATAACCTTACGCATAAAATACAATTTGTCCAACGTTTATTTGTCGAGATGGCTGGGTCTAGACAGCACGCCACCCATGTCGCTGTTATTTTCCTCAATGGTGGAGATTTTTCATTTGAAGAGACGAGAAGTATCCCCCACATTGTAGACCAGCAGAAACAAGATACAGACATCAAGATATTTGTTGTAGTCTTTGATGTCAAATATGTTAGTCACGTGGTCTACCTTAAGGATACCCTACTTGTTGGATACAACAGCAAACATTTGTTGGGACAAATTCCTGCATTGGCAATTTGCGACCAGTGTAGTGAAGGATGGTTCAGATACAGACAAAATGATCAGATATCTTGCTATTTGCTATCGGCTTCAGAATACGCACAAGTTTGGGGCAATGGTAATATAAAATGTGACCATGAATACAGTTCTTTAGCAACAATAGAAACTAAAGAGGAAATGCAATTCTTACAGCAAAAAATGTCGACGTATCTCAGATACTCGAAGTACCTCAGATATGACACTAAAAATACATCTCGATTAACTGTACAATTTATTATTGGACTCAAAAGGACAACAATCAACATTGTTAAACGTTTTCATTGGTATGGAACGAGAACGGGTAGATATAGTCCATTGGTGGTTAATCATTGGTTGCTAGGGAAACCATCTGGTGATTATTTCAGCGGATGTGGAGTGTGGTTATTTGTTTACAACAATATCAGTAATGACGTCAGTAACATTTCCCGCAACGTTGTTGATGGATGGGTTGATGTGAGGTGTCGGGACAAAATAAGTTCCCTTTACCTTTGTGAGGCGACTCTTCCACGTAGAGTTGAAGACAAACACATAATGAGAATAAAACCTGCATCGAACGAAAGTTTTACTCAAGTTCTAACGAAAATAGATTTTATGATATTTAGGGATAACATCGTGTCTGTCTCGGCCAACATTGCCAACAAAGATTTTTTCGACATCTTGAGAAAGTCAGAGCAAGAATTATTTCCCGTCTTTGACTGTGGAGAAGACTCACTTGGTTCGCAATACATTTCCTATGTTTATGTCTGTGACTTTATTGATCACTGCAGCAACAGGCGGGATGAGCTGTTCTGTTTTTATAAATCACAGAATACAGATAGCGATCGACAAAATGGTGTTTATTGTTGTGACGATTCGTATTTACTTGTACGGTGGGTTGGGGATGGTGACGTTGACTGTAATGTCTGTGGGTACGACCTAGAGAAGGATATCAACGATGAAAGTGAAGTTGTTGTGAGTTCCTTTAAAAAAGTGGACTGCGCATTCTACTGTGACTTCAAATGTGTGAGCTTCAAAGACCTTAATAATAACAAAATAGACTGTTACGGTAAAGAGGGACAGATAGACGAGACTATAGGGAAACTGGAAACGATAGATTCTTGTTACAACAGTCTGGGACATCGGTTGTGGTCTCCCAAGTGTGTCTACTTAAAGGATATGTTCGGGGTGTTAGTGGGTTGTAGAGATGTGTCCCATCTTGATAACTGTACGGACTTTGAGTGTCCAGAGGGATACGTTAAATGTGTGAACACTTACTGCATCCCTCAACATTATGTCTTTGATGGAACTTTAGACTGTCCTACAGGTGATGACGAGAATAATTACACTCTTAGCTCTTGTACTGGAAACTTTGCTTGTTGGAATAGTAAAATGTGTCTCCATCCTGACCTAGTTTGTGACGGACATCCTGACTGTCCACATCGCGATGATGAAGTCGACTGTCAAGTAAAATGCGTTGAAGGATTCCTCTGTATATCGGGGACAGTTACCGTGTCAGATTACAATAAGCCTTTACCAGCATTCACTTTTCGCATATTTGACGTCAGAACGCGTTACCTGGACTTGTCCCACGTTGAACTCAGTAGAGTACGCTTCGATTATCTCAAAAACGTTGCCGTCTTTATTGTGTCTCACTGCAACCTCACAAGTGGTAGAATACATAAAGAATTCTTACCAAATGGCCTGCAGATATTTGACATGAGCTCTAACCGCCTGCAGACCCTGGATGGTCATGAAATAGACGATTCTCCGCTGGGTAATGTCCGACTCTTGAATCTGTCACACAACAAAGAGTTTGTTGAAATTAAAAACATGCAATTAATTTTGTTAGAAACAATCGACCTCTCACACACGAGTCTGTCACTTCTCAATAAATCTTTTGTTTTAATGTTTCCTGGCTTGAAACATTTAAACTTGAGCTTTACACAAATCGGGAGCATTAAAGCAAACACGTTTCTTCATAACATCATATATCAATCAATAGATTTACGTGGGTTATTAATCGCAGACTTTTATGAAGATTACTTTAGCGGTCTCAGTATCAGTCACGATCTGTTCACTGACAGTTTTCAGTTGTGTTGTCCACAGATAAGGGGAAAGCTGATCCCATACCACACTTGTCACGCTCCTGATGATGCTATCTCCTCTTGCTTTGATCTGATAGGTATCGATGTTCAGCGTGTTCTTCTCTGGGTGGTCGCTGTTCTTGCTGTTCTTGGGAACATGGCAGTTATTGGTTATCGTGTAATCTGGGACAGGTTAGTTCTCAGAACAGGTTATGGCCTTTTTGTGACAAACTTGGGTATATCTGACTTTATTATGGGAGTCTATCTGTTCATTATTGCTGGAGCGGATTATTACTATCGTGACATTTATGTTTTGTATGACAAGAGCTGGAGAGAAAGTGATGTATGTAAACTTGCTGGCTTCCTGGCTACACTCTCTAGTGAAACGTCAACATTTTTTGTTTTCCTTATCACTCTGGACAGATTTCTGATTATGAAGTTTCCCTTTGGTCAAGTCAAGTTTTCCAAAATGAGTAAAATTATCGTTCTGTCTTTGTCTTGGATCATTGGTTTCCTTCTTGCACTGACTCCCATTGTGTTCAGGTTTGAAATATATTCTTCTAACGCAATGTGTCTTGGCTTACCTTTGACAACTAAACGACTCAGTGGCTGGGAGTTCTCGTTCGCCGTATTTATCGCTCTTAATGTATCTCTTGTTCTTATCATTGCTTACGGTCAAAGAGCCATTTTCCGTGCCATGTCTGAGAACAGAATGAATCACACATCGTCCAGAAGAGCTAACGATCTAACTGTAGCTAAACAGCTGTTTTTGATAGCTCTGTCCAACTCTCTCTGTTGGATTCCTGTGGGAATCATGGGATTATTGACACTTGGCGGCCACGTGATCAGCAATGATGCTTACGCCTGGACAACGGTGATCGTTCTCCCTATTAATTCTGCAGCAAACCCACTTCTGTACACGATCCCTGCCATTATGGCTAAATGGGAGCAGTTTAAACACAGAAACAGCAGAGCCATAAAAACGTCTACTTAGAATATTTTTTTATACAAAAACTGTTAATGTTTGAAATTACTATAATGTAAATATTTAATATGTTATTTATTTCAATTAATTATGTGGTGTTCTACCGGTGTGATAAAGGCAGTACTTCTATAATGGACCAACAATTTAGTGTAATCTAAATCAGTATCCTGATATATTGTGGAAATATATTCTGTTTTACTCTTAATATCTATAAAGTATTAGGGCAGCAAATAAGAAAATCTCTCGAGGCTACAGGATTGTGATTTGATAGAGTAATGTTAAGATCGCAATGGGTAGCTAAAAAGAGAGTAAAGAGAACATTATAAAATGGCCAAAGCTAATGATTAGTTCTAATAATAGAAATACATTATCATTAACTTTGTATGTATTATGATACAGACTGACTATATATGTTGACAACAGGGAATGAAGTAGGAAGGTGAAATAAAGGAAAGGACAAACAATATATGCACGGTAGTTTAAGTGTCAATAATCATGATTTGTTTTTAGAATAACGTTGCTGGTTCGTTGGATGCATTTTGTAATAGACTTCTTTTTAGATTCAACCTTGAACGTGATAAATTAGTATAATTTCTTCTCGTTGTGTTTGTTCGTTCGTACTCATACTGTTAGTATTAGGTCGTCTCGTCTTTTTTTGACACATTCGTCAAGTCACTTATCATCCTCGCCACCTTGACAATCGACAAAGGCTTGAGGTGTACAATCACACCAACACATATTTATTTATATACTATTATCACACTGATTATCACACTTTATTACAGTTCGATGGTCACAAGTTACATAACACATTTTTTATTTATTCTGACAATACCTTCTTTCAATGCTACCATCAATATCAATATTACTTGGAGGTCTGGATGACCGTTGAATCGCACACTCCTAGCATCATTTAACCCTCACAGGTTATGCTTTTTGCTATCGAACGTCTTGTCTAGCTAAACTAGTTGGCAGTCTTTCAATTACTCTTCCCTGGTTAACTGGTCAATATTTAGCTCAATCAATTTCATGACTGTCCTTCTTCGTTAATGTTCTCATTGCGACTAATTACTTTGCTCGATATGCGAGTTGTCTTTCACTTCGCGTGTGTCAGATGGAGTGAGTCTCTCGGCGTATCTGCCTCGGCTTATCTCTCTCGGTGAATCTCTCCGTATCTTCATGTGTCTCACTCTTTGTGAGTGTCACTTGTGTTGTCTCTCGTTCTCTGTCTCGTAGTGCCTTCCGTTAGTCTGTAAGAGTCCCTTTTATATGCTGGCCATTTGCGGCTTCTCCCATTGTCTATCCCCCCGCGCATCTATTATTTGTTGACCTTGTGTCTGTCCTCCTAGGCATCAGGATATATTTTAAAAATGTCCACGCTTTCTTAAAGTACTTGTATTATGTTCACACCTATGCATTACGTTGACCTCGGTGTCTGTTATTAAGTCTATTGTTGATTGTTCCCTTCTTTACAGCAAAATGTATTTCCGTGTCATTTCCTTCTACCACGAATCATCAACATTCGAATAACCATTCCACATTACAAAATGTATGTATATCGTGCTAGTAAGATAGATCGAGAAGGTAAAACAAGGAAAGAGATCAAAGGCAGGACAGTAAAAGTAAACAACACTCTCCAGACAATTACCATTGAAATGTCAATGTTTGTTTCAGTGAATCAGTTCATGTAGTTTTGTAATATTTTTTCAATATATACTTATATTGGGGTCTACCAATTTGTTGTTCACCAAAATCAACATCTTAAAATCACGTTGATTCATCTATACTTTTATTATATTTTGAAATAAAATGTTTTAAACGTGTTTATATGTGTATTTTTGTTATTAGCAAAAGGTGTTTTAAAATGTGTTTATATGTACATTTTCTTCATTACAAAAAAAAATGTTTTAAAACGTGTTTATCTGTGTATTTTCTTTAACATTTTTTTTTATAAAACGATTATAAAAATTGACGGTAACATAACATGGCTGTAATCAATCTTTATGTATTTTCTGTTTGTAAACTGTATTAACATTTTCTTGAATTAACGTAACAATTTGGCTTTTTGATAACTTTAATATGGCACAATTTATGAGATTTAACATTTATAGGAAAATGCGAATTATTTTGAGATTTTACATATACAGGTGTAGATACAGCCCAGCAAAGAATAGCGATATACTTATGTTCACCAAGTTGTAAATTGCCATAAATATATCACAATCTCTCTCTCTCTCTCTCTCTCTCTCTCTCTCTCTACTCTGCGATCAAAACTCAATCAGAGTAGGATTCCAGACTCTCTTATGAAGTCAGCTGTCTGTTTGAGTGATTCGATTGCCCCATATACTTTTTCTTCCAGGAAGGTGGGCGTGGACCACATATCACTTCTCAGGTCTGTGTACTGGGGACAATCCTGTAGAACATGTTTTGTAGTCATATTGTCCAGTGTACAGTGGCATAGGCTGGTTGTACCTATTTTGAATTTGGTGAACATGTGATTTCTCATTCTATTGTGGCCAGTGCGTAGGCGAAGTATGATGACTTGATCCCTCCTTGAGAGTTGGTATCCGTCTCTTTTGTTATGCTTTGATTGTTCTCATTTCCACTTTTCATGGTACTGACCTTTGAGGATGGATTTGGCTTCATTATAACTGAGCGGATGGTTCTCTTGCGGTAATCTCCCCCCCCCCTCTTTAGTTAATTTGTCTGCGCGTTCGCCCCCGTGTATATTACAGTGTGATGGTGTCCACTGAATGACTACTCTTTGGATGTTATTGCATAGTTGGTCCAGGGTTGTTCTCAAGTCATCTGGTTCATTGTTCTTGGGGCTTTGTAGAGCTGATAGTACTGACAGAGCATCAGTCAGAATCACCAATTTATTGTGCATGCTATTTTTGAGTTGAGTAGCCAGTGTTGCAGCATCTCTGAGGGCCTCAGTTTCTGCTTTAAAGTTGTTTGAGAATTTTTCAGTAACTATTGACTTGGTGATCCCGTCCCGATTGTTCAGCGTCAAGAACACACCAACCCCTCCATTTCTGGTGGCATTTGTAGCAGAGCCGTCCGTGTATATGTGGGACCAAGAGTCCTGTGGGTAGGTATCGTGTATGTGTTTTTCTGCTATGTGTTTTCTTTGTGTGTCTGATTGGGTGCCTTTTTTCATGATTCCTGTTATATTTTTCTTAGGTTCTCGTGTTTTATGTTTTCCATGAGGAGACATATCAGATGGACCCAAGAGTTTCGGTATTGCTTGGGAAAGTACTGGGTCTCCAGTAGTTAGTTCATTGGCGATTGCAGCGAAGTTGCTCCTCTTTAGTCGTACAATCACTAAACCAGTAATTCTTTGATGCATGGGGTGGCTAAGGAGTCTTCTATATTTCTCAGTTTGTTGCAATACTTTAGTGACCTGTCTGTCATCTAAGGGTTGTAAACCTGTTACTGTTTCTAGAGTCTTGATAGGTGTAGATTTCATAGCACCAGTGATGATACGGGCAGCTTGGTTCTGTGTTCTGTTAATTTTGCTAAGGTGTGATTTGGAAGCCATAGCCCAGGCTGCGACTCCATACTCTAGGACTGGTCTGACCCTTCCTACGTATTGTCTTTTCAAGATATTGCTGTCTGCCCCCCAGTCCGTTCCTGCCAATTTCTTCATAATATTAATTCGGTTTTTGGCTTTTTTTCTTGCTCTGTTTATCTGATTTTTCCAAGTCATTCTGCGATTCATGGTGACGGCAAGATATGTTGGGTTTTGGTCAATAGGGAGTGTATGGTCTTGTATCTTCAAGTTTGCAGAGAGTGTGTTTCTTGATAGGCTGAAAATTGTATATGTAGTTTTTTTTAGTTAATTGGTAAGAAACAGCTGTTCGTCCATTTTTCAAGTTCGCCTAGGGCATCTTGCATCCTGGAAACAGCCACCGACATACTTTCCTCGCGAGCCCATTACGCCAGATCATCTGCGTATATTGCTGAGTGTATTCGGGGTTGTATGTCCATTACGATGTCATTTATGACAATTAAAAAGAGTGTTGGGGACAACACTCCGCCTTGTGGGACACCTTGTTCAATTGTAACCTTCTTACTTTGATGACCTTGAACTTGTACTCTGGCCGTTTTATCATGAAGGTATTGAGAGACCCAATTGAATAAACGACCCTGGATGCCAAGTCTAAAGAGCTTGTTCTTTAAACCCTCTCGCCAGACCCTATCAAAAGCCTTCTCCATGTCGACCCACACTGCCAGTGTGTGTTTCTTTTCTTGTAGAGCATCCTCTATTTCCTGTGCGATGTAGGTGACCAGGCATTCAGTTGATCTGTGCTGACGGAAGCCACTTTGTTGTGGTACGATTTGTTGTTTTGACTCCAAATTCCACATAAGTCTTCTGTTAACCAGCCTTTCCATGAGTTTACTCAGGCAGCTCAGTAAGCTAATTGGTCTGTAGCTACTTGGGGCTAGTGGGTCTTTTCCACGCTTGAGGATCGGCACCATAATAGTTTCTTTCCAGATTGCCGGCACATAACCTCTCTTCCAACGAGCATTTATTATCCTTAGAAGCTGGCTCTTGGCTTTCTGTCCCAGATTTATGAGCATTTCGTTAGTGATTCCGTCTTTTCCAGGGGAACTTTTGAGCTTCAATCCTTTGAGAGCAAAATCTAATTCAGTTGGTGTAAAGATGGTCGTCTGATGCTCTTCTTGTGCTAAAGGCATGTGTTTTGCATCTTGATTTTCCCGTCTTGCAGCTCTCTGTTTGTCTATTGGAATGTTTATTCTACTAATGTTTTTGTAAGTCTATATCAGTAGATTTGCTGCCCTTTTGTCTGTCAGGATGTTCTGGTTGTGTGCTAATGATATTGAAGGTCGGCAGTTGGTTTCGTCGCTCAGAGCTTTCGCAAGTTTCCATAATTTATTACAATTTTTGTCTAGATTAAGGCTTTCTGTTTTGTCTATCCAGCTCTGTCTTGCTGATATCATGAACTCACGTCTGTATTTGGTAGATGCTGCTATGTAGGCAATGTTGCTCTCTGTGCTGTGTGATGTTTCAGCTAGTTCTCTGGCAGAGTCCAGTTCCTCTTCTAGTCTTTGTATTTCCTTGCTCCATTATGGCTTGTAGCTTGTTCTTGCTCCTCTAGGAATGGATTCTTTAGCAGCTCTCAGGATTCCATTTGTTAACCGCTCTATCATAGTATTGACCTTCTTTTCGTGTGTGTAGATAGGTGCAGCATCAGTGAGCCTTGAAAACTTTGCCCAATCTGCTCTCTTATAGTTCCAGCGGGGAAGAAGTATTTGCAACTCCTGTTTGTGAGCAAGATCCACTGAAAGTTTGACTGGTCTGTGGTCACTATCTCCGAGTTGGTTCAACACTTTTCTGTTTATTTTGATGGATATGTCCCCAGTTGTAAATGCTAGATCTGGAGTGGAAGTAGTTTTCCATCTTCTTGAGTAGAAGTTTGGGAGGCCCACTCTAGAGTTTATGAGGAATAGGTTGTTGTCTATTTCCCATTCTTCCACTTCTTCACCTCGAGCATTGGATTCCTTAGATCCCCATCTTTCGTAGTGGCTGTTAAAGTCTCCTACTACCAGGCACTTTGATGGTGTTACTTCCATTGACTCCAGCTTCAGTAATTTTTCATTTGTACAGTATATGTTAAATAATTTTATACTAGCTGAGTTAATCTATAGGTCTGTACCAATAATCTCTGCCTCTCCGTTTGTCACTACCTCTCTCAGTCAAATACACCATCACTGTAACATACGTTGTTTTGACAACATCAAGAAAATGGAAATCATGATTTTCGAAAAAAGAAGAGAAACAGAAAATCAACCAAACGATGGACGACAAAGAACTAAAACAAATAGAGGAAAATAAATATCTAGGAAGTCTAGTGAGAAACGACACGTCACAGGCAACAGAAATAGATTCAAGATGCAACAAATCTAGTCAAATCATTAGACAGTTGTCACCATTATTGTCCAACAAGGAAATAAGATCTGAAATGAAGAACGGCTTACACAAAAGGCAAATGCCAGATCACATAATAAAGGATACGTGGTGAGGTCGTCACGTGATTAAAGCAGAAAGATTAAAATAACAAAAGAATAAGCCTTCAATAAACGCAGCGGTAAGACTCAGGGCCTCATCATCATCATTGAGTGCCGTCTCTGCATCGAAGGTTGGCTACCATGGAGCGCCATTCCACTCTGTCTCTTGCCTTGATGGTGCAGATTGTCATAGGCTGACTTGTCCATCTTTTGATGTTGCTCGTCCATGTTACTCTTGGTCTTCTTCTTTTACCTTGTATTTTCCCTTCCAATATTACTTTTATTAGACTGTTGTATCTTTTAACATGACCAAAATATTTCATTTGTCTTGCTCTAATTGCGTTTAGTAGTTCTCTTTTCATTTTTAGTTGTTTTAAAACTTCCTCGTTTGTTTACATTTTTTTTCATCCAATTCTACCTATTCTTCTATAAATCCACATTTCAAAGGCTTCAATTTTCTGTTCTGTTTTCTGGTCTTAAGTCCATGTTTCTGCACCATACAGGGATATTGAGAAGATGTAACATTTTGCTATTCTTACTTTTAGCCCTGGTGTTATTTATTTTGATGTTAGTATATTTTTCATGGCATTGAAATTACTTTTTGCCATACCTATTCTTTTTATTTTTTTCAGTTGTACATTTTCCATCACTGGTTATAGTATGTCCCAGGTAGTTGTAGTTCTGAACTGTCTCTAGATGTATTCCTTCAACTTTGATATTTAATTGTAGGTAGGTCCTAACATTCAATGTGGCTATTTTTAGTTCGTTCCTAAAACAATAGTTAGAATTTCTCTCCTCGGCTTTCTTTGGAATGTTACGTGATGAGGCTCCAATCTCTTTCACGGTGGTCTGTCATATTCGTCTTTCGTGTTCTGAATATGCCTCATATGTACCACACACTTTGCTGTTTTCGCTTTCTGGGCCGTTGATTATTTCTAATTCCCCCCTCCCCCATCCACCGTCACAGACTTTTCACATACGGATTGAACACACCCGGCTGACGACGCCATTGTTGTCGAACCATGTGCGCGCCTATCGAACCGCGAACACACGACACAAAGAAGAATAAATCATATTCCACTTAAATATCGATAAAGTTCACAGTCCATCCACCCGTCAGAAGTAAAACATACACCAAACGGGGAATAGCAACACATAATTTCATAACTAGACTATCGCGAAAATCATTAAACTATATCAACAAGAGCAGAATTATAAAAACGATAACACGTAGTCGCCATGACACCGGAAGTCATGGCCTAACAACGAAAAAGATGGATTGATATGAATATTAGATGAACTATGAAGCAAAACAGCTGAAGAGCGAAATACCTCACATTTTATATTCCTTCGATGCTGAAAGACAAATGAGGAAGGAAAGAAGAAGTGAATTTGTTAATTATTGAAGTCACATATTCTTATTTTCCTGTTTTTATGATAGGTTCAGTTATGCGTGGACCAAAAGAGAACTTATTGTCGTAATAGAAACAATATAAAGTCTTTGAACAGTGTTTCGGAATGAACGGGGAGAATATGAATAATTGATTAAATCTGAATAGGAATAATTGATTAAATCTGAATAGGAATAATTGATTAAATCTGAATAGGAATAATTGATTAAATCTGAATAGGAATAATTGATTAAATCTGAATAGAAATAATTGATTAAATCTGGTTGGAATAATTTGTTAAATATGAATAGGAATAATTGGTTAAATCTGAATAGGAATAATTGATTAAATCTGAATAGGAATAATTGATTAAATCTGAATAGAAATAATTGGTTAAATCTGATTGGAATAATTTGTTAAATATGAATAAGAATAATTGATTAAATCTGAATAGGAATAATTGTTTAAATCTGAATAGGAATAATTGGTTAAATTTGAACAGGACTAATTGGTTAAATATGAATAGGAATAATTCTTTAAATCTGGGTAATCTGTAACATTTTGTTTCCTATAGTTGATGTTTCAATGTTATAGACCGTGTAGTAGTTCCTTCAGTTTGCTCGAGATTTTAGGAGGTGTTCCTCTCCTCCCTTCCGTGTAGCCGATTCTTGTACGAAAATCCTGACCACCATCTTTTCCGCCATTTTTAAGATCAGCGTTGTGGGATCTGACTCGCAATTGCGTGTTTAATGTGTATAGTTTGTTATATCTGATGAAGGCTTTTGCCGAAACGCTGTCGTTCCTTTTGTCTTTCTGTTAGTCTAGTTGCTCAGTACTATTTTATGTTTATTCTCCTTGTTTTCTCCAGCATGCGGCCCTGCATAATATTTAATATTTGTTATATTTTATATCGGCGCTTAACTCTTTTTAGCCCACTGTAGATTTGGTGCAGAGCCAAAGCTAAAAACGGCTAATTTCCAATATTAGGAAGATATAATCATTTTTTTTTTGCTATGTAATGAGAAGGAAACAGCTGGAATGTATTGTAACAACTGGAACAATCGAGGGACGAAGAGATAGAGGGAAGCAAAGAGAAAAAACAACTGACAGCTTAAAGGTCAACAACGAAAATGATAAATAACTGTCGCGATCTAAAGTTGTGGAGAGACATGATCACCTACGCTATCAGGCACAGTACTTTAATGATGATAATGATGAGCTTTGGTCTAATCTTGTCTCGTCTACTCTGTACCTTCCCACCCAAAATCACCTTCAAAGTGTATTGTATCTATTTTTATATCCTCAATAATTTCAGTTTTCTTTTTGGAATTTTCTCAATGAAGTAAAAAAAAAAACGTAAACAGCCCCCGTCACGCCAAGCGGGAATATTATTATAGGGAATAATATGGTGTTAGTGACCATAAATTATACAGATCTTCGGCACATGATTTTTGGGGTAATGTGGTCGATATTACGCCCGTACCGCTTTACTTTCCCAGAAAAAATCCGGTACCCATTTAAGGCTGGGTGAATCGGAAGCCGTCAGTCAGGATCGAACCCTACCTCTTGTCCTATGTAGTCCAGTTCACTAACCACTGAGCTATCGCGGCTCCCCAAGATTTCTCAAGTAGTTCCCATTTTTGATTATTTCTCAGTCGGTTCTAAACTTTTGTGCCCTCTTTTCCATGCACCAACTTCGCAAAAAAAAAAAAAAAAAAAATTAACATTTGAAAAGTTTCAATTTTCTGCTTTGTTTTCTTAAATATTATACATGTTTCTGCATCATATAGGAATATTGAGTGCATGTATGATTCGCAATTATAGTTCTATAGCTCGTTTCAAATCACTTGCCCAACTTCAAAACGCTATTACTCTCTAACCGTTTGTTAGAAACTGTTGAAATTTTCCAAATGTTATTAGAATGCAAAAGACCCTTTAAATGTATATTTAACAAATATCTTGCAGCTGCAGTTTTCTTAAAGCGGCGAATTTCTTTGATGTTTGTCAAAATTGCAAATTGTGAACCCCTAAATAATAGAAATTACCGTAGTTGCTGGTCTATGATTAATTTTCACTAGGTAAAGGCGTGGCCGTAATGGGGAAATACCAGTAGAATTATTGTCTTCTCAGTTCGAGGACGGACGTTAATATCAAGGTATACCTGTATGTCCAATTTTCATAGTTGTGTGGTCCTGAAAAGGACCGTTTGTTGAACTAATTTAAGGTAATATAGGGGCCAACATTGTGGGGGCTATATACTTTCATTCTGAATCAGACGAGTCTAAAAGATTAATAACTGTTTGGGGTTGAACATTCCACATACCATCATTTTTCCAATATTCCTCTTCCTGTTTTAAGACGTGGTCATCACATTTAGCCCAATAATCTTTGTCCATATTTAATAAAGCGAGATTAGCAAGAGTCTTTACATCGCATATTTTGAATGTTGTATTTTCATTTGCCACTTATCCTTTTAATTTTGCCCAGATTAGTTCTATTGGATTTAAATGAGCATGGTAAGGTGGCAGCCTCAAACTTATATGACCGTGCTCTTGGATAATCTTATCTATTTGAAAAATCTTTGTCCTTTGTTTTTGCTTTACTAGAGATAGTAATTCAGGTTTTAAGTACATGTTATTAAATTGAATGTGCTCCTTTGTGAGCCATATCTTAATAGCATCTTTTGTACTGGATGACGTCGGGATTTTATCTTCAAGTGCAACAATGTTCTGGTACGCTGCATTGTCCATTATTAGGCAAGATGGTCGATCTAGTGATGGGAGAACAGAATTTTCAATCCAATGTCTAAATATGTGACCATTCATCTCAGAGTGATAATCCCGATTGTCTATGGATTTTGAAAGAAAAATGAGCTCTGCATTCTGTATTAGTCCATGTTGTCGACTACCTGCATGAGCAATTAGCAAGCGCTGTCCTTTGCTGCTAGGTATTAATCTCTTAATCTTTCCATCTGATGACTGCCATTCCCTTTGGTTAGTGTGGTGAGCATTGATCCATGTTTCATCCAAGTACACAATATCATAACCTTGCTTGCGCACCTCTTTTACTTCACGTAAGTACTTGCTTCTCATGACTACTATATGTGGCTTCTCACAGATGATGTTTCGTCCATTGGAATACTTTCTGAATGTAAAGCCTGCAGCTCTCACATTCCTCCATAATGTAGACTTTGATATTTCAATACTGTTGTTCTTTTTCAGCGAAATTTTTAATTTTCTTATTGTAACAGTTTCATTCATACCCAACATTTTGCGAATTTCACTTCTAATAAGTTCACTGTCGAAATTATCCAACATTTTTTATCTTCCTTGTGATTTTGTATATTTTGAACATTGACGGTCACGTGCCTGAATCCAGCGATTAAATGACCGTTTAGATAAATCCAAAATGTGTCTTGTCCTATTCTCAGGGTTTTCTAAAGAATGAAATAATCTTTCTCGTTTAGCCTCTTTGCAAAAATAGTCATACATTTTTATTGCGAGTTTTGTTAAACTGCAGAATTTCATTTTAAGACTCATGATAAATGTTATCGTTCCACGTCTACACCTATGAATGAACGGAAATGGAACACACAATTTCTCAAGTGTCTAATTGTGTCAAAAAAAAAAAACCACGGCGAAAGCGTGCAAACACGTCAATTTTACCGTGTATGGATTTTTACTCGCTATTTTTAACTTAAAATACTGTAAACATTAAGTTTTGACTACATCAATGGGTCGTTATAAATTTATATAAATCAAATAAGCAACAATAATAACCAAATGTTTTTTTTTAATGAAATTAATTCCCTGTTGGATTCTAATCGTTATAACTTTACATGAAAATTTTGAACAACTTACAACAAGCGGTTAAAAAGCTATCGATTTTAAAAGTTGGGCACGAGTTATGAAACAAGCTATAGTTTAATTTACTTTGATGTAATTTTAATTTAAAGGATTATTATTTGAAGGATTCAGAATAAAATCAATACTGAATTAGTTGAGCAGCAACTTAGATTTAGGAAAAATAGCGGGACAAAAGAAGCCATGAGAACATTAACCGAAAAGCACACAGAAGTAAACAATCCAATATATGCCTGCTTCACAGACTACACCAAAGATTTTGATAGAGTACACCACAAACAACTTATCGAATGCCTAAAAGAGATACATCTAGATGACATGGACATACGACTAATGTGTAATCTATACTGGGAGCAAACACCAATAATAAAATATAACAAAGAGAACTCTACACCCATTGATATAAAAAGAGGAGTAAGACAGGGATGCATTCTATCACCAAGCATTTTTAATCTATACACTGAACGCATTTTTAAAAACATCACAGATATGCCAGTCCTAGGAATTAATGGAAAGATAATCAATAACCTAAATACCTTACGATACTGTACTACTAGCAGAAAATCATATCGATCTACAACAATTACTTAATGAAATAAAGAATAACACTATGATCATAAACAAAGAAAATACTTAAAACCCACAAGTGGATATCAAAATTGAAGGAATAGACCTGAGGACAGTTCAGAACTACAACTACCTTGGACATGGTATAACCAGTGATGGAAAACGTACAACTGAAATACACAAAAGAATAGGAATAGATCAAAGTAATTTTAATGTCATGAAGAACTTACTAACATCAAAACAAATAACACCAGGGATGAAACTATAAATAGCAAAATGGTACATCTTCCCAATATTCCTATATGGTGCAGAAACATGGACATTAGAGAAAGAAAACAGAACAGAGAATTGAAGCCTTTGAAATGTGGATATATAGAAGAGTAGGTAGAATTGGATGGAAGGAAAAGAAAACAAACGATGAAGTCTTAAAACAACTAAAAATGAAAAGAGAACTACTAAACATAATTCAAACAAGACAATTGCGATTTTTTGGCCATGTTAAAAGACACAACAGCCTTCTAAAAGTAATCCTGGAGGGGAAAATACAAGGTAAAGGAGGCAGAGGCAGACCAAAACTAACATGGACGAGTAACATCAAAAGATGGACAAACCAGCTTAAGACCACCTGCACCATGAAAGAAAGAGATAGAGCAGAATGGCGCTCCATGGTAGCCAACCTTCGTTGCGGAGATGGCACTCGATGATGATGATGATGAATTTTAATTTAATTTTTCATGATGTTGAAATTGCTTTCTGCCATTCAATTCTTCTGTTTTGCCATTTAATTCTATTTTACATTTTTCACCACTTGTTATAACATTTCCAATAGAGTTATATTTTTGAACTATTTCTAGGTTTCCGTCACCAGCTTTAACATAAAATGTAGGTTTTGTGTTTTATCTTTGATTGTAATTATAGTTTACTCTTATCTATATATGGGAGCCACGATAGCTCAGTGGTTAGTGAACTGGACTACAAAGGACAAGAGGTAGGGTTCGATCCCAACCGACGGCTTCCGGGTTCACCCAGCCTTAAATGAGTATCGGATTTTTTTATCTGGGAAAGTAGAGCGGCACGGGCGTAATACCGACCACATTACACCAAAAATCATGTGCTGAAGGTTTGTAAAACGGCGTGACGGGGGCTCTTTACATTTATATATATATATATATATATATATATATATATATATATATATATATATATATATATATATATATATATATATATATATTCTATTATTTTGTTTAATTGTTTAACTTATAATTCTTTTGTATCCCCTACGAGTTATAGGACATCATCAGCATATCTCAGATTATTGATTATACTTCTATTAATGTTTCTATCATCTCCATGTTGTTTTTAAAGATCTGCTCAGTGTACATTTTGAACAAACAATTAGATAGAATTCCGGCGCCTATATTACTCAGCTTTTTAATATCAATAAATGCATAGCTTTTTTTTTTTTTTTTTTTTTTTAATATCAATAAGTGCACAGCTGGATGACGTCATGGAACGCACCAAAATGGCAGCTTATTTATATTCGAGCTATGGACTATGCAATGTTTACTCTGAACACCACGATATATGTTATTGCAGCGAGTTGACAGATTTTTGAAAATGTATTCAAGGGTTTGAACATAAATGTTTGTTCACAGTTCGTTAACCTTCGCTGTAGATAAAGTCGTTAATTTGATGGCTTCGTGTGACCTTGGTCGCTAAGGACCTAACTTGTGCAAACGGATGGCATTGGCAAGGATCATTTTGAATCTATGAAGTGGACTCATTTTGTGTTTAACTCAAAAGCATATGTGCTTTTTAATCAAAGACTTTTTTGGGAGGACTCAAGGAAGATATCCCCGATTGAAGAATAAATTGTACTATCAATCCCATAAATGATTCGCTTCCAAAGGTTTATGATGTAAACAAAGCAGTTTTGTCATTGCAAGTGAATAATGTCCACACCTATAATTGGTCAGGATTGTGTAGCAGCAGCAGCTTTATAGCGAACACAGAAAACATCACAGGATTGTGCTGTTCTGAAACAGCTATGCCATGCTACTTTAGAATTGCCTTTAATGGGATTACTGTGGCCACAAACCACTCTCCATGTGTGTGCCACATATTTACACCCCAGAAAGAAATACTGAATATAACAACATCATGTGCCGTCTGTGATATTAATGACCACAGACCAGGAGCCTCCAGCATGATTGATACAACTGTTGCACCAAGCACTTCATCAGCAGAGCCATATCTATGGAATGTTAATCTGACATTGTTCTTGAATGATGTCCATGTTAATGAGACATCAGAATCGTGTGGCGGCAGCTACAAGAAGGGAGCAGAGAACATCAAGTTCTGCTGCTATAAAGGAGACTTGCCTTGCTATCCCAGAATTGCCTTAAATTGGATCACTGTAGTTGAAAACTTGCGTAAACTATACATTTTCACATCTAAGAGTGAATCAGTGAAGGTCACAAAATCATATTCTCTCTGTGCTTTTACTAACTACATGTCATGTGGCTTCTGTTGGATTGGAAATGATAACTTACCACCACTGTGTGTCTATATGTTTGGAATTGGAGTCATCAATGATGGCCTAACATCATCAAGTGCTATGACGATCACCATTTTCGGGAGGACGTGAACTCCCATGGTATATGGTGGATAGGCGGCAGGAACCATTGAAGGCTATGTCTGAAAAGTGTTCCTTCTTGCAGTTTCCTCATATTCCAAGTCCGGCTTGTTGCAGGAGCTACTGAGTTAAGTGCTCTGTGCACACCGTGAGCTGTGTGTCTCATCCGTTTTGATCCTGCTTCGATATCCCGCTTGTTTACGATGAATGATGATATCGTATGACAGGGAACAGTTGGCTGTGGTCACTTTCTGCGCGGTTTCGCCTTATGTCTTTTGGCGTGTGCTGAGACTGCTACGATGGGGACTACAGTTACCTTTCTTTGTTTGGGAGATGAGTTAGTAATTCGGATGATTCCACTGGCACGGGCGGTTGAGCAATTATGGATTTTAATTCGTTTGCTGTGATGCCGAGGCCTTACATAACCAATAACCAATAAGTGCATAGCTCTCATTGTCGTACTTTAACATAGCTGTTTGGTCCCAGTATAATTTACTTATCAGTTTTATTTCAACATTATCGTGATGTACATCTTTCGGACATTTTATTTGTTGTTCATCGTGTATTCTGTTAAAACGTTTTTGTGCAGTCTATGAAGAACGCATGAACTGGTTTGTTTACTTTTCTTTATTTTCCTCAAGCAGAAGATGGATTTCTTTGTCCCACTGTTGTTTATGAATCGAAGTTGTTGTTCTATTAATTCTTTACTTATTGTATTTTGAAATCTTTCCTGTTTAACTTTAAACACGTTTTCTATTGTAGAGCTCATCAAACTTATTGTCCTAAAGTCACATCATTTCACAACACCAGCCTTCTTGTGCAAGACAATAAATACTGATGCTTTTAGTTCATATGGTATATATCCTGTGTTGTATAAATCATTGCACAGGACTGTGATAACTGCTATGTCAAAATCCCCTAGCACTATTAACAACTCAATGTGTGTTTTGTTTGTCTGGCCCTACTGCTTTTTCTTTTGTTGTTGTTTTATAACTTTCTCTATTACAGACTGTAACATTGTTTATCCTGCCACACTTTGTGGATCATGTCTATCATTTTCATCTTCAAACAGCTCTGCTATGCACTAAAATGTATACTAAATAAAGTACTAAATAAAGTACTAAATAATATGCTTGTTGTATGATGAATGTAGTTTCCAAATTAAGTCTATTTAAAATTTTATATTATATGGACAAGACAAAACAATTTAAAATTATATATTATATGAACAAGACAAAACAATTTAAAATGATATATTATATGGACAAGACAAAACAATTGAAAATTATATATTATATCGACAAGACAAAACAATAAAAAATTTAAAAAAACACATGTGTTGTTTTATTATATTTTGTGCTTATTAATGTTTGCCTGGTGTGAACGTTATTTTTGTATAAGAAACTTGAGAATACAAATTATTATTTTTCTAATTGATAAATGGTCAAAATACACAAACACAATATACGTAATTATGGTTATGCATTTAGTATGCAATGGGTATATGCAAAAATTGGCTTTTGTATGTATACATGTACATTTGTTATTGACATGTTAGTATATTTGTTATTATTTGTGAAATACAATGAGAGGAAACATCCAAAGATAGAAGAATTCAGAAGTCAAGAATAGAGAACAACAAAAGCGAAGCTTAATGCTGTCTAAATAATATATAAAGAGACACACGAGTTATAATGGTTTTACAAAACGAAAAGTTATCGAAATGTGAGATCAAAGAAACCTCGACTAAAGTACAAATAGAAAACTCAATCAAAAGACCGAAAACGAACATGCTCGACTGATGGGTATTAAGTGAGCAAATATAAAGAAAGGAGTTAAGACAAGTTTTGTAGTTTAATTGACTTTTAAAGTGTCTGGATTAATGTAGTCTGGACATTTATAAAGATTTGTTTTTATCTGTAGCGGCCTATTTCTTTTTTCAACGTTTCCTAATCCACAGCACGTTTCTCTTATTTTTAAAAAGATTCTTATTTTATGCATTTAACAATTAAATATAAAATAATTGATGAAATTAAAGATTAAACATGCATACAGTACGACAACTTCCATACAGCCACTAACTGCAGAATTTCCTTTAAGCAAAAATCTCAGTGACAAAAACAAATAAAATAATTGGACAATCTTTTTGAAATGTTGTAACTTTTTAGTGAAACACAAATACATAAAATATAAATAAACCTGTACAATTATATTGTTTCCACTTTGCCTAGTTTTACCGTTTGTTGTTGTTTTCCCCGTCTTCTGAAGAAGGCCTTAGGCCAAAACGTCAGTATTTTGTTGTGTTTCAGTCTTGTAAGGCTGTCGCCATACCCTAGAGTGTAACGTCACACACCACTACTGGCTCCTTGTCTTTTTTCTCCCTTCTTTGCATTCAGCATTGAGATTGATTGTTGTCTTTGGCTCCTCTGTTGGGCTCTCCTGATGTCATGTCCGGGTGTTTCTATAATTTCATCAATCCCTCTTCACTATGTTTGGCCCTTTCTGGCGTTCTTTTATAGTGTTTGTTGAAAGCTTCTTGTGCCATATTTGGATCGTTCTATCGTGTTGTGCCAGACAATCTCTCATGCTGTTTCCTGTCATGTGTTTGCCATTTTTCATTCTGGTTGTTGTTATTTTCCTGATTGTTCTTGAGCTTCTGCTCCTATTAAATAGAAATCCTTACCTCTACCTGCAATACAAACAGCAACCATCTTGTAATATTTGTCCAACAACTGATGACAGCAAATAATATTTGTGGTATTAATGGCACCTTATAACAGTAAATAATGGTTGTGGTATTAATGGCACCTGGTAACAGTAAATAATGTTTGTGGTATTAATGGCACCTGATAACAGTAAATAATGGTTGTGGTATTAATGGCACCTGATAACAGTAAATAATATTTGTGGTATTAATGACACCAGATGACAGTAAATAATATTTGTAGTATTAATGGCACCTGATGACAGTAAATAATCTTTGTGGTATTAATGGCACCTGATGACAGTAAATAATGTTTGTGATATTAATGGCACCTGATAACAGTAAATAATGTTTGTGGTATTAATGACACCTGATGACAGTAAATAATATTTGTGGTATTAATGGCACCTGATGATAGTAAATAATGTTTGTAGTATTAATGGAACCTGATAAAAGTAAATAATGTTTGTGGTATTAATGGTACCTGATAACAGTAAATAATGTTTGTGGTATTAATGGCACCTGATAAAAGAAAAATAATGTCTGTGGTATTAATGGCACCTGATAACAGTAAATAATATTTGTAGTATTAATGGCACCTGATGACAGTAAATAATCTTTGTGGTATTAATGGCACCTGATGACAGTAAATAATGTTTGTGGTATTAATGGCACCTGATAACAGTAAATAATGTTTGTGGTATTAATGACACCTGATGACAGTAAATAATATTTGTGATATTAATGGCACCTGATGACAGTAAATAATGTTTGTAGTATTAATGGAACCTGATGACAGTAAACAATGTTTGAGGTATTAATGGCACCTGATTACAGTAAATAATGTTTGTGGTATTAATGGCACCTGATGACAGTAAATAATGTTTGTGGTATTAATAGCACCTGATGACAGTAAATAATGTTTGTAGTATTAATGGCACCTGATGACAGTAAACAATGTTTGTGGTATTAATGGCACCTGATGACAGTAAATAATGTGTGTGGTATTAATGGCACCTGATGAAAGTAAATAGTGTTTGTAGTATTAATGGCACCTGATGACAGAAAATAATGTTTGTGGTATTAATGGCACCTGATAACAGTAAATAATGTTTGTGGTATTAATGGCACCTGATAACAGTAAATAATATTTGTGGTATTATTGGCACCTGATAACAGTAAATAATGTTTGTGGTATTAATGGCACCTGATAACAGTAAATAATGTTTGTGGTATTAATGGCACCTGATAACAGTAAATAATGTTTGTGGTATTAATGGCACCTGATAACAGTAAATAATGTTTGTTGTATTAATGGCACCTGATAACAGTAAATAATGTTTGTGGTATTAATGACACTTGCTGACATCTGGTGTCAATATGTTTTTTTCCTCAGTCACTCACCACCCTACCCCTCTCCATTTTCTGGCAACATTTAAAGACAAAACATGGAATAAATGTGCTCCTGATTTAAATGTCTCACTTGTGTGTGGTTGGAAGTTTTATTTCAAACAGTAGATTAAAGTAGTCACTTTTATAATAGAGTTTTTACTTCACAATCAGTCCACTTCCTATCTCAACCATCTTAACTGAGTGCTAGAGAGTCCCCTGTTGATTCCAAATTATGCTAACGTGCTTTAGGACTGTCTACATTGTTTGTTTATCAACTCCTTCCTCTTTCCTCTCCGCATAAAGTTATATTGACAAGTAAGTCAATAACATGATAGCGTTGAATATAAACAGAAATGAGGTTATTTAAGACATACAATGTTGTATCAAACAAAACATGATAACAAATACAATGCAGTATAACGAGTGTCATGGAATATGTTGCCAATATCAAGAGAGAGTTTGATTAAAAATTGGGAATTTAATTAGATCCAAACAGTTTTGAAATGTTTTTTTAAACGATATAGAATTTACCAGAAGCAACATCTCGTCATGCCTTTAAATGTCAGCAAAAACACAAAAATGATGGGAGAAATGTCCAGAAATGTGTAAATGGATATAAAAAATTCATCTAGTTTTGAACTTTTCCACAGAGACTAAAAATAGGAAAAGAACTAATATTTCTTTTTTCCGAATTTGACAAATGCAAACAACATAATAGGGATGGGAAGAAATGTTTTTTTTTTATAAAGTTGCCCAGAAAAAGAGATTTCACACACTGCACTAATAAAAGAGAAAATATGCTACCGCTAGTACCCAGCACGTGACAAGGCAGAGTGATCAAAACACACCACAGCGAGCCTTCTATAAGCGTTACAAGAACACCAGACACAGGGGTCGGCCACGAAAAAGATAGATCGATAGAATATTAGAAGCACTAGGAAACATAACAGCAGCAGAGGCGAACAGAAGTGCAAAAGACGGCAAATTATATCTCCCCTCGACGCTGAAAGGCAAATGAGGAAGGAAAGGAGAGGAAGAATTACCCAGCAAAATACTCAACAAAGTTAAGACACTCCAAAAAGTACACATAAAAAAAGGGAAAGATCTAACAGGCTTGAAAAGAAACACTTGCTGCATAGATTATATCTAAAACCAAAAAGTAAAGAACTCCGTCACGCCAAGTGGCGTATAGGGAATATGGTGTTAGTGACCATAATTTTTAAAGACTTTAAGCGCATGATTGTTGAGGTAATGGGGTCGGTATTACGCCTGTGTCTCACTACTTTCCCAGAAAAAATATGTTACCCATTAATGCTGGGTGAACCCTAAGAGCTATTTAAGTTGGCAAAAATGGTTGTCCAACTGACATTTAAACCCTCGTCATTTAGATCAGCACACAAGTACATTAGCAATTTTGCTGTCAGTAAAGTAAACAGCCCCGTCACGACAAATGGCTAGTTTTAACAGATATCACGAACACAGTAACTAATCAAAGTAAAAGCTGACAATTACAAGGACTCCCATGTCATCCATTTTTGTTATTGTAATGGACTGGATAGTGAGACTGTTCAATGACCGTCGTAGGAATTGCTTGACGCGAGTTACAACTCAATAATGTGGACTGATCCGTAAAGTCATCCGAAGTTTTCTCTTTAGGGAATTTGCTCCGTGTTTCGTTCGTTGTAGGCTGCATTCACTAGAGTAATCGAGAATCTATGGGTGCAGCCATTGTTGTGTGTCTTACGTCATCATAATGGTTCATCGTATATTCCTAGCCCGGTCAAACGCTAATCTTATGGTCTGTGGTCTGTTGTTTGATGTGCGACGGGGATAATCTGACGACTAACTGTGTTTAATGTGTTCGGAATTGAAGTCAAAAACGATGCCCTAACATCATCAAGCGCTACACATTTTAAAAATATGACGATCATCATTTTCAGGAGGATGTGAACTTACGGTCAATATGGTGGATAGGCGACAGGACCATTGAATGCTTTGTATGAAAGTGTTCCTTGTTGCAGTTTCCTCATATTCCAAGTTCCGCTTATTGCATGAGCTACTGAGTTACGTGCTCTGTGCACACCGTGAGCTGAGTGTTTCACCCGTTTTGATCATGTTTCGATACTCCAATTGTTTACGATGAATGATGATATCGTATGACAAGGAACAATTGGCTGTGTTCACTTTCTCTGCGATTTTGCCTTATGTCTTTTGGCGTGTGCTGAGACAACTATGATGGGGACTACAGCTACCTTTCTTTGCTTAGGAGATGAGTTAGTAATTCGGATGATTCAAATGGCATGGGCGGTTGAGCAATTATAGATTTTAATTCGTTTGCAGTGATACCGCTGCCTTCCATAACCATAACCATAACTGCCAGTAATAATGCTCCCACAGGTATATGATGGGCAATGTTCTTTTTAGTTGGCTATGCCAATAACATCACATTGTTGGTTTATGTCTGTAAATAAATTTAAGAGCAAATATGTTAGATAGTTGCAGTAAAAAATGTTGGATTCAATATCAGCATACAATTAAACACACAAGCAAGTTGTAATGAATAAAATAATTTATTGCCAGTTACAGACAACAATTTGAATTAAACATACACATCTCATGACATAGGTACAGCCAGCAAATTGGTTTAAATATACACTTTATTACACACTTACAGTAAAATGAAATAGAAGATGGATTGAATATAAACATTTTATAGCATAATTGCTGGCTCTAAGTTTTAAAAAAACAACACCAGTGAAAATATTATGCCAAGAACTCACACCGGTGAGAACACAAATGAGACATATTGTAACATCTCGCTGGTAAACGTAAATATGTTACTGATGCTAATTACAAAGGGAATATAATGTACTTGTTATCATTTCAGTGACGTCACAAAAACATTCTGCAAACTTTCCATTAAACGGATGTTCTACAGATGAGATGGACATGCTAATGCTGCATTTTTATAAAAGAAGTGTAACTGTACTTAACTTGTATCAAAATAATCACATTTTAAGCTTTCCCAAAAATAAACAACTACTAGAGTTCTCTTCGCTGGAGTCTAAGACTGGTGCTCTGTGAACAATCACAACGTTAATGTCTGCTCTTGGCATTCTCATACATCAACACCTAAACCAGTGGTCGTTAAACTGTACTCCGCGGAGCCCATGTACTCTTGAACAATCTCACCGTTAATGTCTGCTCTTGGCATCCTCATACATCAACACATAAACCAGTGGTCGTTAAACTGTACTCCGCGTAGCCCATGTACTCTTGAACAATCACAACGTTAATGTCTGTTCTTGGCATCCTCATACATCAACACCTAAACCAGTGGTCGTTAAACTGTACTCCGCGGAGCCCATGTACTCTTGAACAATCTCACCGTTAATGTCTGCTCTTGGCATCCTCATACATCAACACCTAAACCAGTGGTCGTCAAACTGTGCTCCGCGGAGCCCACGTACTCTTGAACAATCTCACCGTTAATGTCTGCTCTTGGCATCCTCATACATCAACACCTAAACCAGTGGTCGTCAAACTGTGCCCTGAGCTCCGCGGACATTATTATTATCATCATCATAAAAACTTGTGATTAAACTATATTTCTGTGCCTCTCTAGAGTAAAGCAGAACAACCATGACGTCCATCATCAATTCTTGAATACCATCAACGGGACTGGGTGGTCTAGCGGTACGACTTCAGCTTCTGGACAGGAAGATCCTGGGTTCAATATAAACAAACAATCCAACCCGTAGTTTTTTCATGGTTTTACCTTCTCCAGTCTCTGGGTAGTGAGATCCGACGTTTAGCCCTTTCGGAAAACTGCAAAAAAAAGAAGGTCCCATGTGCATAACGAAAACGTTCTGAAAGATGTCAAAGCAAAAAGAGAGCTAATTACCAATATTAGGAAGAAATAATCATGTTTTAGTCATGTAATGAGAAGGAAACAGCTTGAATATATTGTAAGAACTGGGAAAATCGAGGGACGAAGAGATAGAGAGGAGCAAAGAGAAAGTATATCAGACAGCTAAGAAAATGGCTTGGCAGAAGATCAAGAACCGAAATGATAAGTAACTTTCGAGATTACCTACACCAGCGGGATTGGTACTTGATGTTGAATATTCATCACTCGTCTTCTTTCGTCCATTTTCTTCAAGATGACGTCAGATGTATAATTTTTGTTCTTTCCTATTTGGTAAGATGTCGATGTTTCCTGTATGATTTTCTTTATGCATTTCCATTTGGTGTAACTTTTTATCATAATTGTCACTTCTGTTCTGCCCGATCCCTTCTTGTAGCACCTTCTGATATATGTTTTTTGCTTGTATTATATAAGTATCATTAACATCATTTTGATGCTGATGTTCAAGCTGTTTTGTTCTTTGGTATTTTTGATGAATTAGTTTTTTGTTTGTTTCTCTATTGTATGATTTTCATTGTAATCAATACAGTAATGTGATCTGAGTTAATATCTGCTCCTGCATAAGTCTTGGCTTTCTTGACGCTGTTACGGAACCTATCTTGTATCATTATACAATGTGTCTGTGTTAGTCACATCTCACATCTTTGTGTGTGTATGTCTGTGTTAGTCACATCTCACATCTTTGTGTGTCCGTGTCTGTATTAGTCACCTCTAGTGACTCGGGCAGATGGTGCTCGTAAACCTGGGAGGGCCTACCATCTAAGGGCAGAATCCCACTACAGAAAAGATCATCTGCTGCCTTGCAGGAAGATTGGGACAATCAAAGGCTAGGGAAAGCAAACCCGAATAAAATGCTGGCTGAAATCGGATGCACTGGGCCACTGGCGCAGAACACAGTGCAACGTATTAACGGGTGTTCAGTCAGAGTGGATCTGACAGACTCTAATTGTGATGTTCTGTCTGTGGGGCGATCAACACACTTAGCCTGACAGCTGACTTCACATGAGAGTCTGGAATCCTTACTCTGATTGAGTCCTGAACGCAGAGAGAGAGAGAGAGAGAGTATCATTATGTCGTCTATTTGATTCCTCTTCTTATCTCTAGGGCTTTTCCATATGTATAGTTTCATTTTCTATTGCTCAACGTAGGTGTTATGTTTTATTAGCCTGTTTTCATCACAAAATTGTATTAATCTTTCTCTTTCATTTCTTTTTTCTGGACCATGATTTCCTATAATAGTCTTTTATCTTTTCTTTTCATACTTTATCATTCATATTATACATTGACAACAAGATGTCTGAAGATTTCACTTGCTTTTTAACTTTATTTAGATCTTCATAGCATGCCTCTATTTGTTCATCTAGTTAGTCTTGAGTAGGTGCGTATGTCTGTATTATTGTTATGTCGAATAGTTTTGCTTTCATTTTGAGTAGCATAATCTTCTCATTGTATGTCTAGTAGGTACTTATATATGTTTTTAGCTCTCTTTTTTTTAGTATGTCTACACCTCATTTAAGTTCTGTTGTATTGCCTGAATATTTAAATGTATATTCTTCGTCCTGTAAGTATACCCATTCTTTCCGTCTTGTCTCTGATATACCTAAAATATATCTCTTTAATCGTCCTACTTCTAAAATAAGATTTTCCAAGTTTCCTTCTTGCTGAAAGTCCAAACATTTCATGCACATATTCGTAGATCTCTCATCTGACATCAGTTAGAATTTGCCTCCGTGGCTTTCTCTGGAACAGGACATAATGAGGCTCAAATCTCTTTAACGGTCGTCAGTTGACTTTAAATACACCGCTGGATACAATTCCCTATTTTCAAGGGATTCAACTCTAATATAATTACCTGTCTTGTTGGCAAACCGAGAATGATGCCCTTGTGTTGTATTGTTATAAAACGATCTGTGATGTTTTCAAAGTTTTCAATCGGCTAATTCATGGGTATTAATATTACTAAGAATCATCATGAGACGTGTAAAGAACAAGATAAAACAATAAATAAGCGAAGAACAATGTGGAACAATAAACCAGAAGAGACAAATAGGACACATGTTGGACTCACTAGGGGAAACACAAACGAATACCACGGATATATTGCAAACATTTGAGGGTTGCTATAAGAGTTATACACAGAAGGGGTTTATACATTTCTAATTTTTCCCAATTCATTGAATTCTTAGCATTCTTCCGATAAACCACATCTTAGCTGTCTCTAATTTTCTTTGTTTTGTCTTACTTATCGTCCATTACTTGCTTCCACATAGTAGAGCAGATACGATGTACCATTTTAGAACACATTTTCTAACATTAATTAACTATGATTTGTTGTAAAAGGTGTTTTGAACTCAATGAGTTAAGTCTTGTCCTATTCTGTTTGTAATTTCTACATTGCATCTGCCATATGTTGTTATTATTGATCTCGGGCATTTGAATCAAAGCACTTGTTCCAGGAATTTTTCCATTTAATTTTATATATATATTTTTATACTCTACACAATTTCTGTGTTTCTGGTGTTGAGTATCAAGCCTTTTTGATCACTTTCTGTCACACTTTTAAAGATCCTGTTGTTTTAAATCATCCGACTTTTTTCGGTTTATTTTTTTAAGACGATGTATTCAGAAGCACTGGAGTCTGTAGAAATGTGATTTTACAGAAGAATGTTGAGAATACCATGGACAACTAAGAAGAGTAATGAAAATGTTCTGAAAGAGGCCAAAGCAAAAAGAGAGCTAATTTCCAATATTAGGAATAAACAATCATCAGTTTTTATCCATGTAATAAGAATAGAACAACTGGAATATATTGTAACAACCGGAAAAATTGAGGGACGAAGAGATAGAGGGAAGCAAAGAGAAAAAAAATGCCAGACAGTTTAAGAGAATGGCTGGGCAGAAGGTTAACAACAGAAATGATAAATATCTGTCGAGATCGAAAGTTGTGGAGAGATATGATCATCTCCGCCAGCAGGTCCGGTACTTGATGATGATGATGATTCACAAGCAATATATAGCCATAGAACAGAACATACACCAGATGAGACAAGAAGTGGACTCACGAGGAGACACACAAACAAGTACCCAGGAAATTTTGCAAGCGTTCGAGGGTTGTTACTACAGAGGAGTTATACACAGAAGGGGACATCCAGCTACGCGTCTAGGACAAGTTCTTACAATGCACCAGACAACTCAGTAGCGAGGACAAACAACAACTAGACACAGAGCTGACACTAGAGGACATAATCAAGGCAGTATACAAATGGCCAAAACAAAAATCTTTCGGTCCTGGCGGATTTACAGAAAAATTCTAGTAACACATTTTTTTCCGCAAATAGGACGCCACCTCATGAAAGTTCTCTTTGGAACATTCCAGAAAAGTAAGCTACCTCCTAGTGTCCGGATCTAGTACATTATAGTAATTCACAAAGACAAAGCTGACAAAGCTAAATTATAGAACTACAGACCAATATCCCTACTGAACATAGACTATACAATTTTAACAAAAAAGCCTCACAAACAATCTCAAACCATACATGGGGAAGCTGATACACGAGGACCAAGGATGCAACATTCATTACAGGAACATACACCTACAACGCACTTCATAAGAGATATCATTTACTACACACACCAGAAAGACTGCTAATAGTCTATCCTATCCCTGGGCCGGGGAACACCTTCAACAGAATATCACATTCATACATGCAAAAAACACTGAAGATGACCAACATGGGAGACTGTTTCAGAGAGTGGATCAAAATCCTGTATATTAAACAGGAAAGCCAAGTATTGGTTGATCATTCTCTCACTGATACCCTTTAGACTAAGTAGATCAGTGAGACAAGGATGCAGACAAGGATGTCCGCTCTCCCTGCTACTCTATTTACTCATTGAACCACACTGAGAAAAAATCAGACAAGATGCGACTATAAGGGCACCTTCATCCAAAGCAGAGGAGAACAAAAGCTGCTGGCCTATGCAGACGACACCATTTTCTTCCCACCAAGTAAACGATCCATCCAAACATATTAGATACTTTCACAGACTTCGGTCACGGTAGTAGCGTCAAACTGAACGTCCAAAAGTCAATCATAATTGGGATCGAAAAATGGGAAAACAAGGCGGACTTCCCCTTAGGCCTAACATCAACACATAACGTCAAACTCTATAGCATCACTTCGCTGTTACAACCAGAGAACATAAAACTTCATGGAAGAGTCTATTGTTTCAGATAACAGACACAAGTTCAAGACGATCTCAATAGTTGGAAGAAAACACAAACACCCTGCCCAAATGGAAGAAAGACAACAAGCGAAAAACACTGGAAAATACAAGAAAGTAGATTATGAATAAGCAAAATGTGGGAAAAGGAAAAAAGAAGATTGGCTCATTCAAAGATTTCTAGAAACCGAAACTGTGGAGGGTAAAAAAAATTTAAGAGAGTTGCAAAAAGAAATAAAGAGAATTACTAATAAAAATAAAAAAAAGCCACAACAGACAGTGGAGGCATTGCAGACAAAAAGGTATAAATGCTATCAGACAACAAAGATATAATACGAGTAGATATATGGCATGAATATATAACAGAACTATTTCATGATCAAAGGGACAAGAAACCAATTATAAAATGTACATAAGGCTATAAAATCTAAATGTAAAGTGGAAAAAGCTATATACAAACAATGAAAAAGGGAAAAGCAGCAGAACCTGACAGCATACAGATAGAGATGATAAAGGTACTGGAAGATTTTAGCAGTGAAGTGATTGATCACAGACATATGCAACGAAATATACCATGCAGGATACATACCAAATCAAATAAAAAAACATAAACTTTTATTGCATTGCATAAAGAAAAGAGAGTTCATCTGAAGTAGAGAGAGAGAAGGAGAGAGAGAGAGAGAGAATAGAGAGGATGATAAAGAATGAAAGATAAGAAGAATGAAGGTCAGGGAAGAAGAGTGTGCGAGGGGGAAGGACAGGAAAGCGTGAAAAACATGAGTTGGGAGATCAACTCAGGCAGTTAAGGTCTGCACGGAAATTGTGGGGGGTGGGGGGGAGGGGCACGTGAGAGAAAGAGAAGAAGAGTGTATTGAGTGAATAGAGATTCAGTAGCGAACTAGCGGTAGACGAGGTTAGTCTTCCGGAGGGTGTTAGCCGTGAATGGCAACAGCCCTTAAATTTGTTGTATATAGTTGTGTGTAATGTTATTAAGTTTAGTTTAGTTGTGTGACAGAGATTGGAAGGAACGGAGGTCTAGTTAAGCTCAGAGCTGGACCATGCGGGCAACATTAGTGCTAATTGTTAGCAAGCAGCAGTGTGGTGAATGTTAGGGACTGATTAGAGGTAAGCGTAATGTACGCAATTGTGCCTAACACCGTGTGATTCGCGTTGAAGAGGATGACATGTGTATTCATAACAAGGTGAGTAGGAAACCTGTTTATGACTTGTGATAAATAGGAAATGTCAAATATTATCCTTCTTTGTCAAGTATTATCAGTCCTGTTGACTGAAGAGAGAATTTCTACATGTTCTTAGCAACGTGGCAGTTATGAGCTGCTGAAACGAGACACCAGGGAGTGTCAATGTCAAGTATTATCCTTCTTTGTCAAGTATTATCAGTCATGTTGACTGAAGAGAGAATTTCTACATGTTCTTAGCAACGTGGCAGTTATGAGCTGCTGAATCGAGACACCAGGGAGTGTCAATGTCAAGTATTATCCTTCTTTGTCAAGTATTATCAGTCATGTTGACTGAAGAGAGAATTTCTACATGTTCTTAGCAACGTGGCAGTTATGAGCTGCTGAATCGAGACACCAGGGAGTGTCAATGTCAAGTATTATCCTTCTTTGTCAAGTATTATCAGTCATGTTGACTGAAGAGAGAATTTCTACATGTTCTTAGCAACGTGGCAGTTATGAGCTGCTGAAACGAGACACCAGGGAGTGTCAATGTCAAGTATTATCCTTCTTTGTCAAGTATTATCAGTCATGTTGACTGAAGAGAGAATTTCTACATGTTCTTAGCAACGTGGCAGTTATGAGCTGCTGAAACGAGACACCAGGGAGTGTCAATGTCAAGTATTATCAGTCTTTATCACGTACAATCAGTCCTGTTGACTGAAGAGAGAAAAGTCTACAATGTTCTATCAACGTGGCAGTGGGGAGCTGCTGAACAGAGACACCAGAGTGTCAATGTCAAGTATTATCATTCTTGTCAAATATTATTAGTCCTGTTGACTGAAGAGAGAAAATCCTACAATGTTCTATCAACGTGGCAGTGTGGAGCTGCTGAACAGAGACACCAAGGGTTGTGAATGTCAAGTATTGGCAGGCATTGTCAAGTATTAGCAGGCATTGTCAAGTATTGGCAGGCATTGTCAAGTATTGGCAGGCATTGTCAAGTATTGGCAGGCATTGTCAAGTATTGGCTGGCATTGTCAAGTATTAGCAGGCATTGTCAAGTATTAGCAGGCATTGTCAAGTATTGGCAGGCATTGTCAAGTATTGGCTGGCATTGTCAAGTATTGGCTGGCATTGTCAAGTATTGGCAGGCATTGTCAAGTATTGGCTGGCATTGTCAAGTATTGGCTGGCATTGTCAAGTATTGGCTGGCATTGTCAAGTATTAGCAGGCATTGTCAAGTATTGGCAGGCATTGTCAAGTATTGGCAGGCATTGTCAAGTATTAGCAGGCATTGTCAAGTATTGGCAGGCATTGTCAAGTATTGGCAGGCATTGTCAAGTATTGGCAGGCATTGTCAAGTATTGGCAGGCATTGTCAAGTATTCTCAGTCCTGTTGACTGAAAGAGAATCCTACGAGTTCTCAGTGAACTGGCAGCGGTTGAGCTGTTGGAATAAAGGCACAGGGGGAGCCAACATCAATTAATATAATTATGTAGCAATTATTTATCAAATGCTGTTGTATGAAAGAGAGCTCGACGGGGTTTATCCAGTGGAAGTGAGTGTGAACGAACTATAACTATGTCACATGTTACTATTATGGATGAAGCCACAGGGGTCACAGTAGTGATCGCTGGTGGAAGACTGGTACAATAAAGTTCTTGTGTTTTAATATTCCAATGAGTTGTCGTATGTGTGTAGTAAGTAATAATTAACAGGTCTGCGACGAACAACCAGGGTGTCGCCGACATACATCAGAAGTACTACGATATGATAAAACTATACAGTCAGCGGCCTATGTCTATTATGACAAGGGCTGAATGAGGTCACGGGTTATGCCTGACTGCCTGGGAGGAGCGGCGGTAATAGAGGGGGCTGGAAGGTGGCCACTCTGACCAGGCCAGTCGGTAAACACACGCCTAGGCAAGAGAACAGTGGCCGTGGCGCGGGCGACGACGACAGAGGAGACGTTCGTTCAGTTCAGATAAATTGACAGTTACATATCGGTGCTATATATAACCAATTCTGACCTATGGAGCGAATCATGGACAGTAGACAAACAAATGAAAAGAAGATTAGAGGCCACAGAGATGGGGCTTCTCAGTAGAATGTTAAAAGTTCCCTGGACAGCCACAAAGACCAATGGGAGAATTCTCAAAGAGGCCAACACAAAAAGGGAACTCCTAAAAAACATTAGAAAGAAACAATTAGCATTTTTCGGGCATATCATTAGAAGAGGGAAGTTGGAATATTTGATTACAACTGGCAAAATAAAAGGAAAGAGATATCGCGGACGACAAAGAGTGAAAATACTGGATAGCTTGGTGTCATGACATGGAAAACAGTCAACAACAGAACTGATACGATGCACTGTAGATAGAAGATTGTGGAGGGACATGATCGCCTACGCCAACCGATATGTGGCATGATGATGATAAAAAGAATGGTTCAGTTGAATGCAATGATTTTAGAACAATAAGCCTAATGATCCATGTAACAAAATCTTGCTTAAAATTATACAAGGAAGGATCCATATTAAAATCTATATTAAATTAGAAAAGCAGCAATTTGGATTTAGGATAAACAGTGGCACAGAAGAAGCTAAGTTCTGCATGAGGACAGTAATCGAAAAGTACATAGAAGTAAGCAAAGCAATACATACCTGCTTTATATAGTACAGGGGTTAAGATAAAGAAATGCAAATGAATGCATACAAATGGTGCAGTAAAGCTAAATGTGAGGGAAAATTGAAACTAAAATATAAACAATGTTATGGTAAAAGCTATACGTAATTGATAGACAACACAAATTTGAACAACATTTCGGCTCAATAGGCCTTCAGCAGGAACAAACAAACAACACACACATACAGATATGTAAGTAAAAATAACTTATCCTACATAGCTAACTAGTAATGAAACCCTAAAACAAAATAATCGACATTGGTTTAAGAAAAGAAAAAAGTCTTCCCTGTGTCGTGGGCCGTGGCCTGAATGAGAGAGTCGCGGTGTGCGCTGTAAATGCCCTGCTGGTCGAATGGTCAAAGCCGTGTAAAGGGTTCTAAAAATATGTGAGTGGGGGAACGCTGTGTTACCTCGACTACAAAGATACTGCCAATGTCTATAAGTATCTAAGGGCCAATACATACATGTATACACACACACACACACACACACAAATACGTATAGATATATATAAACAAACACACATGCACATATATATATATATATATATATATATATATATCAGTGGCGTATCCTGGGGTCTGAAAGAGAGCATGCAACTTTTAAAAAATGATAATTTTCTACTCACCCAGTTATTTGAAGTTCAGTTCTATTCTGCGGCTCTTTCTGCTAAAGTCCTCTGTTACTTTGTTATAAAAGTCATCATTGCCTTTCATCTCTACAAGAAGGTCTTTTTCAATTGACATCATTGATAGAGCAGAAAGACGACATTGCCCCTGCGAGTTCCTTATGACATTTTTAATGCGTTTTAATGCAGAAAACGAACGTTCCACTGAAGACGACGATGCAGGAATTGTCAATATTAATTCACAAAGTTTATGAAGTTCTGGAAGACCACTGTGAAGTCCTTTGTTCAAAAGAAATCTATGAATGTCGGACACATACATTTCTTTAAAGTGTTGGGATACAAACATTGCCTTTAATTCAGATCTCAGTCTTACTATATCAAAATATTTCCCATATATTCCGTTCAGTTTGGAAAACTGCTCTTCTGGAAACTCTTTTGAAAATGTTAAAAATTTCTTACAGTCAAAAATTTCAAGAAATGACAAATCTGACAGAGAATCAAACCGGCTTTGTAACTGGCAGTTTACCGTATCATGAATTTCACAATACAGCCTTCTGTACTCATCCTTTGGGATAACTGAGGATTCTCGCTTTCTTCTCTTTGTTGGAGGACCACACTTGAACTCTATTTTGGCCCAAATTGAATCAAAGCCAGTATTGCGCATTGTGAACAATTTTTCTTTTAACTCAACTATCTCTCTAGAGCAATATGTGATGTCCAGTGAATTTGACTGAAGGATATTAAATACAACATCTGTCATCGAAAAAATATCGGTGAACACAGCCAAAGGAAATTGAATTCAAAATCTCCTAGGTTTGACAGAAATCCAACTGCTTCATTAATTGTTGCGTGATCCCAATCACCAGGTCGTTCCAAAATGCATTCAAATAAATCTATTAATTCATTATGATATTCAGAAACAGTCTGTACTAAACGACTGGAATAATTCCATCTGGTTGCCGCCAGCTTGGGAAACCGTTTTTTCACTATGGTGTCCAACAAATGTGTTATCTTTGCTGAATGAGTAAAAAATGAAGCAAAACTGCTAAGTGACGAAAAGAATATTCTACACGCACTTATGCATGAGACAGCTTGAGACAGTACTAAATTAAGTTTGTGTGCATAGCAATGGATGAATAATGCCTGAGAAACAACTTCCATAACTCTCGTCTGCAAACCATTCAATTGGCCTGCCATTACTGCTGCACCATCATAAGTTTGTGCTACTAGTTTTTCTCTACAGTCAAATTGATCAAGACTGTCTAAAGCCAGTTTTGACAATGCTTGTGCAGATCTGTCAGAGCTAACGTCATGAAAGCCAATAAATCTTTCGTAAATATTACCATTATAAATATATCTAAAAACAACTGACAGCTGAGACAAGTTTGTTACATCAGAGGTCTCGTCAATTAGGATGGCGACAAATCTGGACGATTGAATCTGAAATTTCACTTCTGCAGTTATTACATTGTTCACACTTTGGATAAGATCGTTCTGTATTAATGGGGAAAGACCCGTGAATATATTTGACGTCATGAGATGCTGATGCAAGTTTTCATCAAACTCTGCTAATAAATTTAAAGCTTCAATGTAGTTCCCACGATTAGTGGAATCACTCCCTCGCTGTGACCACGAAAAGCTAATTCTTGTTTTCCTAAAAAACAAGTAACAGCAATTAACCTCTTTAGGATTTCTCGATTTTCTTTAACTGTTTCATTGTGTTTCATAATACTTTCTTTTTTCTGAAAATCCAATTGAACATCAATTCTGCTGGAGCCAAACACTTGTAACGCTATCCAAGCGTGAATATGACTTTCAGACTTTTCGTGTCTTGAAATAGCGTTATGTCAATTATTTAAATCAGAATACCCGCGTTGTCTGCTGTTCCAAGGCGAAGTGTCATTTACAAACAATATACATGGCCAGCAAAATAACTGACATAATGATTCCGAACCACAAAGCCAAACGACTTTCTTATATAAATCATTGTTAAATGAACGGACACATTTTGTTCCTTCTCGTTTCAAACTGCTTAACGCAGGAATCGGTCTGCCCTTTTTTACCAAGTCCAATTTTTCATTAAATGTTCGCGATTAAAACGGTCGCTCAAATAAATCTACAACATCATTAATAGAATCAGCCATAATAACCACAGTAAACAAATATACTAAGTTTAGTAACTAACAATAGCAATACAACATGTTTCTGTACAAACACAAAATATTAAATATCAGCTGATTAAAATCACGTTTGAAGTTTTGAATTCTGAAGGTTTGAAATCGAAACCACATCGCTGTGTAAATGTGCGTGTGTGTTGAGTAAAATCACGTGACGTGTACCAAAAATTACCAGAAATGGTTTACTAAACAAGTGTGTGTGTAGGCATTCAAGATTATAATTGCTTGCATTGTTATCATTAGTTTAACATTCAAATAAAAGTACTAGAACATAGAAATTGCACTGTTTCACACCAGTAAATAAATGTTCATCAATCAATTTATTATTTGCCAGTGCTAAATTGTTATAATAGTGATTGAATCATAAAATGTATTTATTTTTTTTTCATCGCAAGCTTACTGTGGAGACACGGATTTAATAAAACACACACAGTATATCACTGCGCTTATATGTAAAGGGACTATTTTAACGAAAGCAACTGCAAAATTGCTTCAGAGCGGGCTAGTTCAACTATCATAAAAAACGATTGGACATATACAATTTTCATTTAACGTCAGTGTTGCCAGCACTAATTTTTGGAAAAATTCAGATTTGTGAGAAAAACATTTTAAAATATATTTTTGAGCAATGCTGCAAAGGCTAAGTTTGGATGGGGGATAGATCACTGACTGGTTTATCATTTTCGCAACTCTTGAAGGCATGCAATGCTTGCCTTGCTTATATTAAGTATACGCCACTGATATATATATATATATATATATATATATATATATATATATGTGCATGGAGTTCATCAGAGCATTAGCTAGAATACACCATAAACAACAAATAGAATGCCTAAAAGAAATACATGTTTACAACACTCGGGAAGGAATCTACATAATTAACGATAGAAAGTGTTATTTCTTTTCTCTGGTAATTTGACGTTACTAAAAAAAAACGTCAAAGCAAAAAACCTCAAATTGGAACCAGAAAATAGAAAACAAAAGTGGCAGATACATAAAAAAGTTACATAAAAAAACACCGGGGGGGGGGGGAGACAATAACGGCTGGTATCAACGTCCTTCTAGAATTTGAGATGTTCGCCCATAGCAGCAATGTATGTATACAGTGCGGGTCCTGTGCATAGTCTGACACTTGCCCATAACAAAAACATAGTATACACGAGACGTGAACCATATAGGAAATGACATACTCTGGGCAATGAATACAAACAAAAATGAACAGAATGCTAGGACAAGACAATAAAAAAAAAGACGTAAAAAGTGAAGGTAACTGAATGAAAATGAAATGTAAAGAAATTGAAAATAAAGCCTGGACATTAAAATAATTTCACAAAAATGGAAAAAAATGTTTCCATGAAATCGCATTCAGAAACAAAAAAAACCGGGATATAGGATAACAAGGGTAGAAAGTACATTTTAAGAAAAATATCATTTCAACTAGATGCTATATTTTATGGCATTGATGTTGTCTACCACGAGAACACGACGACTGGAGAATATGGACCGCATGTCCACTGTAGTGGTGATGAAATTTACGATTAAACGTTTAATTTTCACCCCACGATAAGCGTAAAAAGCTCTACACAGATTCGATACAGCGGTCTTCTACTCTGGTGCACAACAAATTATCCTCTCGGCACCCACTCTCCGAGGAAAAAAAAATAAAAATACGATAAAAATCGTCTCCGATATCGCAGTCAGTATGTAATATCTTCTCTGTTTTAGCCGTGTGAGATGTTCCACCCTTGATACGTTTCCCGTGATGAGTGAGTGGACGTTTCCCGTGATGAGTGAGTGGCGGTGCAGCTGAAACCATTGTTTCGCAGGCTGAAAAGCCCGCGTGTAGCGTTCGAAACCCGAGGTAGACAAAAAGATTATTTCTATCGTGGCGGCTGCTTTGACCACCAGCTTTTATCTCTCTAGTTGTATCGTGAGCCCCCTGCCATACACCGGCAATGGTACTCTATGTCGTAAAGCTAGTTTTTTTGTAACACGTTTTCCCGAATTAATTAATTGATAACTTGTCGCCCCTGAACCATGTAAGCGAGGGTTCAAATCATGTAAGCTCAAACGCCGTTTAATGTTTCTATCGGGGAGATGTGGAGGGTTACATAAAATCACCGACCTGAACACCTAGGGTCAAATGGACAGGCGGTCCATCGTCCCTCTGGCAGACTACAGAAGTAGGATACAGCCGTAAAAATAATAATAAATTGTGTTTCCTCTTATTGGCAATAAATCAAAGCGACAACGATGAGAATGATAATAAAGTAAACGATGGTAATTGACGTGTAAATGTAATAATGAGTTGGCTGTGCACGGGATTTCGGTGATAACGAAGCTTGTCATAAGTTGTTGGTTGGTCTTGTTCATTATATGTCCGTGTGTGTGTGTGTGTGTGTGTGTTTGTGTGTGTGTGTGAAGGTTATGGCTGTTTTAATTAATGTTGCGATGATGTTTAAAAAAACGTCGCTATATTGGACAAAGTTAACATAAACACAACATTAGCAGCACAATTGAACAAATTTAACATAAACACAACAGTAGCAGCACAATTGAACAAAGTTAACATAAACACAACAGTAGCAGCACAATTGAAAAAAGTTAACATAAACACAACAGTAGCAGCACAAATGAACAAAGTTAACATAAACACAACAGTAGCAGCACAATTGAACAAAGTTAACATCATCACAACAGTAGCAGCACAATTGAACAAAGTTAAGATAAGCACAACTGTAGCAGCACAATTGAACAAAGTTAACATAAGCACAACAGTAACAGCATAAAATTCGTTACTGTATATTTTTAGACACAACCACACACACGTACAATAGTTAGTGCTCGTTTTAAAATTCACGTTTTTATTTTAGACTTCACTTACATAGCAAGCACATCAAGTTTAGTCTATCGCATCAACACATCGTGTTGGAGTATAGGGACCGGATATACGGCACAGAGTTCAAATAAATAACAAAGATAGAGATAAATAGAATAAGTTGACGATGTCTGTCAGTAGAGTACCAAGAAACCGTTGGATTATGTGATGAATTGAAACAAAAAGATAAGGAAAATCTCTCTACTTACCACAGACGAATGTTGTCACAGCGATGAAAAATAACAATAGGAAAGTCATATTGTGGTAGCAGTGTAGAGAATAGAATTCACTGTAAGCTGTCAGGTCGTAAATGAAACAAGTCTATGGCTGGTGTGGCCGGGTTGTATTAGCGACTTGGATTGTTTATAGGCCATGAGCTCGACAATCATGGAATTTCGTGGACACGTGGATTGAAACTACAGGGACACGTCACAAAGTAAACTTTAATTGTAATGTTCTCTTAGAGAAGATGAAAGTTGGAAGAAAGAATAAGCTATTATTTTCTAGAGATAAATGAGAATTATGTATTCTCAAGATTGTCACGACAAAGTTTTCATATACAGAAATTGTTGTCAGAATTTAAACATTGAATTTCTCTGCACTTTAAGCTGCTGGAATGTAAAACTTTCAAACAAACTGAATAATTGTTCCAGTTCCTCTAATTCAAAAATGAATTAAATTGCAACAATTGTTTATCATCACATGAATTGAGTCAGATACTCCAAGAAACAAACCTTTCAAACAAAGCCTTCTTTCTAAACCTCGTTTAATGTAAGCTTTTGACGTCATCAAACTCCAACAAACAATGAATCCTTTCAAAAGCTCGAGACACAGCGGTTCAGAAAATAAGAAGTTTGAAAATGCTTGTATTGCTATGTTATGCCATATTTGAATAATTAATAATTAAACGTAGGAAAGTGAGAACCGCTCTTATTTAATGTTTCTTCACGTGATCTCAATAACCGCTCTATTACTTCGACAAATCATTAAGACAACGCGCGCGGGGGAATTCTTAGAGCCACGGGCCTAGTAAAGAATAGAAGGTCGCTGACAGTTGATACCGTCCCTTACAAGACAACAAGAAACGTCACCGATGTAAGCTTTTAACTGATCAAATATGTTAGTGACTGGTTAGTTGTTGAAACGAGGCACTAGTTAATCGACTTCCCTTTAATGTTAGTGACTGGTTAGTTGTTGAAACGAGGCACTAGTTAATCAACGTCCCTTTAATGTTAGTGACTGGTTAGTTGTTGAAACGAGGCACTAGTTAATCGACTTCCCTTTAATGTTAGTGACTGGTTAGTTGTTGAAACGAGGCACTAGTTAATCGACTTCTTTTTAATGTTAGTGACTGGTTAGTTGTTGAAACGAGGCACTAGTTCTAGACTTCCCTTTAATGTTAGTGACTGGTTAGTTGTTGAAACGAGGCACTAGTTAATCAACGTCCCTTTAATGTTAGTGACTGGTTAGTTGTTAAAACGAGGCACTAGTTCTAGACTTCCCTTTAATGTTAGTGACTGGTTAGTTGTTGAAACGAGGCACTAGTTAATCGACTTCCCTTTAATGTTAGTGACTGGTTAGTTGTTGAAACGAGGCACTAGTTAATCGACTTCCCTTTAATGTTAGTGACTGGTTAGCTGTTGAAACGAGGCACTAGTTAATCGACTTCCCTTTAATGTTAGTTACTGGTTAGCTGTTGAAACGAGGCACTAGTTAATCGACTTCCCTTTAATGTTAGTGACTGGTTAGTTGTTGAAACGAGGCACTAGTTAATCGACTTCCCTTTAATGTTAGTGACTGGTTAGTTGTTGAAACGAGGCACTAGTTAATCGACTTCCCTTTAATGTGAGTGACTGGTTAGTTGTTGAAACGAGGCACTAGTTAATCGACTTCCCTTTAATGTTAGTGACTGGTTAGCTGTTGAAACGAGGCACTAGTTAATCGACTTCCCTTTAATGTTAGTGACTGGTTAGTTGTTGAAACGAGGCACTAGTTAATCGACTTCCCTTTAATGTTAGTGACTGGTTAGCTGTTGAAACGAGGCACTAGTTAATCGACTTCCCTTTAATGTTAGTGACTGGTTAGTTGTTGAAACGAGGCACTAGTTAATCGACTTCCCTTTAATGTTAGTGACTGGTTAGTTGTTGAAACGAGGCACTAGTTAATCGACTTCCCTTTAATGTTAGTGACTGGTTAGTTGTTGAAACGAGGCACTAGTTAATCGACTTCCCTTTAATGTTAGTGACTGGTTAGTTGTTGAAACGAGGCACTAGTTAATCGACTTCCCTTTAATGTTAGTGACTGGTTAGTTGTTGAAACGAGGCACTAGTTAATCGACTTCCCTTTAATGTTAGTGACTGGTTAGTTGTTGAAACGAGGCACTAGTTAATCGACTTCTTTTTAATGTTAGTGACTGGTTAGTTGTTGAAACGAGGCACTAGTTCTAGACTTCCCTTTAATGTTAGTGACTGGTTAGTTGTTGAAACGAGGCACTAGTTAATCGACTTCCCTTTAATGTTAGTGACTGGTTAGTTGTTGAAACGAGGCACTAGTTAATCGACTTCCCTTTAATGTTAGTGACTGGTTAGTTGTTGAAACGAGGCACTAGTTAATCGACTTCCCTTTAATGTTAGTGACTTGTTAGTTGTTGAAACGAGGCACTAGTTCTAGACTTCCCTTTAATGTTAGTGACTGGTTAGTTGTTGAAACGAGGCACTAGTTAATCGACTTCCCTTTAATGTTAGTGACTGGTTAGCTGTTGAAACGAGGCACTAGTTAATCGACTTCCCTTTAATGTTAGTGACTGGTTAGTTGTTGAAACGAGGCACTAGTTCTAGACTTCCCTTTAATGTTAGTGACTGGTTAGTTGTTGAAACGAGGCACTAGTTAATCGACTTCCCTTTAATGTTAGTGACTGGTTAGTTGTTGAAACGAGGCACTAGTTAATCGACTTCCCTTTAATGTTAGTGACTGGTTAGTTGTTGAAACGAGGCACTAGTTAATCGACTTCCCTTTAATGTTAGTGACTGGTTAGTTGTTGAAACGAGGCACTAGTTCTAGACTTCCCTTTAATGTGAGTGACTGGTTAGTTGTTGAAACGAGGCACTAGTTAATCGACTTCCCTTTAATGTTAGTGACGGGTTAGTTGTTGAAACGAGGCACTAGTTAATCGAATTCCCTTTAATGTTAGTGACTAGTTAGCTGTTGAAACGAGGCACTAGTTAATCGACTTCCCTTTAATGTTAGTGACTGGTTAGTTGTTAAAACGAGGCACTAGTTCTAGACTTCCCTTTAATGTGAGTGACTGGTTAGTTGTTGAAACGAGGCACTAGTTAATCGACTTCCCTTTAATGTGAGTGACTGGTTAGTTGTTGAAACGAGGCACTAGTTAATCGACTTCCCTTTAATGTGAGTGACTGGTTAGTTGTTGAAACGAGGCACTAGTTAATCGACTTCCCTTTAATGTTAGTGACTGGTTAGTTGTTGAAACGAGGCACTAGTTAATCGACTTCCCTTTAATGTGAGTGACAGTCAATCTTTTAATATTAAATTTCCTCTGTTCATCATCATCACTGAGTGATGTTGACTACCATCTCGCGCCATTCCCCTCAGTCTCTTGATTTGATAGTGCAGGTTGTCTTAGGCTGACCTGTGCATAATTTCATGTTATTCGTCAATGTCAGTCTTAATCCTCTGACTCGTTTACCTTGTATTTTCCCCTTCTAAGATTACTTGCAGTAGGCTGTTTTGTCTGTTAACTGCCCCAGAAATCTCATTTATCTGTTTCGAATTGTGCATAGTAGTTCTTTTTTCATACTCAGTTATTTTAAGACTTTATCATTTATTTTCCTTTCTTTTCATCCAAATCTTCCTATTATTCTATAAATCCACATATGAAAGGCTTCAATTCTTTGATCTGTTTTCTTGTCTAATGTCAGTGTTTCTGCACCATACAGGAATGTTGAGAAGATATAGCATTTTGCTATTCTTAATTTAAACCTGGTGTTATTTGTTTTGGTGTTAGGATATTTCTCATGGCATTAAAATTACTTTTTGCAATTCATATTCCGTCTGTTTATTTCAGTTTTACATTTGTCCTTTAACTATTTTAAATGAAGATAACTTTTCTCGGCCATTGAACCCTCTCTTTAATCAAGTTTGTGTGTGAACAGTTTGTTTGATCTGTCTGAAGATTTATAGTTGGAAGATTTAACCATTTCTGTGTTTGGATCTCTGATAGGTTTGAAAATAAACAGAGTTTAAATAGATAAGTGGATAGATGGAAAGTAAACAGCTTAAAAGTACCACAGCTGAACAGGAGCCAAACAAGTTAGAGTGATCAGTTAGAATATCAACTCAGATGTTTGTTGTATTATCATCTTCCTGCTCTAACATTTTTCTAGATACAATCTAACAGTATTTACAGTTCACAAGATTTGTTGTTTCTACCACATTTCTGTGACAACTGAGACTTTATAGACGTGGTTCCATATTTAAAAAGAACGTTTAGTAATATTTTAACATAAAAGAAGCAATTCAAAGATTCAATTGTATAGCGTATGCAGTGGTGCCTCGGTTTTAGGCACATGTGTTGTTAAAATATAAAGTATAATTTAAGATAAATTTGAAAGTAGCTGACACGATTCGGTTTTTAAAGAAAATTAAACATAATGACCTGTGACCTATATGTAGTAGGAGGAGTGGAAATATAAGGATACTCGCCGAACTAGACAGCGACATTAAAAGAATATGAGGCCAGTGCTCTACTTTACTGACATTATTTTTTTTACCGCTTTAGAAGAGCCGGCCTCCATTTTTTTTTTTACCTTAGTAATGTCCGGACCAATTATATTTAACTCTTTAGTAAGTAAGTCCGAGTACCATTAATTTTGCACAATTTAATAACCCCAGCACCCATTATTTTTCAGACTATCGTAGGGCCGCCACCTATTTCTTTTCCCACCTTAGTATTGACGACGCCAATTATTATTTTTTCAACTTAGTAAAGCCGGCACCCATTTGTTCTATCAACTTTGTAAAGCCGGCACCCATTTGTTCTATCAACTTAGTAAAGCCGGCACCCATTTGTTCTATCAACTTTGTAAAGCCGGCACCCATTTGTTCTATCAACTTAGTAAAGCCGGCACCCATTTGTTCTATCAACTTTGTAAAGCCGGCACCCATTTGTTATATCAACTTAGTAAAGCCGGCACCCATTTGTTCTACCAACTTAGTAGAGCCGGCACCCATTTGTTCTACCAACTTAGTAAAGCCGGCACCCATTTGTTCTATCAACTTAGTAAAGCCGGCACCCATTTGTTCTATGAACTTTGTAAAGCCGGCGCCCATTTGTTCTATCAACTTAGTAAGGAACGAAGCAATTACTTTTTCCACAAAAGCAAGGCTGGCTCCCATTATTTTTTTCTGACCTTAGTAAGGCCGGCACCATTTAATTTTTACTTTCAACTTAGTAAGGACAGGATCCATTGCTTTTCGTCACCTCAGGTAGACCGGCGCCCATTATTTTTTTCCCATGAGTAAAACCGGCACCCATTTTTTACTTCAACTTAGTAATGCCGGCACGCATTATTTCTTTGAAGTTTAATTGCGGTATCCACTTTTTATCCCCCCCCCCCTTAGTAAGACCCGCACACATTATTGTTTACTACCTTAATAAGACCAACACCCATTGTTTTTTACCACCTTAGTAAGACCCGCACACATTATTGTTTACTACCTTAATGAGACCAACACCCATTGTTTTTTTACCACCTTAGTAAGGCCGAAACCAATTAAAATTTCCCACTTTTAGTATTGCCGGCACATTGAGTTATTGAGTTATTTGCGGGTCATCATCATTGCACTCCGAACATGTCCATAGGTGCTCAGATCCCCTCATCAGCAATTCCCTCAGTGTCCAGCGACTGACGACTCCAGTTCTATGTTGGTTGATAAGTCTTCTTACACGGCCACCAAGTTTCTCATTTCTGGCCGTGCCCATCTTAACTCCAATTTCCATCATCCGAAGAAGTGACGGCACATATTATTTTTTTTCCCCAACATAATAAGACCGACGCACATTATTCTTTTTTTACAAACTTTGTAAGTTCAGCATAAATGACTTTCCCCCCGCCTTATTAAGTTCTGCCCTCATTATTTTATTTCAACATAGTAAAACAGTAGCCTAATATTTATCTCGTCTTATAATGGCAAGTATCAATTCTTTCCTTAACTTAATAAAACCGACATACATTATTTTTTTCTCAGCTTAGTAAAGCCGGAACCATATTATTTTTCCAACGTAGTAAGACCGGGGCCGGTACCCATTATGTTTTTCTCAACCTAGTGAGGCCGGTAAAAAAAATGTAAAGTACCCCCGTCACGCCAAGTTGCGTATAGGGAAATATGGTGTTAGTGACCCTATATTTTACAAACCTTCAGCACATGATTTTTGGGGTAATGTGGTCGGTATTACGCCCGTGCTGATTTACTTTCCCAGAAAAAATCCGGTACCCATTTGAGGCTGGGTGAACCCAGAAGCCGTCGGTTGGGATCGAACCCTACCCCTTGTCCTTTGTAATCCAGTTCACTAACCACTGAGCTATCACGGTTCCCAAGTGAGGCCGGTACCTTTATTAATTTCTCACCTTAACTAGGTCTGCATCCATTATTTTTTTCTCAAATTAGTATAACCTGTACTCATTACATTTTTTTTCACATTTCTAAGACCATTAATAATTATTTTTTTCCAGATTAATAAGAAAGCGCAATTATTGTTTCTCACCTTTATATGCTCATGCTGATATTTTTCCAACTTATTAAGGCTAGCTCCCATTATATCTTTAAAACAATCTTAATAAAGCCGGTACACTTTTTTCAGCTCAGTAAACCCGTCACTTGAATGTTACGTAGAGCCAGTCTTAACATATGGATGCGAATCATGGACAATAGGACAACAGACAAGACAATCACTGGAGTCTGTAGAAATGTGGTTTTACAGAAGAATGTTGAGAGTACCATGGACAGCTAAGAAGAGTAATGAAGATGTTCTGAGAGAGGTCAAAGCAAAAAGAGAGCTAATTTACAATGTTAGGAAGAAACAATCATCATTTTTTTGCCATGTAATGAGAAGAGAACAACTGGAATGTATTGTAACAACTTGAAAAATTGAGGGACGAAGAGATAGAGGGAAGTAAAGAGAAAAAAATAACAGACAGCTTAAGATAATGGCTTGGCAGAAAGTCAACAACTAAAATGATAAATAGCTGTCGAGATCGAAAGTTTTGGAGGGACATGATCACCTACGGCAGTAGGCCTGATACTTGATGATGATGAAACCCGTCACCCTATTTCTTTTTCTAAATTATTAAAAGCGGCATCCAGTATTGTTTCTCAATATAATAAGGCCAGCAACTATATTTTCTAACATTACTAAAGCCTACATACATTATTATGTTCCAGCTGAGTACAGCAGGCATCAACTTTTTTCCCCACCTTAGTATTGCCGAGACTGATTTTTTTGCCCACTTTGTAAGTTCGGCAGCCATTATATTTTTCCACCTTAATAAGGACAGTACCTTCCCGCCCCACCCCCCTTTTCTTTTTTGCCTTATTTTTTTTCCTAAATTAGTTAAGGTTGAACCTATTGTTTTTCCAATTTTTATAAAATCAAACCACTATTATTTTTTTCTCAGCTTAGTAAGGCATACATCCATTCTAATTTTCTCCAAACTAGTAAGTCCGGCGACCATTATTTTCTCCAACCTAGTAAGTCCGGCGACCATTATTTTCTCCAACCTAGTGAGTCCGGCGACCATTATTTTCTCCAACCTAGTAAGTCCGGAGACCATTATTTTCTCCAACCTAGAAAGTCCGGCGACCATTATTTTCTCCAACCTAGTGAGTCCGGCGACCATTATTTTCTCCTACCTAGTGAGTCCGGCGACTATTATTTTCTCCAACCTAGTAAGTCCGGCGACCATTATTTTCTTCAACCTAGTAAGTCCGGCGACCATTATTTTCTTCAACCTAGTAAGTCCGGCGACCATTATTTTCTCCAACCTAGTAAGTCCGGCGACCATTATTTTCTCCAACCTAGTGAGTTTGGCGACCATTATTTTCTCCAACCTAGTAAGTCCGGCGACCATTATTTTCTCCAACCTAATAAGTCCGGCGATCATTATTTTCTAAAACCTAGTGAGTCCGGCGACCATTATTTTCCCCAACCTAGTAAGTCCGACGACCATTATTTTCTCCAACCTAGTAAGTCAAGCGACCATTATTTTCTCCAACCTAGTGAGTCCGGCGACCATTATTTTCTCCAATCTAGTAAGTCCGACGACCATTATTTTCTCCAACCTAGTAAGTCCGGCGACCATTATTTTCTCCAACCTAGTGAGTCCGGCGACCATTATTTTCTCCAACCTAGTAAGTCCGGCGAATATTATTTTCTCCAACCTAGTAAGTCCGGCGACCATTAATTCTCCAACCTAGTAAATCTAGCGACCATTATTTTCTCCAACCTAGTGAGTCTGGCGACCATTATTTTCTCCAATCTTGTAAGTCCGACGACCATTATTTTCTCCAACCTAGTAAGTTCGGCGACCATTATTTTCTCCAACCTAGTAAATCCAGCGACCATTATTTTCTCCAACCTAGTGAGTCCGGCGACCATTATTTTCTCCAACCTTGTAAGTCCTGCGACCATTATTTTCTCCAACCTAGTAAGTCCGGCGATAATTATTTTCTCCAACCTAGTAAGTCCGGCGACGATTATTTTCTCCAACCTAGTAAGTCTGGCGACCATTATTTTCTCCAACCTTGTAAGTCCGACGACCATTATTTTCTTCAACCTAGTGAGTCCGGCGATCATTATTTTCTTCAACCCAGTGAGTCCGGCGATCATTATTTTCTTCAACCCAGCGAGTCCGGCGACCACTATTTCTTCAACCCAGTGAGTCCGGCGATCATTATTTTCTTCAACCCAGTGAGTCCGGCGACCATTATTTTCTCCAACCTAGTGAGTTTGGCGACCATTATTTTCTCCAACCTAGTAAGTCCGGCGACCATTATTTTCTCCAACCTAATAAGTCCGGCGATCATTATTTTCTAAAACCTAGTGAGTCCGGCGACCATTATTTTCCCCAACCTAGTAAGTCCGACGACCATTATTTTCTCCAACCTAGTAAGTCAAGCGACCATTATTTTCTCCAACCTAGTGAGTCCGGCGACCATTATTTTCTCCAATATAGTAAGTCTGACGACCATTATTTTCTCCAATCTAGTAAGTCCGGCGACCATTATTTTCTCCAACCTAGTGAGTCCGGCGACCATTATTTTCTCCAACCTAGTAAGTCCGGCGAATATTATTTTCTCCAACCTAGTAAGTCCGGCGACCATTAATTCTCCAACCTAGTAAATCTAGCGACAATTATTTTCTCCAACCTAGTGAGTCCGGCGACCATTATTTTCTCCAACCTTGTAAGTCCGACGACCATTATTTTCTCCAACCTAGTAAGTTCGGCGACCATTATTTTCTCCAACCTAGTAAATCCAGCGACCATTATTTTCTCCAACCTAGTGAGTCCGGCGACCATTATTTTCTCCAACCTTGTAAGTCCTGCGACCATTATTTTCTCCAACCTAGTAAGTCCGGCGATAATTATTTTCTCCAACCTAGTAAGTCCGGCGACGATTATTTTCTCCAACCTAGTAAGTCTGGCGACCATTATTTTCTCCAACCTTGTAAGTCCGACGACCATTATTTTCTTCAACCTAGTGAGTCCGGCGATCATTATTTTCTTCAACCCAGTGAGTCCGGCGACCATTATTTTCTTCAACCCAGTGAGTCCGGCGATCATTATTTTCTTCAACCCAGTGAGTCCGGCGACCACTATTTTCTTCAACCCAGTGAGTCCGGCGATCATTATTTTCTTCAACCCAGTGAGTCCGGCGACCATTATTTTCTCCAACCCAGTGAGTCCGGCGACCATTATTTTCTCCAACCTAGTGAGTTTGGCGACCATTATTTTCTCCAACCTAGTAAGTCCGGCGACCATTATTTTCTCCAACCTAGTAATTCTTGGACCATTATTTTCTCCAACCTAGTGAGTCCGGCGACCATTATTTTCTTCAACCCAGTGAGTCCGGCGATCATTATTTGTTTTCACCTTAGTATTCCCGAAACCGATTTCTTCTATTCAAGTTAGTAAAGTTGTCACCTATTATTTTTGTCTAATTTTAAAAGGCCAGCATCCATTATTTTTTCTCTTCTTAGTAATGACTGAAAACATTGTTTTTTCATGATCTTAGTAAAGCTGGCATCCATTATTTTTTCTTTACTTTAGTAATGACTGAAAATATTGTTTTCTCTGTACCTTTAGTAAAGCTCTGACCTTAGTAAAGCTGGCATCAATTATTTTTTTCCAACTTAGTATGGTCATCACCCATGAATTTTCTCACCTTATGAAAGTCGCCAGTCATTATTTTTTTCAAAGTTGTAAAGCCGGCAACTATTACTTTTTCAAAGTAGTAAGAATGGCAAAATGTTACGTCTTTTCAATATTCCTGTATGGTGCAGAAACATGGACATTAAACAAGAAAACAGAACAGAAAATTTAAGCCTTTGAAATGTGGATTTATAGAAGAATAGGTAGAATTGGATGGAAACAAAAGAAAACAAACGATGAAGTTTTAAAACAGCTGAAAATAAAAAGAGAACTACTAAATACAATCAAGACAAGACAAATGCAATTTTTGGGGCATGTTAAAAGACACAACAGCCTACTAAAAGTAATATTGGAAGGAAAAATACAAGGTAAAAGAGGCAGAGGCAGACCAAGACTAACATGGACGAGTAACATAAAAAGATGGACAAGTCAATCTATGTCAGCCTGCACCATCAAAACAAGAAACATAGTAGAATGGCGATCCATGGTAGCCAACCTTCGTTGCGGAGAAGGCACACGATGATGATGAAAGTAGTAATGCCGGCAACTATTACTTTTTCAAAGTAGTAATGCCGGAGACTAATACTTTTTCTCATCTAAGGCCCGCACTCATAATTTTTTCTTAACTTATTAAGGCTAGCACTTATTATTTTTGTCCAGCTTGGTAAGCCCGTCACCCATCTTTTTTCTGGATTAATAAAGGCTGTATCCTTGATGTTCTCTCTTTATAGTAAGACAGCCAGCCATTATTTTTCTCACACCATAGTATAGGCCGGGACACATTATTTATTTACAACTTAGTAATGCGTGCACCCATCATTTTTTCCGAACAAACAATGACGACGGCCATTTTTTTTTCTCACCTTTGTAAGGTCTGCATGCATTATTTCTTTCCAAATTAGTATGATCCGCACACATTACATTTTTCACCTCCGTATGACCGGCACCTTTTATTTGTCCACAATAGTAAGGCCGGTAGCAATTATTAAATCTCACCTTGGATATGCCCAGCGTTTATTAATTTTACAAATTAGTAAGGCTGGCACCATTTTCTTTTCAAGCTTTGTTTGGACGGTTCCCATTATTTTTTTCCACGTTGGTTAGGCCGTCATCCATCTTGTTGTACCTACTAAATAAGGTAGGCACCCAGTATGTTGTACCTACTAAGTACGGCCGTCACCCATAATGTTGTACCTTCTAAGTAAGGTCGTCACCAATCATGTTATACCTACTAAGTAAGGTCGGCATCCATCACATTGTACCTACTAAGTAAGTAAGCCGTCACCCATTGTTGTACCTACTAAGTAAGGTCGGCATCCATCATGTACCTACTAAGTAAGGTCGGTTGTACCTACTCCATCATGTTGTACCTACTAAGTAAGGTCGGCACCCATCCTACTAAGTAAGGCCGTCATCATGTTGTACCTACTAAGTAAGGTCAGCACCCATCATGTTGTACCTACTAAGTAAGGTCAGCACCCATCATGTTGTACCTACTAAGTAAGGTCGGCACCCATTATGTTGTACCTACTAAGTAAGGTCGGCCTACTAAGTAAGGTCGGCATTATGTTGTACCTACTAAGTAAGGTCGGCACCCAATGTTGTACCTACTAAGTAAGGTCGGCACCAATTTGTACCTACTAAGTAAGGTCGGCATCCACCTACTAAGTAAGGTCGGCCTACTAAGTAAGGTCAGGTTGTGTACGTTACCTACTAAGTAAGGTCGGCACCCATTATGTTGTACCTACTAAGTAAGGTCGGCACCCATTATGTTGTACCTACTAAGTAAGGTCGGCACCCATTATGTTGTACCTACTAAGTAAGGTCGGCACCCATTATGTTGTACCTACTAAGTAAGGTCGGCATCCATCATGTTGTACCTACTAAGTAAGGTCGGCATCCATCATGTTGTACCTACTAAGTAAGGTCAGCACCCATCATGTTGTACCTACTAAGTAAGGTCGGCACTCATCATGTTGTACCTACTAAGGTCGGCACCATCATGTTGTACCTACTAAGTAAGGTCGGCACCAATTATGTTGTACCTACTAAGTAAGGTCGGCACCATTATGTTGTACCTACTAAGTAAGGTCGGCACCCATCATGTTGTACCTACTAAGTAAGGTCGGCACCAATTATGTTGTACCTACTAAGTAAGGTCGGCACCCAGCATGTTGTACGTACTAAGTAAGGTCGGCACCCATTATTTATTTCCAACCTAGTAAGGCCGGAACCTTTCATTTTTTTCCAAACTAATTAGGGTGACATCTATTATTTTTTTAATATATTAGTAAAGCTGACACCCATTATTTATTTACAAATTAGTAAGGCGTGAACCCATTTATTTTCGAACTTAATAAGGACACCACTCGTTATTTTCTCTGAACATAGGAAAAACGGCACCCATTATATTTCATCATCCTAGTAAGGCCGGCATGCACTTTTTAAACCCTTCTTTGTATGATTGACACTCATTACATTGTTCACCTTTGTAAGACCGTCATTCATTATTTGTCCAAATTAATAAGGACAGGACCTATTATTTTTTGTAACCATGGTATGCTCAGTCACATTATATATTTCTAACTTATTAAGGATGGCTCCCACTATTCTTTTCAACTTAATATGGCCGACATCCATTTTTTTCCACCTTTGCTCTACATTGTGTTACATTGTTCATAGTATAAACGAATCTGTGACGTTTTCAAAGTTTTCCGTCAGTTAATTCATGAGTAAAAGTGAAAAACGGCTAGCAGCAGTGAGGTAATAAGAATGATTAATGCAAAATGTTATAAAAACAGCAGAAAAGGCTAGAGAATTATATTCTAAGAATTTTGAATGTGTAAGACTAGTAAAGATAAAGGTAAAGTACGAGACTTGAACCTGCGTCTTAGCACGCGAGTTTACACCCATGTGTGCTCGGCCGCCTATCCAGAAATGTTTAGAGATTTCTGTATAGTGTCTCCTCAAGCATCGAAACTCAGATGCGAAGCGACATTCCTCACCTTCCCAGGGTAATACCCTGGTACCCAGTTACCAACGGCTGAGTCGACCATGGGGGTATTTTTTTTATTCCAACCACGAGTAGAATTCACACTGCTCCCAGCGGGAATCGAACACGGGTTGTCCGAACGTCGGTAGTCCAGTCGGGTAGTTTTCCCAACTCGGCTACCGAGGCCTCCAAGACTAGTAGTTTTACCAAACTGATGATAACATTTTAGGATAACATGACATGTTGAGTGGGAATACAAAAATTACGTTTTTTTTTTTAAAACTTTCGATTATTATTTTTGCTCCGTTGTTGAGTTATGAACCCCATGTAACTGCAACTATTCTTGAACCCTTTTATTTATTTCTTTTAGTAAACATCCTTTGTGGGTGCTTGCCAGTGTTTCATTTTGAATTGCTCTATCTACCTGTGTTTTTTGCTCTAAGAGTCTAATTTGTCGGTCATTCTTATTGGACTGGACATTACATTGCTAGAGTTGTATCCAATGTTTTCTAAAGTTGCGAAATTCATCATATCTGTCAGATCGTTTGCACTTGTTTGCCGGTTTATTTAAACTTAATTTCGAAGCCCGCGGTAGACAGACAGGATTTTTTCTATTGGGGGTGAAATACAAATCCTGAGTCTCACACGTCGTGACGAAGCGGCCTTTTTTGCTCTGGTTCTGTTGTGACCAATCCCCCCGCCCCCTGCAGACACTATCAGATGTATATAGTAGTTGTGTCGTAGTGTATATATATATATACAATTTATTTTAGCCGAAGACTCTCAGTAACTTTTAAGAGTTTCCGTTTCCATATGTTTATCACTGACGAGACTCACAATCTGAGATCTCATATGTAGAAATTGAATATGGACGAGATCATCATATCATCAGCTCGGCGTTACGAGAAATTCATGAATTGAAAGTCTCATCCGCTACAAGCAAAAGCATTCTATTTAAAACATAAACCCTTAGTGATGTTATTTTCTATAAGTTTGAATTAATTATTTGCAAAACTACAATAATGGTGTCTCAAAAGAAAATCAGTTGAGGTAGTAGATCTTTCTGAAACAAAGGTCAGAGAAGAAAACTGATATTGTATATGGATGAAATGTATGATAGTCCTGGAAGACAACCTTAATAAGAGAATAACAACGTATTCCAATCATAGTTTGGTAAGATAAGAGTTAGTTAGTTAGTTGGTTAGTTAGTTACAGTTAGCTAGTTAATTAGCTTAGTTAGTTGGTTAGTTAGTTATAGTTAGTTAATTAATTAGCTTAGTTAGTTGGTTAGCTGGATATAGTTAGTTAGTTAGTTTAGATAATTAGTTAGTTAGTTATTAGTTTATTTAATTTAGTTAGTTAATTTAGATAATTAGTTAGTTAGTTAGTAGTTAGTAGTAAATTCCTCTCGGGCATATGATGACGCAAAGGACGGAAGTAACCAGGCTTTCCTTAGTCATTTGTATGTTGTGCTTCTTGTGGTTTTTCTTATTCTCTTTCATCAGATGGTTTCCACATAAATTCAGAAAAGAAGGAGACTTTCTTCTTCCATTCTTAGTAGGTAACTGATGTTTTTTAAAGCCTTCTTTTTATAAATCTTGGAGCACATTATTGTTTAGTTTCATGTCTTATCAGTTCCTTTGAAATGTATTCTCTCCAACTTATGTTTGAGATCCTACACAGACATTTAGATACAAAAGCTTATAATTTCCTAAATTCTGGGTGAATTTCCAATGTTAGCACCCAATTTTGTGGCACTGATATCACACATAAATTGAAGAATCTAAATTGTGTTCTTTTTTTACTAAGAACTTTTGATCTCCAGATGTTCATAAATGTGTTGAAAACATTTAAAATTAGCGCTTGTTATTATATCTAATGTAATGTCTCTATCTCTCGATATTCTGGTTCTCAGAGGTAAATTATAAATTTTTTGTTGAGTAGATTTATATTGTCAAGTTTTATATCAGTCAGTGTAGATCATATCCAGAGATTTCGTTTTGGTCATGTCGAGTGGCCTATTTTTTGTTGAGTAGATTTTTATTGTCAAATTTTATATCAGAGACAGTGTAGATCATATCCAGAGATTTCGTTTTGGTCATGTCGAGTGGCCTATTTTTTGTTCATTTTCAACAGAATTTGGGTTAATTATTTTTGTAACACATTCATTGGAACACATTACTTCATTGTCCTTTTCTCATTTCTTTTGTATTATTTTACTTAACAAGCAATCAACGGAAATCAAAATTCAAGACATTCAGTCGAGACTGATGAATATTTATTGCATTATATTTTATACTGAAGTAATGTGGTGTGTGAAATCAATGAAAGGAAACTATGACATAAAATAATGAAAGTTAAATACTATTTTATCAAAGCCTGGCAATATCTTTGTAATATTGGATAGATTACTTCAATTAATTTGTTGAACACATGACTTGAGTTGAGGCTCTATTCACCTTAAAATAGCTAGCAGAATAGAGAACGAAACACAAACAAAATGTGTACACAGTTTTCATTGAATTCTACAAAGTAAATAGAGAACAACTGTGGAACATACTAACAACATACGGAGTGAGAAAACATCAAACCAACCTAAATAAAAGTATGTACATCAACATCAGCAACACAGTCAGAACAGCAGCAGGTTACACAGACCTGTTCAGATGTAAGACAGGAAAGATACGGTCAGAAATCAAGAACTGAGAAAAAAGCTAGGAATAACCACCACCATGGAGTATATATAAAATAACATATGGTTTGGTCACGTGACAAGGCAGAAAGATCAGAACACAACACAAATCAGCCTTCAATAAACGTTGCGAGAAGACCAGACCCAAGGGTCGACTGCGAAAAATTGCATTTACGGAATATTAAAAACACTAAGAAGCACTAGGAAATATAAAAGCAGCAGAGACGAACCGAAGAACAAAAGACCATAGACTATGTCACATCTAGACGCTGAAAGATAAATGAGAAAGTAAAGAAGTAGAAGAGAAAGAAGACATTATGATAGTTTCACATATTACAGAACTTTAACATAAAATATGCTAAGAAAGAGTAAATAATAAATGGTATCATTACTTACTTCAAACATCTCCTTGTCATCATTATATTTAATTGTATCTGCTATATTTAATCAGCAGAATCTGATGGACCAGCCTTCCATCCACGAACGTATGATCTTGAAATACACAGAATTCGATTTCTCTGCGACATTCTGCTACAGACTAACTTTTATAATCATCAAGCTACACCTTCAACTATACTCCACCATAACAAAATAATAAACTGAATCCTTCTGTGAGGTACATCATCAGTGACTTTCAGTCTACAGACAGTGATCACAGCATGGCTATACTAATGTTGTCATTCATCGTTTTGCTAACGGCTCCTTGCGGTAAGTAAAGTCATTTCCTATCCCATCTAATGTTAACACTCAAGTAATTACGATATGTATGCTCGCTGATCATAAATAATAATGAAAGTATAAGTGATATAGTTTGATGACGGCGGTACAACAATATACGTCTAGTTGCCATTATCAGGAACATCATTATCATTGTCAGGTCCACAAGTATCAACTTGATAACCACGTCTACATCCATCACCATTACTATCGTGACTATTGGAGTGATAATTAAGTCTACCAGACCTTTAATCACAACCAAGACAACCTCCACAACAATTATGACCATCAACAGAAACATTGTAATCATGAACATCAACACCGGTTTCCCCATCATTAATACTAAAACATCTATAACATTCATGAATACCAACAACTTCATCATGCAATAACCACAAACACCTACATCACATGTGTGACCACCAATGTCTCAATGAATACCACAGCCACCCATGCAATCCCCAGAGTCCTGATCATCAACACCGCCATCATATAATGACCGACAACAACTGCGCAATATATTCGCCATATTACATGAGCACTAATCTCATCAATCGACCACTACTTTCATCACTCGACCATTACCGTCAACACTAGCCACCACTTTCATCACTTGATCATCACTTTCATCACTCGACATTTACTTTCATCACTCGACCACTAATTTCATCACTCGTCCACTATTTTCATCACTCGACCATTACCGTCAACACTAGCCACCACTTTCATCACTTGATCATCACTTTCATCACTCGACATTTACTTTCATCCCACGACCACTAATTTCATCACTCAACTACTCCATTATTTCATCACTCGTAAACTACTTTCAACACTCGACACTACTTTCTTCACTCGACCACTTTTATCACTCGACCACTACTTTCATCACTTTCCAGCTACAATAAATACTCGACAACTACATTCATCACTCGACACTACTTTCTTCACTCGACCACTTTCATCACTCGACCACTACTTTCATCACTTGCCAGCTACATTAAATACTCGACAACTACTTTCATCACTCGGCCACTTTCATCACTCGGCCACTTTCATCACTCGACCACTTTCATCACTCGACCACTACTTTCATCACTTTCCAGCTACAATAAATACTCGACAACTACATTCATCACTCGACACTACTTTCTTCACTCGACCACTTTCATCACTCGACCACTACTTTCATCACTTGCCAGCTACATTAAATACTCGACAACTACTTTCATCACTCGGCCACTTTCATCACTCGACCACTTTCATCACTCGACCACTACTTTCATCACTTGCCAGCTACATTAAATACTCGACAACTACTTTCATCACTCGGCCACTTTCATCACTCGACCACTTTCATCACTCGACCACTACTTTCATCACTTGCCAGCTACATTAAATACTCGACAACTACATTCATCACTCGATCACTACTTTCATCACTCGACCACTGATTTCATCACGTGCCCAACAACATATTTATAATTAACCTGTTATGTTCTGAAAAAAATGGCGGCGAGATAGATCGGCGGTTAATGAAAACAACTCTAATGAGAAGCGGTCGGTTTCGAACCTAACAGATGAGCTGCTGGTTCACCCCGCCTTGACTGAGTACTGGATTTTCTTGCGTGAAAGAAATGCGGAACGGGCGTAATACTGACCACGTTATCCCACAAATCCTGTGCCGAAGGTATATTAAAAGTGAAACTAAAACAATATCCCTAATACGCCACGTGACGTGAAAGGATCATTATCTTTTCTTCTTTTTCGTGTAATTTAAAATATATCTCTATATAATCATAACAATACAACTTTCGCCACAGACTCTTTCTTTCTTTCTTTCTTTCTTTCCTTCTTTCCTTCTTTCTTTCTTTCTTTCTTTTTCTTTCTTTCTTTCTTTCTTTCTTTCTTTCTTTCTTTCTTTCTTTCTTTCTTTCTTTCTTTCTTTCTTTCTTTCTTTCTTTCTTTCTTTCTTTCTTTCTTTCTTTCTTTCTTTCTTTCTTTCTTTCTTTCTTTCTTTCTTTCTTCTTTCTTTCCTTCTTTCTTTCTTTCATTCTTTCTTTCTTCTTTCCTTCTTTCTTTTCTTTCTTTCTTTCTTATTTCTTTTTTTTCTTTAGTTATTTCTTTCTTTCTTTTCAATCTTTCTTTCTTTTTTTCTATCTTTCTTTTTTTACTTTCTTTCTTTCATTTCTTTTCTATCTTTCTTTCTTTAGTTTCTTTCGTTCTTTCCTTCCTTGTTTCTTTCTTTCTTTCTTTCTTTCTTTCTTTCTTTCTTTCTTTCTTTCTTTCTTTCTTTCTTTCTTTCTTTCTTTCTTTCTTTCTTTCTTTCTTTTATTCTACCCTTCTTTCTTTCTTTCTCTCTCTTTCTTTCTTTCATTCCTTCTTGCTGCCTTTTACCCGATCACTACTAAAGGAATTAGTTTTCCTGTTCGTCATCAGTCCCTAGGACGACGTTAAGTGAGCGTAGACACGCTGTGCTGTAGTTTGTAGTAGAACTGATATTTACGCCTTTCGGCCCAATGCATACCGACTCCAGCATGTGTTTTTAGAACTGGGTAATCTTCCCTCTTCGATCCCTACTCATTTGGCCAAACAGGACAGGTTAGTCTGTTTCTGAAGGAACCGCGAAGAGGTGGAGTAGGGTCGGGATGGTTCTGGTTCACCGATCCCGGAGCAGGCCATCAGCTGTGGGTCGCTGACAGCTTCCAGCTGTTCTACTAGGAAACACCTTTGTTCCACCACGGTCTCCATTTGGAAACTATTAATAAAAATTACAATTTTTTAATATGGTGGTTGGTTGGTTGGTTGGTTGCGTTCGCCCGATGACTAAAGTATTCTAGAGTATCATGGTAGACTAGAATATTCCTCTTCATCATCCGCCCTTACAAGGGCGTAGTGGACGTGTCTGTGTTGTGTTGTGGTTTGCAGTATAACTGTTATATATGCGCCTTTCGGCCCAACACATCTGACTTCAGCATGACATTTTTGAGTACCGGGTTGTCTGCCCTCTTCGATCCCTACTCGCTTAGCCAGACTAGACAGGTTAGTCTGTTACTGGAGGCACCGCGGAGAGGTGGAGCAGGGTTTGGATGGTTTTAGTTCACCGATCCTGGCGCAAGCCATCAGTTGTGGGTCGCTGACAACTTCCAGCTCTGGTGCTGGTAGGCGCGCCTTCGCCTCCATTTTTTAATATCACGGAACACCACTGGTCTCGTCATGGTGTTGTGTTAACGACCCCAAATTTAATGTATTGTCAACATTAAGATCACCACCACCCTAGCTACGCAAACTTGCTATAAGGCTACATGCATCGTTATCAAACAGGACAACAAAATAATGTTAAACAAAATGGGGCGCAAATAAATCAAATCACAACAGTTAACTGAAATACAAGAGTTTTTTTTTTTTTTTGTGTACAACATTATTGGACTACCACGGACAAGGGGTAGGGTTCGATCCCAACCGACGGCTTCCGGTTCACCCAGCCTTAAATGGGTACCGGATTTTTTTCTGGGATTGTAAAGCAGCACGAGCGTAATACTTACCACATTACCCCAAAAATCATGTGCTGAAGGTCTGTAAAATATAGGGTCACTAACACCATATTTCCCTATACGCCACTGGGCGTGACGGGGGTACTTTACTTTACTTTACACAACATTATTGTATTCGTGTCTTCATTCTCGTCTTATATGTGGTTTCATTTGTGGTAACGTAACTTCAAAATATGCATCAGAATCTTAGAAGACATGTATTTTCAAAAACAATCCATCTATTTTCTAGAGTCTGAGTTGATTCCCAGCTTTTCCACCAATATATGTTAGCACGGGTATTACACAAGTGATGACAAGTTGTTTTGTTCATCAGTTTCGTGTTAAAAATCCCCAAATACTTGCACATTTGTTAAAGACGTTTGACGTTAACGCGATATGTCCAATCAAGTATTTTGGTATCATCTGTTAATGGCTAGTTAGATGTTACATTCTTTCTGACTTACCACGTGGATAATCGATAATAAATGCTGTTTCTTGAACTATTCAATTCATTCATTGGGTGCCGTCTTCATCTTTGGAAGATTGAGTACCATGTTGCGATAATTTACCCTACCTTTTTCCCATATAATGCACTTTGCCATAAGTTATATATACCACACACACATATATATATATATATATATATATATATATATATATAAGTTATGTAAATCGTTCTATTAAATAAGGAGGACAACATGAGATAAGTATTTTAAAATTGTAATCATCTAATTTACAAGCGAAGAACACTGCCCAATACAATAAAATAGATAATGAGATACGCAAAATGTGCAAAAAGGCAAAAGAAGACTGGCTCAGCCAAAAATGTAGAGAAATAGAAACTATGGAAAGCAAACAAGACCTAAGAGGAATGCACACAGAAATAAAGAGAATGACTAATAAAAATAAAAAAGCCACAGAAGGTGGATGCATTGCAGACAAAAAAGGAAAAATGCTAACAGACAATAAGGATATCATAGATAGATGGCAGGAATATATAACAGAACTATTTCATGATCAAAGGGACAAGAAACCAGTTATAAAATGTACATCAGGCTATAAAATCTTAAAATCTGAGGTGGAAAAAGCTATAAAAACAATGAAAAGGGGAAAAGCAGCAGGACCTGAAAGCATACAGATAGAGATGATACAGGCACTTGAAGATTTTGGCATTGAAGTGATTACAGACATATGCAACGACATATACCACACAGGATACATACCAAATGAACTAAAAACATCAACTTTCATTGCATTGCCTAAAAAGAATGGTGCAGCTGAATGCAGTGACTTTAGAACAATAAGCCTAATGAGCCATGTTACAAAAATCTTGCTAAAAGTTATACAAGGAAAAATTCAGAATAAAATCAATACTGAATTAGATGAGCAGCAATTTGGATTTAGGAAAAATAGCGGGACAAAAGAAGCCATATTCTGCATGAGAACATTAATCGAAAAATACACAGAAGTAAACAAACCAATATATGCCTGCTTCATAGACTACACCAAAGCTTTTGATAGAGTACACCACAAACAACTTATAGAATGCCTAAAAGAGATACATCTAGATGACATGGATATACGACTAATATGCAATCTATACTGGGAGCAAACAGCAATAATAAAATATAACAAAGAGTTCTCTACACCCATTGATATAAAAAGAGGAGTAAGACAAGGATGCATCCTATCACCAAGCTTGTTCAATCTATACACTGAGCAAATCTTTAAAAACATCATAGAGATGCCAGGCCTACAAATTAATGGAAAGATAATCAATAACCTAAGATATGCTGACGATACTGTACTACTAGCAGAAAATCCTAAAGACCTACAACAATTACTTAATGAAATAAACACGACAAGCAAAAAATATGGACTAGATATGAATATCAAAAAAGACTAAAACTATGATCATAAACAAAGAAAATACTCAAAACCCACAAGTGGATATCAAAATTGAAGGAATAGACCTTGAGACAGTTCAGAACTATAACTACCTTGGACATACTATAACCAGTGATGGAAAATGTACAACTGAAATAAACAAAAGAATAGGAATGGCAAAAAGTAATTTTAATGTCATGAAGGACATACTAACATCAAAACAAATAACACCAGAACTAAAACTAAGAATAGCAAAATGTTACATCTTCTCAATATTCCTATATGGTGCTGAAACATGGACATTAGACAAGAAAACAGAACAGAAAATTGAAGCATTTGAAATGTGGATTTATAGAAGAATAGGTATAATTTGATGGAAACAAAAGATAACAAACGATGAAGTTTTAAAACAAGTGAAAATAAAAAGAGAACTATTAATACAAATAAGACAAGACAAAGGACAATGAATTTGGGGCATGTTAAAAGACACAACAGCCTACTAGAAGTAATATTGGAAGGAAAAATACAAAGTAAAAGAGGCAGAGGCAGACCAAGACTAACATGGACGAGTAACATCAAAAGATGGTCAAGTCAATCTATGACAGCCTGCCCCATCGAAGCAAGAAACAGAGTAGAATGGCGATCCATGGTAGCCAACCTTCGTTGCGGAGAAGGCACACGATGATGATGATGATGATGATGATGATATCAAAAAGACTAAAACTATGATCATAAACAAAGAAAATAGTCAAAACTAAGATACATCAAAATAAATAACACCAGCTAAGAAAAGCAAAAATGTATATCTTCTCAACAATCATGTGTGGTGACAGAAACATGGACATAAGACAAGAAAACAGAATAGAAAACTGAAGCCCTTGAAATGTCAATTTATAGAAGATTAGGAAGAGATTGGATGGAAGGAAAAGAAAACAAGAGATGAAATCTTTAAAAACAACTAAAAATATAAAGAGAACTACTAAACACCATTCAAGCAAGCATTTGCATTAGCTAAATTAGATATTTCACTGGTGCCTGCCTTTTCCCACCTTTATACATTGAATTAGTCGATTGAAAACTTTCAAAACATCACACATTCGTTTATACAGTGAGCAACATAAAACAAAGGGAGATCACTTTAGGCTCGCCAAGAAGACAACAAAATTTACAGGAGTTGAATCCCTTGATAAAGACAAACTTAGCACGTAGTTTATCTAAAATACGGAACAAATTAAAAGCTACCATGTCAACTTTCGTTGGGTAAAATATGGTTTACTCAGTGACGCTGCAAACATTCTGCCGAGCTTTTAAGAGAAGAAACACTAGCGATAATATGGTAGATAATTGTAGAATATTCAGAACAAACATAAAGAATGGTATAACTTAATTTGATAAGAAAAACATTCAAAGTTAAGAATTTATGAAAAATGGTGATAATTTATGACATAAATTAACATTGTACATTGTGATGTTGTATTTCGCATTGATATAATAAAATAATTAACATTAAAAGAATCTACTCACCAAAATAACACTCAACAGTTACCACGAAAGATTAACAACAGCCGGCTATCAACCGACTGCAAAGAGAAAAAAAATGTCATGAAGTGTTGTATTTTTTATGTGTTCTTTATGTTCAACATCCTATTTTACAATCCGTGATTTCAAGTGAATTTCTACTTTTTTAGTCTTTCTTTTGCTTTCTTCTTCACATTATCATTTGCCCTTCAGCTTGCAATGAAGACTTGTGTTGTATTGCTTGTCTGATGCCCTCCCCTGCTCTTATATTTCCGACTGCCTCTAAAGTCACATCCATTTATTATTTTCGCCGCCGGCTCTTGTATCTGGTATTATTGTAACGTTTGTTGATGACCTGTGCTATTTTATTTTCTTTATGTTTTAATGTGAAGTTAACCAGTTCCGTCTGCTGTTTCATGTTTTCGATGGCCGGCATTATTCACAGTTCTTTTTCTAATTTTTTTTCACTTCTGATCATAGATATCTGTGCATTTCCTATCGTGCGATTAAAACGTTTCAAATTCCCTAGTGGTTATTTTTTAATTGTCCCGATTCTAACATTTAGGTCTAGTTTTGGTAGCAGAACGCTGGAATATAAATTGCAATGTGAAGTGTTTGTTTTGCCTGGAGTTGTTTTCTTCTGACACATCAGTAGTGACATATAACTTATAACTTGGTGAGCTGTATCTCAAGCCTGCTTGTACCTCTTATTCAATTAAGCAGATATGCCAAAACATCATCACTGTGGCCATTTCTCAGAATAAAAAAAAAAAATATGATCTTAGCGTTCACTGCTATTTCATATATCCTCAACAATTGTCATATCGACAACATCCTAGTCTACTATCATCAAAGGAAACATTCCACGCTAATCTAAGCCAACAATTGTCATATCGACAACATCCTAGTCTACTATCATCAAAGGAAACATTCCACGCTAATCTAAGCCAACAATTGTCATATCGACAACATCCTAGTTTACTATCATCAAAGGAAACATTCCACGCTAATCTAAGCCAACAATTGTCATATCGACAACATCCTAGTCTGCTATCATTAAAGGAAACATTCCACGCTAATCTAAGCCAACAATTGTCATATCGACAACATCCTAGTCTGCTATCATCAAAGGAAATATTCCACGCTAATCGAAGCCAACAATTGTCATATCGACAACATCCTAGTCTACTATCATCAAAGGAAACATTCCACGCTAATCTAAGCCAACAATTGTCATATCGACAACATCCTAGTCTACTATCATCAAAGGAAACATTCCACGCTAATCTAAGCCAACAATTGTCATATCGACAACATCCTAGTCTACTATCATCAAAGGAAACATTCCACGCTAATCTAAGCCAACAATTGTCATATCGACAACATCCTAGTCTACTATCATCAAAGGAAACATTCAACGCTAATCTTAGCCAACAATTCCATTCGTCTGCTTCATAACAATAAAGCGTATATTCAAAATTGCAGAAACCGCTGGCCATTAGGTAAACTTGTGTACATTGTGAACTATATAACACCATCAACCGCCTACTAAATTTGTGTGTTATCTATCCCGTGATAACGCGAAAATTTAGTAGGTTGTTTATTTAAAATACAGGACAAAGTTAAAGCTACCCCATGTCAGCCGTCGTTGGGTAAAATAGAGCTTCCTCAGTGACTCTGCAAATGTTCCGCTGGACTTTAGGAGGAAAAAAAAAAGCTAGAGAAAATATGACAGATAATTGTAACAATATTGAGAACAAACATAAGGAATAGTACGACCAAATGTGAAATAGAAGAACATTTAAATTTAGGAGTTTGAGAAAAATGGTGATAATTTTGACATAAATTAAACATGTATATTATGATGTCGTATTTCTCATTGATATAATAACATAATTAACAATGAAAGAATCTACTCAGCAAAATAACACTCAACAGTTACCACGAAATATTAATAAAAGTCAGCTATCAACCGACTGCAAAGCAAAAATGAGTGTAACAAAAATATTGTATGTGTGATGTGTGTTCTCCAGGTTCTACATCTTACTTTGAAATAATATACTTTATCATTATCATTTCTACTTCTTTCGTCTTTATTCTCGTCTTCTTCCCTTCTTCTCTTCAATGAGTGTTGAAATGAAGAGAAATATTGCACTCTAATCTAGGCCAACAATTCGAATCCTTCATAACAATAAAGCGTATATTCACAGCTGCAGACACCGCTGTAACTGTCACGTCTTCTAAGTAATCCTATCACAAACAATGAATACACAATGAAATTAGAAGACTAATTGACCAGAAGACTAAAAGACTAAAGACTAGTTAGAATGTAAACATATCAATTGCTCAACGTTTAACTAAATCTTCCTTTAACAAAAACATGCCTAAATGCCATCGCGGTAAATACAACATTTTTTGGTATTAAAATATAAGCATTTGTCAGTATTCTTGACAGGTTAACATTAGTATTTTTGGCAATTACTGCAAGTTACATGTATTGGTGCAGAAACAAAACTCTTGCTAGTTGTTTATAGTCACAATTAATTACAATCATTTGTATCCTTTCAGCGGAATCTGAGAAACATTCAACAAATTATCCTTTACAAAGTTGCCACACTGATGACATGGACATATTGTTCTTGTATTATCTGAAAAGAGATGGATATGGAGAATATTATAGCAATATGTTTATTAAGCATCTGTTAAGCTTTCCCCACAACAAGTCAACACCTCGAGTTCTGTACGCTGGAGTCTACGACTGGTACTCAGTCAACAATCCCAACGTTAACGTCAGCTCTTGGTATCTTAATTCTGACAAGTTTAAAACGTACGGACACAATGACAAGGTTACCGAGCTTCAGAGTTATAACAGCATCAATGAAGCCATCGAGCTAAAAGTCAAGTTTGTCCAACGTTTGTTTTCAGAAATGGGCGGAGTCAGGGAAAACGTCACCAGACTTGCTGTTATATTTCTCGATGGATATGATTTGTCATTTGACGAAATGCGAACAGTGCCACACATTTTACAACAGCTAAACACGGACATAAAGGTATTTGCTATGGTGATGGATGCTAGGAATGAAAACAAAATTGTTCATCTCAGGGACACACTTCTTGTGGAAAGTTCCACGACTACTCTTGAAAAACATTTACTAGCTCTAGCAATGTGTAGCCAGTGTCTGGAAGGATGGTGGAAGCTCGATCATAGTGTCGGAGCTGACTCAACGTCTTGCTATAAGATGTTAATGTCCAACAAAGGGAAGAGCAGTTATTCAACATCATTCTCTACTTGCGATAGAGTTGAAGATTCTAATTTAGCAACAGTTGAAAGTGTAAGAGAGTTGAAATATTTACAAAGAAGGATATATTCACATTTACATGAACAGAGAAATCGCAGCGAATTGCATTTTACTCCTCGATTTTTTATTGGTCTCAAAAGAAACAATGATGGTAATATGATTGTCAGGAGATTCAACTGGAGCTTGTTTAATGATTTTGTAAGTCGTCCACTAGTAGTTAATAATTGGCTGCCTGGTAAACCTTCCGGTGGTTATAACAATAAATGTGCGGTGTGGCAGTTTGATTGGAGCAAAGATATGAGCAATGTCTCTAACATCTCCAGAGATGAAGGTGATTTTGTTGATGGATGGATAGACGTTGATTGCAGGTTTAAAAGTTCATTCATTTTGTGTGAGGCTTCTATGACTCGAGAAACTCCGAACAACCAACTCATTAGAATAAAACCAGCCACGGATGAAAGTTTCACTCAAGCTTTAAATAGTGGAGGTTTTGTGAAATATAGAAACAATATTGTGTCTGTCTCGTTCAATTTTGACGACAAAGATTTTCTAAAATTTCTGCAACAAATAGAGCATGACTTATTTCCTGTTTTTGACTGCGGTGACGACACAGTGAGCTCAAGATACATATCCTACACATGGGTCTGTGATTTTATGTCTGATTGTAGCAACGGTCGAGATGAAGATTTTTGCCATAAGGAAAAATCTCAACAGTGGAAAGAGAACAAAACACATTGTAATGGGATCTCTTGTTCTGATGGTTCATGCTTGTTATTGCAGTGGGTTAATGATGGTGAGGTTGACTGCCCTATTTGTGACTGTAGTCCTGGAAAAGAATTCAATGATGAAAACGAGGTCCTTCACAAATATATGAAGAGAAACGAGACATGTGCCTTCATTTGTAATGACGATGAATGTGTTCACTTCTCTCAGCTTAACGATGGACACGTTGACTGTACTGGGTCGGAGGGACCCTTGGACGAGACTATAGGGAAACTGGAAACAGCGGACACTTGTTACAACCAACATGGTCATAGAATATGGGCCCCAAGGTGTATCTACGTCAGAGACAGGTACGGAGCTGTTCTAGGATGTAGAGATATGTCCCATCTAGAGAACTGTACTGACTTTGAATGTCCAGTTGGATATGTTAAATGTCCGAGCACATACTGCATCCCTCAACATTATGTCCTTGATAAGATACACGACTGTCCTACAGGAGAAGATGAACAAATTGACATTATTAACCCCGGTACAGGAAACTTTGCCTGCTGGGATAGTAAAATATGTCTACATCCTGACCTAGTCTGTAACGCACATCCTGACTGTCCACACGGAGACGATGAAGTAGATTGTAGTTTAAATTGCGCTGCAGGTTTCCGGTGTGTTTCAGGGACAGTCACTGTATCAAGCGTCAATAAATCAGTTTCTCCAGCCACATTTCCTACATTTCCCAAAAAAACAAAATATGTGGACTCTTCCAGATTGGATCTTTCTGCTACAAAATTTGAAGGGGTAAAGTTACCGGTGGATGTTGTTGTCCTCAAGTTTTCAAATTGTAATTTAAGTTTAATAAACATTGACTCTTTCCGTTCGCTATATTATCTTCAAGAATTAGACTTTAGCTACAACCAACTCCAGATAATCGATGACAGAGAAAATCTATTTGCTGAAGCTATACAAATCCGACGCATGAATTTCTCCCATAATAGAGAGCTCGTGTTTGTGAAATTGGGATTTCCTCTTCTGGAAACATTGGATCTCTCCCATACCAGTCTGTCCCATATCGAGAACTCTTTTTTGAAGACCTTCCATTCCTTAAATATTTGGACTTGAGTTTTACGGTTATCACAAGTTTTCATAAAAATGTATTTCCTTCTCGCCTGAACTTACAGACTCTAGATTTACGTGGACTAAAAGTGGATCTTTTCTTTGAAGATTTCTTTAATGGTCTCACTATTAACAAACAATTGTTCACGGACAGTTATGAGATGTGTTGTCCACAGATCAGGGGAAGCAACATCCCTGACTACAAATGCCATTCCCCTACAAACGCCATTTCTTCTTGTTTTGATCTCATTGGGTCCTATGTTCAACGAATTCTTCTTTGGGTGGTTGCGATTCTTGCAGTTTCTGGGAACGTGTCGGTTATTGTCTATCGCGTAATCTGGGGCAGGACATCTCTTAGAACAGGTTATGGCCTGTTTGTGACAAGCTTGGGTATATCTGACTTTATTATGGGAGTCTATCTGTTCATTATTACTGGAGCGGACTACTATTATCGTGGCACTTATGTTGTGTATGACAAGACCTGGAGAGAAAGTGTTATTTGCCAACTTGCTGGCTTTCTGGCAACTCTCTCTGGTGAAACGTCAATATTTTTAATTTTTCTCATTACTCTGGACAGATTTTTAATAATGAAGTTCCCGTTTGGTCAAGTTAAGTTTTCAAAACTGGGTAACATATTTGCTCTGTTGTTGTCTTGGACCATAGCTTCTCTTCTAGCAATGGCGTCACTTGTATTTAGGTTTGAAACAAACTCTTCTAACGCAATGTGTATTGGCTTACCTTTGACATGGAAACGCCTCAAAGGCTGGGAGTTCTCATTTGGCACGTTCGTTTTGCTCAACACTTGTGTCTGTTTTGTTCTCGCCTTCGGTCAAAGAGCCATTTACCGTGCCATGTCAGAGAACAGAATAAGTGGGGCATCGATAAACACGTCTTCCCGGAGAGCGGAAGATATAATTGTTGCTAAACAGCTGTCTCTGGTGGCTCTGTTTAATTTCTTGTGCTGGTTCCCTATAGGTTTCATGGGTTTATTGTCTCTTGTCGGACTTGAGACAAGTAATGAGGTTTTCGCCTGGACAACAGTTATCGTCCTTCCCATAAACGCTGCAGCAAATCCATTTCTGTACACGATCCCTGTTCTCATTGACAAGTGGAGGAAATTTAGGTTTAGTGCCTAAAAGGCTCTCTAAATATAAAAGATCTTGTATGTGGCTCTTTCACTCCATAAGTCTTTAAGATCTTTTGAGTCCTCAATTCTATGTAAATTCAACATAATGTATATGTCTCTATTATGTTTAACGTCAATAATTCTCAAAAACTAAATATAATATTTAGATGTTTACGACTGTAAATAGTTGCATGATGTTTTTAATATCCATATAATAAAACAGCATAAAGTACCACAAGTCATTCACACATATGCTGGTTCATAGAACTTTATCTTGTGCAACGATATATGAAAAAAAAAAATAAACCAAAAGGTATGGAACATTTCTTCAAAATAAGATAATGTCACCAGATATATAGCAACGCGTCCAAGGCTACTGACCGGTATGGTGTACAGTTTACTTTATACTGTTGCTGAAACCTTCAAGCATTACTGACGCTACACCAATGTATATCAATGAGGTAATGTAGAAAGTGCAGCACTTCCGACTTGTAGTGGATTGTATCATATTCTCCATTTCCATAACCAGGTAAAGTATGAGTCACGGTGACCTGGTAAACGTATTTTTCTCAGTAAAAAAGTTGATCATGTTCGTTGTCCAGCTATACTATTACATATGATGTGAACTATTACTTCCTTCGATGTCTTTTTTTATAATCATAATATCTGCACATTTCCGGACATATACTATAGCCATTTCTCTGCACTTATCTCAGTCTGTTAGAATATTGTTTATAAAGTAACGTCCTTCCAGCTGAACAAATGTGTGTCATTCAAAGATTATTCAGTATCAGAACGATCAAATCCACGTTATTGAATACTCAACTTTTAAAGAATCTAATCAACTTCTTGAAAGTTAGCAATGAACCACATGTAAGCAAATTGTAAACTTCACTCAAAGTTCAAAGTTCTTTTATTATAGACACAAGTAACATTTTGTCAGAAATCGTTATAGTACATGTAATTAGCTCATATTCAAAAGATCATTCTTGATAAAATCGATATACTTTTCAGTTGTATTTGTCTTCATCCGTGATCCTACTTAATTAAATGTTAGAGGATAGATTATTATTAACGCTTCATCTTGAAGTTAAATATCAAGGAGTCCATGAGAACAATCGGCCAACGATTTCTAGCAAGAGACATCCATATTCCAACAATCATCATCATCAAGTACCAAGCCTGCTGGCGTAGGTGATCATGTCTCTCCACAACTTTTGATCACGGCAGTTATTTATCATTTCTTGACCTTCTGACAAGCCATTCTCTTAGGCTGTCTGGTATCTTTTCTCTTTTTTTCTTCTTTCTACCTATTTAGCTCCCAGTGGAGCATAGGTTTTCAACAAACACTTACCAAGTCGATCTGTTTTTTGCCATTCTTTTAAGATCATTCCGCATCTTCCCCATCATCTTCATCTCTGCTTCTATCTGTCTTCTCCAAGAATTCATTGGTCTTCCTCCTCGTCTTTTCCCCTGGAAGAAAACTCCAAAAAGGGCCTGTTGTGTAATACTCTCAGTTGGCTTCCGTAGTGTGTGCCCATCTAGCGCTATCGTCTTCGCTGTATCTCTTTATTCACTGGTATTTGACTGGTACATTTCCATAATTCTATGTTAGTGATTTTGTCCAGCCATTTCCATCAGTTTATTCTGCGTAAGCATCCATTAATAAATGTTCTTTCTCGTTGCTTCCCTTTATCTCTTCGTCCCTCAATCTTCCCAGTTGTTACAATATATTCCAGCTGTTCTATTCTCATTACATGGCCAAAAAAATGATGATTGTTTCTTCCTAATATTGAAAATTAGCTCTCTTTTTGCTTTGGCCTCTTTCAGAACGTTTTCATTTCTCTTCCTAGCTGTCATCACATTTCTACATATTCCAGTGATTGTCTTGTCTGTTGCCCTATCATCCATGATTCGAACAATAGATTAAAGTAATATCAGAGTTAAAACGCGTGCTATTAATTCCACAAGTAATTAAACGTCCTCAGTCTTTATGTCTTCGATTTCTATTTCATATCGAGGACATTCCCATATGTTAACGAGATAAAATACTTGAATACCATTGAAAGTTCTAAGGACACTAATTCCTTGTGTAATCTCCAATTCTCTACGTTTGTTGTTCCATACGAACATCCCCGACATCTACATAATGTTCATCAAGTATTAACTTGCTTTAGATCCTGAATTGTTTTATTCCAAATTGTCTTCTTTGTACGAACTGTTGATATGTCAGCTTTTGTCGCGTGATCAATGTTTTCCCTATTCCTTCTGGTTGTTATCTGGTTGGTGATGTTCACTCCATCATGGCCTCTGAGATCATCATCATCATCATCATCATCATCCGCAAGGAAGGTTGGCTATGACCCTATAGGACCCTACCTTTCATCCATCCTCATGAAGCCCTATTTTTAATTCGTCTCTGTATGGCTCATTTTGGTCCAATTAAATCCAACCTGTTATATAATCTATTAATCCTGTGACCAGCAACTACGAAAAATCATAGCCAGCGTTTCTTTCCGTCATCTTTAACATCAGTGGTACTGTGTTTAGCTTTCTCCGTTTATTATTTTTAAATAGTTTTTTTGTTTACCTGATGAAGGCTTTTGCAGAAACGTCAAAGATTGTTTCTTCTCTCTATCGGTCTAGTTGATTTATAGCATTGTATGTTTATTTTACATAATGATAAGTGTACTTACCTAAAGAAAATATAGTCTTTTTTATGTCAAGAAAATGGTGAGTAATCCCTCCTGTTAAATATTTTAAAATATGAATTCTTAAAATACACCTTACTAAGGTAGCGTAAACTATCATGTACATGTTAGAAAGCGTATGTATTCTCTCGCTATTAAACGTAACTATGCTTGAAATGTCAGGTCGGGTAATTTTACCTGCTACTGTATGCAGTAAACAGTACAACCTGCTGCCTTGCAGGTAAGCTTGGGAGAGTAAAAGGCTAAGGGAGGGTACCCCGAAGTAAAACAATTCCACTGCCTTGTGGGTGAGACTTTTTAGTCAAAGGCTAGCGGATCCAACAGTAAACAAACCGACGGAAGGCAATAGAAAACTACCGTCGTAATTTCCTTGTACAATTATGAATCGCAACAATAATATAAATCACAACAAGAACGTTAATGGGGATTTAAATGGAAACCCCTCGTTCGGTAGGGGACATCATGTGCTACAGGTGATACCCGATCGTCATCAAGCTACTGTAAGCAATATAAAGATAAAACAGACTCTAAAGATAGGTACTTGTAATGTGAGAACACTAATGCAGAAAGGTAAACTGGAAAACATCAAACACGAAATGAAACGAATGGGTATACAATTACTGGGACTTTGTGAAATGAGATACACTGGATCAGGGGAGATATATTCTGATAAACATAAAATAATCTATTCTGGAATTACTGAACACCAAAGAGGAGTAGGTATCATCTTAGATGCAGAAAGAGCAAGAATAGTGAAAAGCTTTTACTCTGTCTGTAGGCATGGAAAAGCCTAGGGGACAACGCTCGTAATCAAATTGATTATATAATGATAAGTAATAGATTTAGAAACAGTCTGGTGTGTGAGAAAACTAGACCAAGGGCAGATTGCAATAGTGACCATGTACCAGTTGTGCGAAAGCTTAGAGTAAAATTAAAGAGAAACAAAAGGAGCCTTCGTTAAGATGAAATTAAATTTAGATTTACTCATATCAGACAAGAAGTTGCAAGACAAATATACAATCACAATTCAGTAGAGAAGATACTAAAGCATTGATGAACAGTGGGAAATGCTAAAAGAATCAATGCAACAAACATCAAAAAAGTTCACACCACCAGTTCGGACAAATTTAAGAAAGAAATGGATAACAGGTGACATTTAATGGAGGAGGAGGTGTGTTCATGAAGCTGAAAAATCAGGAAGAGATTACCAAGCCAATAGCTACTGAGAAATTCTCAAACAACTATAAAGCAGAATCTGAAGCTCTCAAGTACGCTGCAAAACTGGCTATCCAACACAACAATAACATGCAGAAGAAATTGTAGATACTAACTGATGCTTTGTCAGTCCTAACAGCTCTAAAAAACACACAGGAACAATGCACTAGATGACTTGAGAACAACACCAGACCAACTATGCAATAACTTCCAGAAAGTGGTAACTCAGTGGATACCATCACACTGTAATATACACGGAAACGTAGGCACAAACAAATTAGCTAAGGAGGGAGGGAGATTACCTCAGAAGAACCATCTGGTCAGCTACGATGAAGCAAATTCCATCATCAAAGGCCAGTTTCATGAAAAATGGAAACGAGAACACCCAAAGTATAACGAGAAGAATGGATACCTCCAACTATCAAGGAGGGATCAAGTCATCATACTTTGTCTACGCACTGGCCACAATAGAATTTGAAACCACATGTTCACCAAACTCAAAATCGGTACTACCAGCGAATGCCACTGCACACTGGACAACATGACAATAAAACATGTTCTACAGGATTGCTCCCAGTATACAGACCTGAGACGTACAATGTGGACCACACCCACCTCCCTGGAAGAGAAACTATACGGGGCAACCGAATCACTTAAACAGACAGCTGCCTTCATAAGAGAGTCCGGAATCCTACTCTGAAAGAGTCATGCTCGCTGAAAAAGAAGATACTATTTTGCAGCTAATGGATACAATAAGAAGAAATAAAGAAAATAAAGATGAGTATAATAGATTAAATAAAGATATTGTATTAAAATGCAATCAAGCTAAAGAATCATGGCTAAAATAGAGATTGAAATGCAACAAAAAGAAGATGCCAAAGCTATTTACAAAGAAATTGAAGAATTAACAGCAAGAAAAACGCAATCAAAAACTGGATGTTTAAAATCAAAGGAAGGAGAACTGTTGATTTGAACGAGAAAGCATAAGGGAACGATGGACAGAATACATTACATATCTTTATAATGATGACAGCAGAGAGTAAATATTAAGGATAATGGAGAAGGGTCAGAAATACTTAGGGAAGAAGTGGAAGACTCTTTCACAATATGAAAGCAGGAAAAGCTCCTGGACCAGATAATATAACTAAAGAAGAAATTGAAGCCATGGGTGATTTTGGAATATAAATAATAACAAAAATATGGAATGATATCTGCAACAGCGGATATATACCAGACGACATGCTCAAATCAATATTTATAGCCCTACCAAAGAAATCAGGTGCGATTGAATGCGATGACTATCGCACAATAAGCCTTATGAGTCATATGACTAAGATATTACTAAGAATCATCATGCGAAGAGTGCGAAACAAAATCAGTCCAGAAATTAGCGATGAACAGTGTGGTTTTGTTAGAGATAAAGGAACAAGCAATGCCATTTATATCATAAGATCTTTAGTAGAAAGAGCCATAGAGGTGAAAACAGATCTATACCTATGTTTCATAGATTACACCAAAGCATTTGACAAAGTAAAGCACCAAGAAATAATCACAATTTTAGAAAGCATAAACGTAGACAGCAAAGATCTAAGAATAATAAAGATCATGTACTGGCAATAAAAAGCGGCCATAAGACCTGGAAACCAATTGGGAATGTTTCAACAAATAAAACAGGGTGTTAGGGAAGGTTGTGTGCTGTCACCAGATTTGTTAAAAATTTATAGTGAGATTATTTTAAGATCCCTAAGGGACATTCCTGTAATAACAATTGGAGGTCATAATATAAATAATGTAAGGTATGCTGATGATACATTTTTTATCGCTACGAGTGAAAATGAGTTACAAGAAGTGTTAGACATAGTGAAAGAAAACAAAAATAAAGGACTCAACCTTAATAGCAGAAAAAGTTCTTAAATGTTATGTAGAGCCAGTTTTAACATATGGATGTGAATCACGGACAATAGGACAGCAGACAAGAAAATCTCTGGAGTCTGTAGAAATGTGGTTTTACAGAAGAATGTTGAGAATACCATGGACAGCTAAGAAGAGTAATGAAAACGTTCTGAAAGAGGCCAAAGCAAAAAGAGAGCTAAATTTCAATATTAGGAAGAAAGAAGCATCATTTTTTTGGCCATGTAATGAGAACATGATAACTGGAATATATAGTAACAAATGGGGAAATTGAGGGACGAGATAGAGGGAAGCAAAGAGAATGGCTTGGCAGAAGGTCAACAACAGAAATAATAAATAACTGTCGTGATCGAAAGCTGTGGAGAAACATGATCAGCTATGCCTGCAGGCCGGGTACTTGATGATGATGATGCTGATGATTGTGTGCTAATTACTAGTGGATTAAAATAGTACTTTTTTCATTGCAGTGACTTCAGAAAGACAATCAGCAAACTTTCCACTAGACGGATGTTCTACAGATGAGATGGACGTGTTGTGTCTGTATTTTAATAATAGAAGTGTAGCCGAGCTGAACTTATGTCAAATGTTTATTAATCATCTGCTCAGCTTTCCCAACAATAAGACAACTCCTAGAGTTCTCTTCGCTGGAGTCTACGACTGGTACTCTGTGAACAATCCAAACGTTAACGTCAGCTCTTGGAATCTTCATACATCACCAATGACTACACCTTACGGACACCATTACGAGCTAGCGATGTATCAGAATTATAAAAGCTTAAACGAAACCATTGAATTAAAAGTCAAATTTGTTCAACATTTGTTTTCTAAGATGGGTGGAGCCAGGGAAAACGTCACCCGTATTGCTGTTATTTTTCTTAATGGTAAAAGTTTTTCATATGAGAAAAGGGTAACTGTACCATATGTTTTACAGCAACAAGATACAGACATAAAGGTATTTATTGTGATGGAACATGTGAAGTACGAACATGAGATTATTCATCTAAGGGACACACTTCTTGTAGACAAATATGTGTTCATTAATTATCAACATATATTAGCTCTTGCATTATGTAACCAGTGCCTGGAAGGATGGTGGAAGTATGAACATAGTATCGGTGCCGAGTCAATATCTTGTTACTTAATGTTAGAGTCTACTAATGGAAGTAATGACAAAGAAGCGTACTCAACTTGTCTGGGACTAAAAAATGCAAATTTGGTCTCAACTGAAAGTAGAGACGAGTTGACATTTTTACAAACTCGAATATATTCATATTTTAATGAACTGAAAAACGTTAGGGAATTAAATAATTTTTCAGGAAATTTTTTTGTTGGTCTAAATAGAGATAATGCGAGCATTGCTAGAAGATTTGGCTGGAAAGTGTTTCTGAGACCAGCCTACCGTCCACTAGTGGTCAATAATTGGTGGCCTGGTAAACCTTCTGGTGGATCTAGCCATAAATGTGTAGTCTGGCAGTTTGACTGGAGTGTAGATTTAAATGTTGCCTCTAACGTTTCATCACATGGAGGTCATTTTATTGACGGATGGGTTGATGTTGATTGTTTGATGAAAAGTTACTTTATTTTGTGTGAGGCTTCTTTGTACCGTAGAGCTGAAGACAATGTTCCCATCATCATAGAACCAGCCTCGAAAAAAAGCTTTAATGAAGCATTAATTAGTCTAAGTTTTGTGAAATATAAAGACAATATTGTGTCCATCTCGTTCAACTTTAACAGCCCAGATTTTCAAACATTTCTTAGACAAACAGGTTACGCGTTATTTCCCCTCTTTGATTGTGGAATAGACTCATATAATCCAAGATATATATCGTATTCAAAGGTTTGTGACGAGTTGTATGATTGCAGTAACTGGCGTGATGAGAATGCATGTTTTGATACAAGCAGAAATCACTGGGAAACATACAGGAATATTTGTCTTGGTGTCCAGTGCTGTGATGGGTCTTGTTTGTTACATCGGTGGGTTAATGATGGCGAAGTTGATTGTCTTGTTTGTGATTGTATCACGGGAGAAGTGTATAATGACGAAAGTGAAATCATAACCAAGCATTTGAAGAGAAACAGAGATTGTGCCTTTTTTTGTAACGATGATCAATGTATTCACTTCTCTCAGCTTAACGATGGACACGTTGACTGTACTGGAGAGGAGGGACTCTTGGACGAGACTATAGGAAAACTGGAAACAGCGGACACTTGTTACAACCAACAAGGTCATAGAATATGGGCCCCCAGGTGTGTCTATGTCAGAGACAGGTACGGAGCTGTTCTAGGATGTAGAGATATGTCTCATCTAGAGAACTGTACTGACTTTCAGTGTCCAGGTGGGTATATTAAGTGTCCGAGCACATACTGTATCCCTCAACATTATGTCCTTGATGAGAGACTAGATTGTCCTACAGGAGAAGACGAACAAATTACCAACGTTAGCCCTTGTACTGGAAACTTTGCCTGTTGGAATAGTAAAGTGTGCCTACATCCTGATCTAGTCTGTGACGGACGCCCTGACTGTCCACATGAAGATGACGAAGACGATTTATACTCAATGTTTTCTGGCGGGTTACAATTTGTATCGGGTACAGTCACTGTGTCAACTTATAACAAATCGGTTCCAATGAAAAAATTGTATTTGCCAGGCTTTGACACAAAATATGTCGACATATCGGGAGTGGATCTTTCTGCGTTAGATTCTGACCGTGTTAATTTCCCACAGACACTTGTGGTATTGAAACTTTCCAACTGCAAGTTAGGCTCGGTGGATTTAACATTTTTTAGTTCTTTCTTTTACCTCCAGGAAGTGGACATTAGCTACAACCAGATACTCAAGCTGACTGGTAGAGACTATTTGCTTTATGAATCTCAAGCACTTCGTAGCTTGAATATATCTTACAATACAAAACTCGTGTCTGTAAAATATCTGGAATTTCCTTTATTAGAAACATTAGACCTCTCTTACACGAACCTGCATCTTCTCGATGCAACATTCCTGAACAATTTACCAATCTTGAAACATTTGAATTTAAGCTTTTCGTGTATCCCGAGTTTCCACAAAAATCTATTTCCTTCTAGACTGAACTTAAAGACACTAGATTTGCGAGGGCTACCCGTGGTCAATGTCCATGAAGATTTCTTTAACGGTCTCACTATCAGTCAACATCTGTACACGGACAGTTTTGAGATGTGTTGTCCACAGATCAAGGGAAACAACATCCCATACTATACGTGCCACGCTCCTGTAGAGGCCATATCTTCATGTTTTGATCTGATAGGAGCCAATATCCAACGCGTTCTTTTCTGGGTTATAACAGTTCTTGTTGTTTTAGGGAATGTGATAGTTGTTGTTTATCGTGCAATCTGGAATAGGCAATCTCTCGCCACAGATTATGATCAATTTGTGACACACTTGGTTATATCTGACTTCATTATGGGAGCTTATACGTCAGTCATTACTGGAGCAAACTATTACTACCGAGACAAGTACATTCTGTACGACAAGATCTGGAGAGAAAGTAGTGCATGCAAGCTTGCCGGCTTCCTGTCTACACTTTCTAGTGAATCGTCATTATTCTTCACTTTCTTTATTACTCTGGACAAACTTTTTATAAAGAAGTTTACATTTTGTCAAATTATGTCTTCAAAAATTGGCAGGATTCTTATTGTAGTATTTTCATGGGTCACTGCTTTTCTCCTTGCACTGATACCAATTGTACTCAGATTTGAAATAAATTCTTCTAACGCGATGTGCATAGGCTTACCTTTAACACCAACACGTCTCTCAGGGTGGGAGTTCTCATTTGGTGTGTTCATTGTTATTAATTTCTCTCTGTGTTTTCTACTTGGGTGCGGTTATATTGCCAGCTTTTGCTGCGCGTCAGAAAACGGAATTAGTCAAACTGTGACCAAAACGTATCCATATATGTCGGGAGATAGAGTTGTGTACAAACAGTCGTCCATGATAGCTCTTCTAAACTTTATCTATTGGGTTGCTATAGGACTCATGGGATTTTTAACTCTTCAAGGACATGAAATCAGCAAAGATGTTTACGTCTGGACAACAGTTATCGTCCTTCCTATAAAGTCTGCACTAAACCCAATTCTGATTATAATTCCTGCCCTTATGGTCAAGTGGGAAATGTTCAAGTCTGGAAAAATAATGAGGCGGTAAGCTATACAACCATAATATATGTGTTTAAAATAAAATTCTACAAAATATATTCTGACCAACTTATCTTGAGACTAGCGCTTGTGACGAATTTTAGCGTTGTCTTGAACTACAGTTCTGTTCCATTCATTTCCAATTGTTTTGAACCGGTACATTTTTTTCTATCTTGTCAAATATTGAACAAATATTCTCCTAATACGATCTGTAGATTTTCTGATTGTGGACATTTGTTTTTATTGAAATCAGATTTCTGGTGTCTGTTTCGAGCTGAAATATCGAACATTGTTTTAGTCTACAATATACACTCTATAATTTCACTTCTGCTAGCTTCTGTTAGCATGAGAGGTTCTTTTTGTCTCAAGGTTTGAGGCTTCATTCTCTGCTTACTCCCATTCTGAACATTTGTTGAAAGTCCGCATTCTTTTGTATTTTGTGAAAAAGAGATTATAGGTAAAATGTAAAAAACACAACCTCTTTGATTGCAACAACTTGAGTAGAGTAACTCTTCTATCACTTGTCTCGAAGGACATCGTCAGTTTATCATGATTATAATGAACATACAGTTGTCCCTGCTATACAAGAAAAGAAGGCAGGATTGAAGAAAACCCGAAGCTATTTTGACCTAATTTTAACTAATTCAATACAACTGGGAGATCATATTGAAAATTAAAAGCCATTAGAAATACAAATGTTGATTTGCATGTAAGGATCATTGCTGTGGAATATTCCGTGACAGCATAGAATAGTCTCAATCGACATTATAAACAACTTACATAAATATGTTTCTGAACATGTTTACGAACAGAAAGATCTTATCTATGGCTGCAGATTGAAACGAGGCTAAAACAAGGTTGAATGGTTTCAAACTACACTGAGACAGTGCTATATTGTTGACAGGACTCTGTAAAATACACACACAAACAAACAAAACAAAACAAAAATACAGAGACCAGAGGGCAGCCTGAACTAGAATCAAACATATACACCTCGACAGACCTGCGCTTCAGCACACTGTCAGTTCAGCATCTCAAAAAGTTACTATTGCTGTTAGGACTAACACGCAAAAAAATCAACACGTGAATAGAGCGTAAGGATATGATAATAATTCAGGAATTAAAATATAGAGTTAACTGCATTTTGAGTTTCTTATTAACAAGTACAAGCCACATATCAGCATCAAGTACCATGTCTGCTGGCGTAGGTGATCATGTCTCTCCACAACTTTCGTTCTCAACAGTTATTTATCATTTCTGTTGTTGACCTTCCACCAAACCAAGTATATAGAGGAGCAGATGTGGCTTCAGATCAGCACCTTCAGTTAATCAAGCTTAAACTTAAACTGAAAAGATTTACTACAACACATGAAGGTAGACATTATTTCAATGCAGGGATTCTTAACGTACAAGGAATTATAGATACATTTGCAGTCACAATATCAAACAAATACCAAATCCTTCAAAAACTAGAAAATATAATTACCAGATAATTGAAAACAGGTAAAGGATATATGGAAGGACACAAGTGAAGAAATACTGGGGAAAAGAGAAACGGCAGAATAAGACTTGGATGACAGCAGATGCTTTCGTTAAAATTAAAGAAAGAAAGAATTAGAAAACATACATAAATAAAAGCAAAACGGGAATAAGATGAAATATACAGATGAACTAGCTAAATTGGCAGAGGAGGCTGCGAACAAAGGAAGTATTAAAGAATTGTACAACAGAACAAATAAACTAAGTGCAACATACAAACAGATCAAAACATTTATTAAAGATAAGAAAGGACATCTGCTCAGTAATGTATGGGAACACATTAAGATATGTAAAGAGCACTTTGAAGAACTCTAGAACAGACCGGGCCCAAATAACCCTACAGATATACTACCGCGGTAGAAGAGTCACACATTGTCAAAATAACCACTACGGAGATGAAATGTCTTAGACGAATGACAGGAAACAGTCTGAGAGATAAGATCAGAAATAAAGAACTGAGAAAAAAGCTAGGAATAGCTCCCGCCATAGAAAATATAAGGAAGCAACAGATAAAATGGTTTGGCCACGTGACAAGGCAGAAAGATCAAAATACAACACAACGAGCCTTCAACAAACGTTGTGAGAACACCAGACCCAAGGGTCGACCACGAAAAATATGGATTGACGGAATATTAGAAGCACTAGGAAACATAACAGCAGCAGAGGCGAACAGAAGAGCAAAAGACCGCAACTTGTATCTCCTATCGATGCTGAAAGGCAGATGAGGAAGGAAAGAAGAAGAAGGTAGAAGAGTCACACGTTAACTGTAGAAAGCCAAGCAAAGAAGAAATAACGAAAACCATAAAGCTATTAAAAAAAAAAACTGATGAAGCCTCAGAACCTGATGAAACTCATTCAGAAGCCATGAAATATATTTTTCTTTTCAACGTTTTCCTATCCACAGCACTTTTCTCTTAATTTTTGTTTAATTATTATAACTTAAAAATCGAATACTGTAAAACAAATTGATGAAATTACACATTAAACATACATACAGTACAACAACTTGCATACAATCACAAACTACAGATTTGCTTTTAAGCAAAAATCCCATGGACCAATTACAATTAAAAAAATAATTGGACATTCTCTTTGAAATGTTGTAACCTTTTATTGAAAAACAATTATATAACATATAATAAATAAACCAGTAAAATTGCATTGTTTTCACTGTATCTGTTTCCCTTCTTTTCTTTCTACATTGAGGGAGAGATGGTTGTGCCCTTCTCCTCCTCTGTTGGGCTCTCCTGGTGTCATGCTTCCTAGTGTTTCTATAATTTCAATCCCTCTTCACTATGGTTGGCCCTTCTATCTGGTGGTCTTCTATAGTGTTTGTTGAAAGCTTCTTGTGTCATATTTGGATAGTTATATCATGTTATGTGCCAGACAATCTTACTTGTTATTTTTGTTTGTATTCTACGGCAAGGATAATTCCTTGTTGCTTTCTGAGATCTTCATTTTGAACCTTATATCTCATGCTGTTTCCTGTCATGTGTTTGCCATTTTTCATTCTGGTTGTTGTTGTTTTCCTGATTGTTCTTGAGCCTTTCAACTTCCGCTCCTATTAAATAGAAATCCTTACCTCTACCTGTAATAAAAACAACACCCATCTTGTAATATTTGTCCAACACCTGATGACAGTAAATATGCTACCGCTAGTACCCAGCACGTGACACGGCATTGTGATCAAAACACACCACAACTAGCCTTCTATAAGCGTTACGAGAACACCAGACCCAGGGGTTGGCCACGAAAAAGATGGATCGATAGAATATTAGAAGCACTATGAAACATAACAGCAGCAGAGGCGAATAGAAGTGCAAACGACCGCAAATTATATCTCCCCTCGACGCTGAAAGGCAAATGAGGAAGGAAAGAAGAAGAAGAAGTAACCAGAAAAATACTCAACAAAGTTAGAAAATAAGCCACTCCAAATAGTACACCTGAAAAAAGGGAAAGATCTAACAGGCTTCAAAAGAAACACTTGCTGCATAGATTATATCTAAAACCCAAAAGTAAAAAACCCTGTCACGCCATGTGGCGTATAGGGAATATGGTGTTAGTGACCATAATTTTTAAAGACCTTAAGCGCATGATTGTTGAGGTAATGGGGTCGGTATTACGCCTGTGTCTCACTACTTTCCCAGAAAAAATATGGTACCCATTAATGCTGGGTGAACCCTAAGAGCTATTTAAGTTGGCAAAATGGTTGTCCAACTGACATTTAAACCCTCGTCATTTAGATCAGCACACAAGTACATTAGCAATTTTTGCTGTCAGTAAAGTAAAGAGCCCCGTCACGACAAATGACAGTTTTAACAAATAACACGAACACCGTAACTAATCAAAGTAAAAGCTAACAATTACAAGGAGTCCCCTGTCATCCATTTTTGTTATTGTAATGGATTGGATAGTGAGACTGTTCAATGACCGTCGTAGGAATTGTTTGACGCGAGTTACAACTCAATAATGTTGGACTGATCCGTAAAGTCATCCGAAGTTTTCTCTTTAGGGAATTTGCTCAGTGTTTCGTTCGTTGTAGGCTGCATTCAGTAGAGTCATTGAGAATCTATGGGTGCAGCCATTGTTGTGTGTGTTACGTCATCATAATGGCTCATCGTACATTCATAGACCGGCCATACGTTAATCTTATGGTGTGTTGTTTGATGTGCGATGGGGATAATCTGACGGCTAACTGTGTTTTATATGTTCGGAAACGATGTCCTAACATCATCAAGTGCTACACATTTTAAAAATATGACGATCATCATTTTCAGGAGGATGTGAACTTACGGTCAATATGGTTTATAGGCGACAGGAACCATTGAATGCCATGTATGAAAGTGTTCCTTTTTGCAGTTTCCTCATATTCCAAGTTCCGCATGTTGCATGAGCTACTGAGTTAAGTGCTCTGTGCACACCGTGAGCTGTGTGTTTCACCCGTTTTGATCATGGTTCGATACTCCAATTGTTTACAATGAATGATGATATCGTATGACAAGGAACAGTTGCCTGTGTTCACTTTCTGTGCGGTTTTGTCTTATGTCTTTTGGTGTGTGCAGAGACAACTATGATTGGGACTATAGCTACCTTTCTTTGTTTGGAAGATGAGTTAGTAATTCGGATGATTCAACTGGTATGGGCGGTTGAGCAATTATGGATTTTAATTCGTTTGCAGTGGTATCGGGGCCTTCCATAACCATAACCATTACTGCCAGTAAATAATGCTCCCACAGGTATATGATGGGCAATGTTCTCTCTAGTGGGCTATGCCAATAACATCACATTATTGGTGCATGCCTGCAAATAAATTTAAGAGCAAACACGTTAGATAGTTGCAGTAAAAAATGTTGGATTGAATATCAGCATTTTATTACGCACACTAACAAGTTGTAATGGATATAATAATTTTATTGCCAGTTATAGAAAACAATTTAGATTAAACACAAACATCTCGTTACAGAGTTGCAACCAGCAAATTGGATTACATACACAAACTGTATTACACACTTACTGTAAAATGAAATAGAAGATAGATTGAATATAAACATTTTATAGCAGAATTGGTGGTCTAAGTTTTAAATGAAAACAACACCAGTGAAAATATAAAGCTAATAACTCACATCGGCGAGAACACAAATGAGACATATTGTAACATCTCGCTGGTAAACGTAAATATGTTACTGGTGCTAATTACAACGGGAATCTAATTTAATTGTTATCATTTCAGTGACGTCAAAACACATTCTGCAAACTTTCCCTTAGACGGATGTTCTATAGATGAGATGGACATGCTGAGGTTGTATTTTTTATAAAAGAAGCCTCTCTCTCTCTCTCTCTCTCTCTCTCTCTCTCTCTCTCTCTCTCTGTGATCAAGACTCAATCAGAGTAGGATTCCAGACTCTCACATGAAGACAGATGTCTGTTTAGGTGAACTGATCGACCCCACAGACAGAACATCATAATTAGAGTCTGTTAGATCCACTCTGATTGAATACCTGTTAAAACGTTGCAATGTGTTCTGCGCCAGTGGCCCAGTGCATCCGATTTCAGCCAGCATTTAATTCAGGTTTGATTTCCTTAGCCTTTGATTGTTCCCAATCTTTCTGCAAGGCAGCAGATGATCTTTTCTGTAGGGCGATTCTTCCCTTAGATGGTCGGCCTTCCCAGGTTTACGAGCACCATCTGCCCGAGTCACTAGAGGTGTCTAACACAGACATGCACACACAAAGATATGAGATGTGACAAACACTGACATGCACACAACGATATGAGGCATGACTAACACTGACACACACCAAGATATAAGATATGACTAACACACACACACTAAGATATGAGATGTGACTAACACAGACACACTCTAAAATATGAGATATGACTAACACAGATACACACACTAAGATATGACATATGACTAAACACAGTCATGCACACACAAAGATATGAGAAATGACTAACATAAACAGGCACTCACAAAGATAGGAGATGTGACTAACATAGACATGAACACACAAAGATATGAGATATAACTAAACACAAACACACAAAGATATGAGACATGACTAAGATAGACATGCACACAAGGATATGAGAAATGACTAACATTGACATGAACACAAATATATGAGATATGACTAACATAGACATACACACAAAGATATGAGATATGACTAACACAGACATGCACGCACAAAGATATGACGCATGACTAACACAGATACACACGAAGTTATGAGATATGACTAAACACAGACACACACAAAGATATGAGAAGCCCAGACGCTCCTAGGACATTATTTTCATCATAAAAACTTGTGATTAAACTATATTTCTGTGCCTCTCTAGAGTAAAGCAGAACGACCATGACGTCCATCATCAATTCTTGAATACCATCAACGGACTGGGTGGTTAGAGGTGCGACATTGGCCTCTGGACAGCCAGATACTGGGTTCAATTTTTTTTTAATCGAACCCGTAGTTTTTTTTTTATGGCATTACCATCCATTATTCGCTGGGTAGTGAGATCCGATGTTTAGCCGGTATTACCCTCCCCTATTCTCTGGGCAGTGAGATCCGATGTTTAGCGGGTATTACCCTCCCCTATTCTCTGGGTAGTGAGATCCGATGTTTAGCGGGTATTACCCTCCCCTATTCTCTGAGTAGTGAGATCCGATGTTTAGCGGGTATTACCCTCCCCTATTCTCTGGGTAGTGAGATCCGATGTTTAGCGCTCTCGGAAAACTTCTAAAAACAGGAAGTCCCGTGTGCACTCGCACATGTTTAAAAACCCTTGGTAGTTTAAAGTCGAAAAGAGCAGGCCAAAATGGCTGAAGTCCCGACAAAAAATGTTAAATAAATCTACACAACCTTGCCGAAGGCGGATATGTCGGGACGAAAGGCACAGATATTGCGACTATACATTAAACTAGCGAGACAAGGGGTTCTCGCCCCCTTAGAGACTGATCTAAGAACATCATCATAATGGACGGCTTGCTGGTGGAACTACTGAGTTAGGTGCTCTGTGCAAACCACGAGCTGTGCGTATCACCCGTTTCAATCTTGTTTCGATATTCCGATTGCTTACGATGAATGATTATATCGTATGACGGGGAACAGATAGCTATGTTCACTTTCTGTGCGATTTCGTCTTATGTCTTTAGTACTGAGACTACTATGATGGGGACTACAGCTACCTTTCGTTGTTTGGGAGATGAGATATTAATTCGGATGATTCCACTGGCACGGGCGATTGAGCAATTATGGATTTTAATTCTTTTACAGTGATCCGTGGTCCTTCCATAACCATAATGCTAAGAAGTATAAAAAAAATGTAATCTGCATTATTGTAATTATTATCGCATCCATCTGCGTCACTATTAGTATCACCACCATTTTTCAAAAAAATAATCTATACGAATACAATGATCACCATTGCTATCATTACCACAGATCTCAATCATTTGGGCATTGCCAGGATTATTGTTGTGATTACCATCATTGACCGTCATCATCAAGTACCAAGCCTGCTGGCGTAGGTGATCGTGTCTCTCCACAACTTTATTTCTCGACAGTTATTTATCATTTCTGTTGTTGACGTTCTGCCATGCCATTCTCTTAAGCTGCCTGGTATCTTTTCTCTTTGCTTCCCTCTTTCTCTTCTTCCCTCAAATTTACCTAGTATTACAATGTATTCCAGCTATTCTGTTCTCATCACATGGCCAAAAAACAATGATTGTTTCTTCCTAATATTGGAAATTAGCTCTCATTTTTCTTTATTTATGACCATAGCTTTAGTCCTTTTGATATTCATATCTAATCCATATTTTAAGCTTGTCATGTTTATTCTATTAAGTAACTGTTGCAGGTCTTGATTTTCTGCTAATAATATAGTATAATCAGGATATCTGAAGTTATTGATTATCTTTCCATTAATGTTCAGGCCTGGTATCTCTGTGATGTCTTTAATGATTTGTTTAGTGTATAGATTGTACAAGTTGGGGATAGAAGGCATCTCTGTCCTATTGTTCTAAAATCAATGCATTCAACTGCACCATTTGGCAATGAAAGTTGATATTGAAACAACATAGAACTGGAGTCGTCAGTCGCTGGACACTGAGGAAATCGCTGAGGAGGGGATCTGAGCACCTATGGACATGTTCGGAGTGCAATGATGATGACCCGCTAATAACTCAATAACTCAATCAAGCTGTCTAAATATTTCACTTGCGTCATAACTTTATTTAGATTGTCATGGTATGCCTCTATTTGTTCATCTGTATAGTCTTGAGGAGGTATGTGTGTGTCTTATTATTGCTATGTCGAATGGTTTTGTTTTTTTTCTTTGAGTACTATAATCCTGTCATTATATGTCAAGCGGGTACTTAAATATTTTTGTAACTCTCTTGTATTATAGTATTCCTACACCTCTTTGATGTTCTGGTATGTTGCCGGAATATATAAATGTGTAATTTTCGTCCTGTATGTATCCACAATCTTTCCATCTTATCTCTGATACGCCTAAAATATATATGTTAAACATTCGGGCTCTAAAATAAGATTTTCCAATTTTTCTTCTTGGTAAAATCTAAACATTCCATGTACATATTCGTAAATCTCTCATCTGGCATAAGGGAGAATTTTTCTCCTTGGCTTTCTTTGGAATAGTACGTGATGAGGCTCCAATCTCTTTAACGGTGGTCAGACATATTTAAATACATCACTGGATAAATTTGCCTATGTTCAAGGGATTTAACTCTAATATAATTACCTGTCTTGTTTGCAAGTATAGAATGATGTCCCTTGTGTTGAGTTTTAAAACGAATATGTGATGTTTTGGAAGTTTTCAATCCACTAATTCATGGCTATTAATATTATTATGAATCATCATGAGACTTATAAAGAACAAGATAAAACAATTGATTAGTGAAAAACAATGTAGATTGTAGAGATCAAGGACACCAATAATGCAATATACATTATGAGAACATTGATAAAAAGGCTTATGAAGTAAAGATCTATATATGTGCGTTATAGACTACATATTTTTATTTGATAAAGTAAAGCACGCTGAAATAATGAAGATGCAGGAGAAATTAAACATTGATGGCAAAGATCTGCGAATCTTACAAAACATGTACTGGCAACAAACAGCAGTTATACGAATTAGCAACCAAACTGGACAAGTAAAATATATAAAACAGAGTCAGACAAGGCTGTGTTCTGTCGCCGGATTTGTTTTCACTTTACAGAGAAAATATGAGATCTATAGTAGACAAAAAAGGAATTAAAGTCTACAGTCGAAACATAAACAATTTGCGGATGATACAGTCTTAATAGCAAGAATCAGAGAATGAACTACAATAAACGATAGACATAATAATAAAAGAAAGCAACAGGAAAAGTATCATCCTGTATATTAAGAAAACAGTAGTTTATGAGTCATATGGAAGAAATAATCGTGAAAATCATGCAGCATAAAAATAAAGTAGACAAATCTGCAAACAAGTGCAGAACAATAATATCATCAGATGTAAGACGCACAACACAAATAAATAAACAGAATAGATCAGACCAAAATAGTATTTCAGAAAATAAATAAAGACGTCTTATACATCAATGTACATCGGTGCTATGTTCTGTTAATTTTGAAGTATGGAAGCGACATTTTGATCGTAGACAAAAAATGAAACGATAGCTTGAAGGCCTCAGAGACGGGATTTCTTCAAATCATGGAAATGGGAGTTAAGATGGGCACAGCAAGAAATGAGAAACTTAGTGGCCGTGTGAGAAGACTTATCAACCAACATAGAACTGGAGTCGTCAGTCCCTGGACACTGAGGAAATTGCTGAGGAGGGGATCTGAGCACCTATGGACATGTTCGGAGTGCAATGATGATGACCCGCAAATAACTCAATAACTCAATCAAGCTGTCTAAAGATTTCACTTGCGTCATAACTTTATTTAGATTTTCATGGTATGCCTCTATTTGTTCATCTGTATAGTCTTGAGGAGGTGTGTGTGTGTCTTATTATTGCTATGTCGAATGGTTTTGCTTTTTTTTGAGAGTACTATAATCCTGTCGTTATATGTCTAGCGGGGACTTAAATATTTTTGTAACTCTCTTGTATTATAGTATTCCTACACCTCTTTGATGTTATGTTATGTTGCCGGAATATATAAATGTGTAATTTTCGCCCTGTATGTATCCACAATCTTTCCATCTTGTCTCAGATATGACTAAAATATATATGTTAAACTTTCGGCGTATAAAATAAGATTTTCCAATTTTTCTTCTTGGTAAAATCTAAATATTACATGTACATAATCGTAAATCTCTCATCTGGCATACGGGACAATTTTTCTCCTTGGCTTTCTTTGGAATAGTACGTGATGAGGCGCCAATCTCTTTAACGGTGGTCAGACATATTTTAAATATATCACTGGATAAATTTGCCTATTTTTACGGGATTTAACTCTAATATAATTACCTGTCTTGTTGGCAAGTATAGAATTATGTCCCTTGTGTTGAGTTTTAAAACGAATATGTGATTAATTGATTAGTGAATAACAATGTAGATTTGTAGAGATCAAGGGCACCAATAATGCAATATACATCATGAGAACATTGATAAAAAGACTTACGAAGAAAGATCTATACATGTGCTTTATAGACTACATATTCATCATCATCATTATCAAGTACCGGGCCGTAGGTGATCATGTCTCTCCTCAACATTCGATCTCGACAGCTATTTATCATTTCTGTTGTTGACCTTCTGCCAAGACATTCTCTTAAGCTGTCTGTTTTTTTTTCTCTTTGCTTCCCTCTATCTCTTCGTCCCTAAATTTGTCCAGTTCTTACAATATATTCCAGTTGTTCTCTTCTCATTACATGATCAAAAATGATGAATGTTTCTTCTTAATATTGGAAAATAGCTCTCTTTTTGCTTTGACCTCTCTCAGAACATCTTCATTACTCTTCTTAGCTTAGGGTGACCATTTTTCCCCATTGTTTTCGGGGACATTAGTCATATATTTTACATTACAGAGGATTTTTTTTGCTTATTTCTGAGACTGTCCCACAAAATCGTGGACGAACGATATATATATTTATGTATGTGTGTGTGTGTGTGTACACATATATATATATATATATATTTATATATATGTATAATATGTGTGGGTGGGTGTATGACTGTGTGTGCGCAAAAAAATTTGTAGATGCCAAAAAAGATAACTTTAAATTTCATAATAACTGTGTTTATTTGCTGTTTGATTTTATTTGTGTTAATATCCACGGTACTTATGCGATACACGCACTTAATGAAATTGCAATAGCTAGTTTTGTTTCTCAATAACAAAAAAAAAGTCTAAAATAAAAAAAAATTAAACAACATATAGATATCAATTGTAATATTAAAGTCATGTTTACAGTACCTTAATTCTAATGAAGAGGTTGTTGCCTCGGCGTGGTACTTGTTTTTTGAGTGTATCTTTCTCAAGATCTCATGATTTGAAGCAAGTTTTTAAATGAACTTTCACACGATAAATTAATGTTAGTTTTTACTGTTAACATGGCTTGCACAGTGCTCACATTAATCCGTGATTTGTCTTCGGACCAGACGTAGTTCATTTGAGAAAATAGTCTTTCTACGGTTGCATCGCTGCCAGGTAAGCACATAAAAAAATCTTTCTAGAATTCTCTTCACATTAGCATGTGGTACATTATTTTCTTCCAAGTGCCTGAGTACTTCATTCCATTTTCTACATGGGGACTTGTTACTGAACCACTGACATAATTTTTGCAACAGATGGCCTCGCAAATACGTAAATTCATGAAAGATCTCTTCACAATTGACGTTTACAACTTCATGACACTTTGAAGATATCTGTTCTACTGCATTATCAAACTGTTTCCTTTCAGGCACATTATAGAGGAGAAGACAGCTCAGTTGTGACAAGTCCTCATTGTGCTTGTTCCAAGACTGCAAGTAATGTACAGCAGTATTATAGAATTCTTTACTTATTTGGAAAGACCTTTCCATTTGGATGTCACCACTTTCTATTAAATCAGCGCCAATGAGTACTTATTCGATCCTGCTTCGGACCATATATTGTTCTTTGTTTTTGTTTCCTGTTGTTGATTATTTGTCACTTTTTCCGAGTGCTGTAAACATTCCTCTTCCCCTGAAATGATTCGCTGATTTATCGCATCAGAAGTTTTCCTCTATAATAATATTCATGCATTACTATTTGTCGCCACAGAAGTTTTCCTCTATAATAATATTCATGCATTACTATTTGTCGCCACAGAAGTTTTCCTCTATAATAATATTCATGCATTACTATTTTTCGCCACAGAAGTTTTCCTCTATAATAATATTCATGCATTACTATTTGTCGCCACAGAAGCTTTCCTCTATAATAATATTCATGCATTACTATTTGACGCCACAGAAGTTTTCCTCTATAATAATATTCATGCATTACTATTTGACGCCACATAAGTTTTCCTCTATAATAATATTCATGCATTACTATTTGTCACCACAGAAGTTTTCCTCTATAATAATATTCATGCATTACTATTTGTCGCCACAGAAGTTTTCCTCTATAATAATATTCATGCATTACTATTTGACGCCACATAAATTTTCCTCTATAATAATATTCATGCATTACTATTTGTCGCCACATAAATTTTCCTCTATAATAATATTCATGCATTACTATTTGCCGCCACATAAATTTTCCTCTATAATAATATTCATGCATTATTATTTGTCGCCACAGAAGTTTTCCTCTATAATAATATTCCTGCATTACTATTTATCGCCAGAGAAGTAAACTATTGATTACTTTTCAGCCGGACGTGGATGAAAAACAGGACGACAATACGACGAAATCACAGTGGAAAGTTGCGCAGGGAAAACATCCCCTCAACAGAGAATCATGTTTTGTTAACGATATCGTGACCCTGAGCCAGAGCAAGAATATCCTACGGGCTGGACTTCGCAAACTCACTAACAATGGACCAGATAACTTATGGGTCATCTTTGCAAACGACATTCCTCGGACTGACCCACAACAACACTTCAGTTTGCTGATTCTACTGGTCGATTTGTTGTAGTATTGTATACGCCCCTGTAATAGAATACGCTCCTGCATAGTTGGCATCTCTAGATCTAAGGGTAGTGCCAGGATTGAGGGTTAAGAAGAAAATGGGAATTCACCCCTGTATCTTAAGAGTTATGCACGTGCAACGGCGATTCAAGAATTGTGATCTGCTGACCCCATTACGATATATAGCCATAACAGCGTCTGCGACTAAAAAAGAAGTGGGGAACCGCTGGAACAAAAGTAACATGATTTGAAACGTTGAACAAACTGCGAGTCGAACAGCGGGTCTAATAATGTAATCTGAAGCCTCAATGGTTGATCATGGGTATCTGAGAACCTTCAATCATCATTAAAATGAGAAACACTGAGAAATTCGTCAATGCCGTGAGGTGATCTTTCTGTGAAATTAATGTTGGCAGGAAGACCCTGGCGAGACTATAGTCCGTTTCATAAGTCGTGCCCAACTTTTAAAATCAATCTTTTAAACCGCATTTTATAAGCTTTTCAAGATTTGCATGTAAAGTTATAATGATTAGAACCCAACAGGGAATTAATTTTATAAAAAAAAACAACATTTGGTTATTATTGTTGCTTATTTGATTTATATAAATTTATAACGACCCATTGATATAGTCAAAACTTAATGTTTACAGTATTTAAGTTAAAAATAGCGATTAAAAATCCATACACGGTCAAATTGACGATTTTGCACACTTTCTACGTGGGTTTTCTGACACAATTAGACACTTGTAGAAAACACGAGGCATTGTGTGTTCCATTTCCGTTCATTCAGCGGCAAAGCCATCCTTGAACTGAGCAGACAATAATTCTCCTGGTGTTTTGTCTTATTAGGTTATTTCCCCATTACGGCCACGCCTTTACCTAGTGAAAATTAATCATAGACCAGCAACTACGGTAATTTCTATTCTTTAGGGCTTCACAATTTACAATTGTGACAAACATCAAAGAAATTCGCCGCTTTAAGAAAACTGCAGCTGCAAGATATTTGTTAAATATACATTTAAAGGGTCTTTTGCATTCTAATAACATTTGGAAAATTTCAACAGCCTTTAACAAATGTTTACTGCGTAATAGCGTTTTGAAGTTGGGCACATGATTTGAAACGAACTATAATATGTATAATTGTTCGCACACCAGAAGTTTTAGGTTTGGTCAGAGGCCGGATCATACCACAGTGGTTACTCTAGTAGAGATTATCAGAACCTAGATCAAGCAGTCAGTTAGTTGTCTAGTGTCCTTAACAAAGGACACATATGTTGTGTTGACGTGATGTAGTTTAGAAGTAGTAGACAATTCAAATCTTTTATTGCATCCTAGTGATTTAAATGTGGGATAATAAGGTGTGGTAAAGATTGAGAAGATATAATAATTGTGGCGACGCATAGATGATCAATTTATGTTATAAACTGTATTTTAACTCTTTCCGGTCGGAAATTTTTTATCGATGCAACGGCGGACATTTCAGAGACAACATTTTTGATGGTTTAGGAATCAATCTACATATTTATATTTATCTAACATATAACATATGTGGATATTTAGATAATTGAACAAGGTATTAGATTTCACCAATACCACGATGATACACGACATGTAAAAAGAATATGGTTTCTCTCTCTCTCTCTCTCTCTCTCTCTCTCTGCGATCAGGACTCAGAGTAGGATTCCAGACTCCCACATGAAGTCAGCTGTCAGGCTAAGTGTGTTGATCGCCCCCACAGACAGAACATCACAAGTAGAGTTCGCCAGATCCACTCTGATTGAACACCCGTTAATACGTTGCACTGTGTTCTGCGCCAGTGGCCCAGTGCATCCGATTTCAGCCAGCATTTAATTCGGGTTTGCTTTCCCTAGCCTTTGATTGTCCCCAATCTTCCTGCAAGGCAGCAGGTTGTCTTTTCTGTAGGGGGATTCTGCCCTTAGATGGTCGGCCCTCCCAGGTTTACGAGCACCATCTGCCCGAGTCACTAGAGGTGACTAACACAGAAATGCACACACAAAGGTGTGAGATATGACTAACACAGACATGCACACAGCGATACGAGGCATGACTAACACTGACACACATCAAGATATATGACCCATGACTAACATAAACATGCACATAAAGATATGAGATAAAACTGACATGGACATGCACACACAAAGATATGACACATGCCTAACATAGACATGCACACAAAGATAAGAGATATGACTAACATAGATATGCACACACAAAGATATGAGATGGGACTAACATAGCCATGCACACACAAGGATATGAGATGTGACAAACACAGACATGCACACACAAAGATATGAGATATGACTAACATAAACATGCACACAAAGATATGAGATATCACTAACCCAGACATGCACACACAAAGATATGACATATATATGATTAAAATTATGAAAGATATGAATATGGTTTGATGACGGTTCACACTAAACAAATTGAGAGTGGCGCACAGTGCGTCGAAACGTACGGAAAGAATTAATGACTTTTGTAGTGAATTTTTAGTGATTTAAGTTGGTAGAAAAGATTGATAGTGACCCAAAGCTGGTCGAAAAAATAGATACTGGTGTGAATTGTAGTTGAAACGGCGTCCGCAAAGGGAAAAATAGTATTTAATTATATGAAATATATAAATTAAATTTGTGGGGCTTGTTAAAAGACACAACAGCCTAATAAAAGTAATAATTGATGGGAAAATACAAGGTAAAAGAAGCGGAGGCAAACCAAGACTAACAAGGACGAGTAACAGCAAAAGATGGGCAAGTCAACCTATGCCAATCTGCGCCATCAAAGCAAGAGACAGAGTGGAATGGCGCACCATGGTAGCCAAACTTCGATGCGGAGACGGTACTCAATGATGATAATCGTATGATATATGTAAAGATAATGAAAAGTGAATTTTGGTAATTATATTAGATACATAGAGAACATATGAAAAGTAGTCAGAGATGTTTGTGTTCTTTTCTAATAAATGTAGGAGTCATTATGTCCATGGGTTTGGATTAGCTTTTACAAAAACACAGACACATACACACGAAATTAAGTAAAGAATCATTATATTTATAGAGAAAATATGAAAAGTAGTCAGAGATGTTTGTGTTCTTTTCTAATAAATGTAGGAGTCATTATGTCCATTGGTTTGTATTAGCTTTTAAAAAAACACAGACACATACACACGAAATGAAGTAAAAAAAAAAAAAAGTATCGATAGGTGGGCGGTTTATTTTACCTCGAGGAAACAATTATAATGCCTTTACTATTAAAACACAATATACGCCAGAACAAACAAATCATAACAAACAATTACAGTGTCTTCACATATTTGCAATTAAAATACAAACTGTTTCGGAAAAACAAAGTCATTCAAACAATTATGATATCTTCACATATATACAACTAAACCCCTTCCTCATAAGATGGATCGCCGCGGCACTGTTTCAGAGGAAGGTGATACTCAGATGTGGAAGTTGGTCTTCCGAGCCAACATCCATTTGTCCTGGGCTGCCACATGGCTCACCATTGTCACCAGTTCTATTTAACGTGTACACAATAACGATCACGGCCCAACAGCTGGATGGGAGGGGAAGAACTATGACTTTTGCTGATGATATTCTGGTATATCGACAGGGAAGAGACAGACGAGGAATCGCCTCCACAATGCAAGACGAACTCGATCGCATTTCTTCCTGGTGTGGGGTTTCAGGTGCCTTGGTTAATCCTAATAAAGCATCAGTTTCATGGTTCTCCCTTAACAATCATATCGTTAATACGACCACACCGGTAGTACGAATGGGAGCTGATGAGGTGACCAGGGACAAGTTGATGACATACCTCGGAGTTAAGTTTGATCGCAGCCTGTGTTTTCGGGACCACGTTGACCATGTGATATCAAAATCCCGCAAAGGATTGGCCGCCTTGAAGGTCATGGCAGCTGCCAACATCGAGCAGAGGCTACTTACTCTTCTGTTCCAGGGATTGGTCCTCGCACCAATCGAGTATGCCCTGGCCATTCTTACTGTCAGTACGACTCAAATTGATAGGCTGGAGAAAATACAAAATGAAGCCATGCGCATTATCCTGGGATGTACGAGGGACACTCCCTGTGTGGCAATGAGGTATCTTCTTGACTTTCCAACCATGGATGACAGAATCAAGATCTGGAGAGCACGAGCATACCTGAAGATTAGTACAGATACAGAGCATCCATTGCACCACGTGCTCAACACAGAGAAAGGTACCAGGCTAAAAAGAGGCAAATCATGGGTGGGCCGAGCAGAAGATTTCATCAAACAGGTCTGTGGGCTTACCAATCTCAGCGTTGGTGAGGAGTGGATACCGATGCCTACGTCATTCAAGGGGACTTTCTCATGTATTGTCACACTCGACAGGAAAAGTAGGGAACAGAACCCAGTCGTGGTTAATGCTGAGGTCAACGGTCTCATCTGCGATAACACCGATGAGAAAGATGCAGTCATCTATACAGACGGATCTGTAAGACGACACCAAAGAAGTGCATGGGCATTTACAGCACGTTCGGCAGGCAGAATAGCCAAGGAAGACAGTGGTGCATACGCCATGACCACGAGTAGCATGACAATGGAGGTGATGGCAGTGACCAAGGCATTCAAATGGTTAGAGTCACAAGACTACATCCACGAATGTATACTGAGTGATTCGATGAGCATGATAAAAAAAGTGGAGGCGGGCTTTGTACGCATGCAATGGATAGAGTCGTTGCAGAAATCCAAAATACGTAAGGTCACCTTTGTCTATGTCCCTGGACATGCGGGAGTACGGGGAAATGAGAGAGCGGACAGGTTGGCTAGCTGCGCTGTCGTTGAGGACGGGCAACCGATGGATCGAGCGGACGTCATCAATGCACTCCGAGATGTGGGAAGAGCACAGGACTTCGACAAACACAGATCAACGTCGCTTCTTCGGATGATGGAAATGGGAGTTAAGATGGGCACAGCCAGAAATGAGAAACTTGGTGGCCGTGTAAGAAGACTTATCAACCAACATAGAACTGGAGTCGTCAGTCGCTGGACACTGAGGGAATTGCTGAGGAGGGGATCTGAGCCCCTATGGACATGTTCGGAGTGCAATGATGATGACCCGCAAATAACTCAATAACTCAATATACAACTAAACCATAAAATATTTCAGAATAACAAAATCATTCACAAAATTATATCTTCACACATATACAATTTATAACAAAAGGCAATTGCCCCTTTATTTATCATCATCATGTACCCTGCCGGTTGGCGTAGGCGATCATGTCCCTCCACAATCTTCTATCTACAGTGCATCGTAACAGTTCTGTTGTTGACTGCTTTCCATGCCATGACACCAAGCTATCCAGCATTTTCTCTCTTTGTCGTCCGCGATGTCTCTTTCCTTTTATTTTGCCAGTTGTAACCAAGTATTCCAACTTTCCTCTTCTCATGATGTGCCCGAAAAATGTTGATTGATTCTTTCTGATGTTTTTTAAGAGCTCCCTTTTTGTGTTGACCTCTTTGAGAACTTCCTCATTGGTCTTTTTAGCTGTCCAGGGAACTTTCAACATTCTTCTGAGAAATCCCATCTCTATGGCCTCTAATCGTCTTTTCATTTGTTTGTCTACTGTCCGTGATTCGCTTCCATAGGTCAGAATTGGTTCTATATAGCATCGATGAACTCTCTTTCTCATTTTTATTGACATAGATTTGTTGCATAATATATTTTTCATTTTCTGAAATGCTATTTTGGCCTGAGCTATTCTGCTTTTTATTTATGTGGTGCATTTCGCGTCTGATGTAATTATTGTGCCCAAGTATTTGATATGTTGTACTTGTTTCAGATTTGTCTGGTTTATTTTTATGCTGCATGATGGTGGTGATTGTTTCTTCGATATAACCATTACTTCTGTTTTCTTACTATTCAGACTGAGACCTTTCTTGTTGTTTTCTTCTACTATTATGTCTATCATTTCTTGTAGTTCGTTCTCTGTCTCTGCTATTAAGACTGTGTCATCCGCATATCGCAAATTATTTATGTTGTGACCGTTTACTTCAATTCCTTTTTTGTCTACTATTGTCTAGAGGCCCGTAACCCGTTGTCGTGTTGAGTCGATACCTCACTTTGTTCTCCAAACTAGTGAATAATGGCACAACAAACATTAAATAACCAAACAACAAACCAACCAATCCTTTATTTATAGTAACTTTAAAAAAAATGGCAACCACATAATATTTATCTTGATAATCCAGAGACCCTGAGGTCTGACGGAAAGAAGCCTTTCCCATCTCCAGTGAAGTGGGAAAAACACTATTCACGTGTTACACACAAGATATATAGAGGAAATATGGAAAGTGATCGAGTTTCTTAAAGGAGCATTTTGTTTCGGCAAATGCATAAAGGGAAAAAAAATATTATTTGATTGTAGAAGATATATAGAGAAAACATTAAAAGTGGTATGATCATTATGTGTGATATATAGAGACAATATGAAAAGTAGTCTGAGATCATTATATGTGATATGAAGAGAAAATATGGAAAGTAGTCTGAGATCATTATATGTGATATATAGAGACAATATGAAAAGTAGTCTGAAATTATTATATGTGATATATAGAGAAAATATGAAAAGTAGTCTGAGATCATTATGTGTGATATATAGAAAAAATATGAAAAGTAGTCTGAGATCATTATGTGTGATATATATAGAAAATATGAAAAGTAGTCTGAGATCATTATGTGTGATATATAGAGAACATATGAAAAGTAGTCTGAGATAATTATGTGTGATATATAGAGAAAATATGAAAAGTAGTATGAGATAATTATGTGTGATATATAGAGAAAATATGAAAAGTAGTCTGAGATCATTACATGTGATATATAGAGAAAATATGAAAAGTAGTCTGAGATCATTATGTATGATATATAGAGAAAATATGAAAAGTAGTCTAAGATCATTATGTGTGATATATAGAGAAAATATGAAAAGTAGTCTGAGATCATTATGTGTGATATATAGAGAAAATATGAAAAGTAGTCTGAGATCATTACATGTGTTATATAGAGAAAATATGAAAAGTAGTCTGAGATCATTACATGTGATCTATAGAGAAAATATGAAAAGTATTCTGAGATCATTATGTGTGATATATAGAGAAGATATGAAAAGTAGTCTAAGATCATTATGTGTGATATATAGAGAAAATATGAAAAGTAGTCTGAGATCATTATGTGTGATATATAGAGAAAATATGAAAAGTAGTCTAAGATCATTATGTGTGATATATAGAGAAAATATGAAAATTAGTCTGAGATCATTATGTGTGATATATAGAGAAAATATGAAAAGTAGTCTGAGATCATTATGTGTGATATATAGAGAAAATATAAAAAGTAGTCTGAGATCATTACGTGCGATATATAGAGAAGATATGAAAAGTAGTCTGAGATCATTATGTGTGATATATAGAGAAAATATGAAAAGTAGTCTGAGATCATTATGTTTGATATATAGAGACAATATGAAAAGTAGTCTGCGATCATTATGTGTGATATATAGAGAAGATATGAAAAGTAGTCTGAGATCATTATGTGTGATATATAGAGAAAATATGAAAAGTAGACTGAGATCATTATGTGTGATATATAGAGAAAATATGAAAAGTAGTCTGAGACCATTATGTGTGATATATAGAGAAGATATGAAAAGTAGTCTGAGATCATTATGTGTGATATATAGAGAAAATATGAAAAGTAGACTGAGATCATTATGTGTGATATATAGAGAAAATATGAAAAGTAGTCTGAGATCATTATGTGTGATATATAGAGAAAATATGAAAATTAGTCTGAGATCAGTATGTGTGATATATATAGAAAATATGAAAAGTAGTCTGAGATCATTATGTGTGTTATATAGAGAAAATATGAAAAGTAGTCTGAGATCATTACATGTGATCTATAGAGAAAATATGAAAAGTATTCTGAGATCATTATGTGTGATATATAGAGAAGATATGAAAAGTAGTCTAAGATCATTATGTGTGATATATAGAGAAAATATGAAAAGTAGTCTGAGATCATTATGTGTGATATATAGAGAAAATATGAAAAGTAGTCTAAGATCATTATGTGTGATATATAGAGAAAATATGAAAATTAGTCTGAGATCATTATGTGTGATATATAGAGAAAATATGAAAAGTAGTCTGAGATCATTATGTGTGATATATAGAGAAAATATAAAAAGTAGTCTGAGATCATTACGTGCGATATATAGAGAAGATATGAAAAGTAGTCTGAGATCATTATGTGTGATATATAGAGAAAATATGAAAAGTAGTCTGAGATCATTATGTGTGATATATAGAGAAGATATGAAAAGTAGTCTGAGATCATTATGTGTGATATATAGAGAAAATATGAAAAGTAGACTGAGATCATTATGTGTGATATATAGAGAAAATATGAAAAGTAGTCTGAGATCATTATGTGTGATATATAGAGAAAATATGAAAATTAGTCTGAGATCAGTATGTGTGATATATATAGAAAATATGAAAAGTAGTCTGAGATCATTATGTGTGTTATATAGAGAAAATATGAAAAGTAGTCTGAGATCATTACATGTGATCTATAGAGAAAATATGAAAAGTATTCTGAGATCATTATGTGTGATATATAGAGAAGATATGAAAAGTAGTCTAAGATCATTATGTGTGATATATAGAGAAAATATGAAAAGTAGTCTGAGATCATTATGTGTGATATATAGAGAAAATATGAAAAGTAGTCTAAGATCATTATGTGTGATATATAGAGAAAATATGAAAATTAGTCTGAGATCATTATGTGTGATATATAGAGAAAATATGAAAAGTAGTCTGAGATCATTATGTGTGATATATAGAGAAAATATAAAAAGTAGTCTGAGATCATTACGTGCGATATATAGAGAAGATATGAAAAGTAGTCTGAGATCATTATGTGTGATATATAGAGAAAATATGAAAAGTAGTCTGAGATCATTATGTTTGATATATAGAGACAATATGAAAAGTAGTCTGCGATCATTATGTGTGATATATAGAGAAGATATGAAAAGTAGTCTGAGATCATTATGTGTGATATATAGAGAAAATATGAAAAGTAGACTGAGATCATTATGTGTGATATATAGAGAAAATATGAAAAGTAGTCTGAGACCATTATGTGTGATATATAGAGAAAATATGAAAATTAGTCTGAGATCATTATGTGTGATATATAAGAGAAAATATGAAAAGTAGTCTGAGATCATTATGTGTGATATATAGAGAAAATATAAAAAGTAGTCTGAGATCATTACGTGTGATATATAGAGAAGATATGAAAAGTAGTCTGAGATCATTATGTGTGATGTATAGAGAAAATATGAAAAGTAGTCTGAGATCATTATGTGTGATATATAGAGACAATAAGAAAAGTAGTCTAAGATCATTATGTGTGATATATAGAGAAGATATGAAAAGTAGTCTGAGATCATTATGTGTGATATATAGAGAAAATATGAAAAGTAGACTGAGATCATTACATGTGATATATAGAGAAAATATGAAAAGTAGTCTGAGATCATTACATGTGATATATAGAGACAATATGAAAAGTAGTCTGAGATCATTATGTGTGATATATAGAGAAAATATAAAAAGTAGTCTGAGATCATTACGTGTGATATATAGAGAAAATATGAAAAGTAGTCTGAAATTATTATATGTAATATATAGAGAAAATATGAAAAGTAGTCTGAGATCATTATGTGTGATATATAGAAAAAATATGAAAAGTAGTCTGAGATCATTATGTGTGATATGTATAGAAAATATGAAAAGTAGTCTGAGATAATTATGTGTGATATATAGAGAAAATATGAAAAGTAGTCTGAGATAATTATGTGTGATATATAGAGAAAATATGAAAAGTAGTATGAGATAATTATGTGTGATATATAGAGAAAATATGAAAAGTAGTCTGAGATCATTACATGTGATATATAGAGAAAATATGAAAAGTAGTCTGAGATCATTATGTATGATATATAGAGAAAATATGAAAAGTAGTCTAAGATCATTATGTGTGATATATAGAGAAAATATGAAAAGTAGTCTGAGATCATTATGTGTGATATATAGAGAAAATATGAAAAGTAGTCTGAGATCATTACATGTGTTATATAGAGAAAATATGAAAAGTAGTCTGAGATCATTACATGTGATCTATAGAGAAAATATGAAAAGTATTCTGAGATCATTATGTGTGATATATAAAGAAGATATGAAAAGTAGTCTAAGATCATTATGTGTGATATATAGAGAAAATATGAAAAGTAGTCTGAGATCATTATGTGTGATATATAGAGAAAATATGAAAAGTAGTCTAAGATCATTATGTGTGATATATAGAGAAAATATGAAAATTAGTCTGAGATCATTATGTGTGATATATAGAGAAAATATGAAAAGTAGTCTGAGATCATTATGTGTGATATATAGAGAAAATATGAAAATTAGTCTGAGATCATTATGTGTGATATATAGAGAAAATATGAAAATTAGTCTGAGATCATTATGTGTGATATATAGAGAAAATATGAAAAGTAGTCTGAGACCATTATGTGTGATATATAGAGAAGATATGAAAAGTAGTCTGAGATCATTATGTTTGATATATAGAGACAATATGAAAAGTAGTCTGCGATCATTATGTGTGATATATAGAGAAGATATGAAAAGTAGTCTGAGATCATTATGTGTGATATATAGAGAAGATATGAAAAGTAGACTGAGATCATTATGTGTGATATATAGAGAAAATATGAAAAGTAGTCTGAGATCATTATGTGTGATATATAGAGAAAATATGAAAAGTAGTCTAAGATCATTATGTGTGATATATAGAGAAAATATGAAAATTAGTCTGAGATCATTATGTGTGATATATAGAGAAAATATGAAAAGTAGTCTGAGATCATTATGTGTGATATATAGAGAAAATATAAAAGTAGTCTGAGATCATTACGTGCGATATATAGAGAAGATATGAAAAGTAGTCTGAGATCATTATGTGTGATATATAGAGAAAATATGAAAAGTAGTCTGAGATCATTATGTTTGATATATAGAGACAATATGAAAAGTAGTCTGCGATCATTATGTGTGATATATAGAGAAGATATGAAAAGTAGTCTGAGATCATTATGTGTGATATATAGAGAAAATATGAAAAGTAGACTGAGATCATTATGTGTGATATATAGAGAAAATATGAAAAGTAGTCTGAGACCATTATGTGTGATATATAGAGAAGATATGAAAAGTAGTCTGAGATCATTATGTGTGATATATAGAGAAAATATGAAAATTAGTCTGAGATCAGTATGTGTGATATATATAGAAAATATGAAAAGTAGTCTGAGATCATTATGTGTGTTATATAGAGAAAATATGAAAAGTAGTCTGAAATCATTACATGTGATCTATAGAGAAAATATGAAAAGTATTCTGAGATCATTATGTGTGATATATAGAGAAGATATGAAAAGTAGTCTAAGATCATTATGTGTGATATATAGAGAAAATATGAAAAGTAGTCTGAGATCATTATGTGTGATATATAGAGAAAATATGAAAAGTAGTCTAAGATCATTATGTGTGATATATAGAGAAAATATGAAAATTAGTCTGAGATCATTATGTGTGATATATAGAGAAAATATGAAAAGTAGTCTGAGATCATTATGTGTGATATATAGAGAAAATATAAAAAGTAGTCTGAGATCATTACGTGCGATATATAGAGAAGATATGAAAAGTAGTCTGAGATCATTATGTGTGATATATAGAGAAAATATGAAAAGTAGTCTGAGATCATTATGTGTGATATATAGAGAAGATATGAAAAGTAGTCTGAGATCATTATGTGTGATATATAGAGAAAATAGGAAAAGTAGACTGAGATCATTATGTGTGATATATAGAGAAAATATGAAAAGTAGTCTGATATCATTATGTGTGATATATAGAGAAAATATGAAAATTAGTCTGAGATCAGTATGTGTGATATATATAGAAAATATGAAAAGTAGTCTGAGATCATTATGTGTGTTATATAGAGAAAATATGAAAAGTAGTCTGAGATCATTACATGTGATCTATAGAGAAAATATGAAAAGTATTCTGAGATCATTATGTGTGATATATAGAGAAGATATGAAAAGTAGTCTAAGATCATTATGTGTGATATATAGAGAAAATATATAAAGTAGTCTGAGATCATTATGTGTGATATATAGAGAAAATATGAAAAGTAGTCTAAGATCATTATGTGTGATATATAGAGAAAATATGAAAATTAGTCTGAGATCATTATGTGTGATATATAGAGAAAATATGAAAAGTAGTCTGAGATCATTATGTGTGATATATAGAGAAAATATAAAAAGTAGTCTGAGATCATTACGTGCGATATATAGAGAAGATATGAAAAGTAGTCTGAGATCATTATGTGTGATATATAGAGAAAATATGAAAAGTAGTCTGAGATCATTATGTTTGATATATAGAGACAATATGAAAAGTAGTCTGCGATCATTATGTGTGATATATAGAGAAGATATGAAAAGTAGTCTGAGATCATTATGTGTGATATATAGAGAAAATATGAAAAGTAGACTGAGATCATTATGTGTGATATATAGAGAAAATATGAAAAGTAGTCTGAGACCATTATGTGTGATATATAGAGAAAATATGAAAATTAGTCTGAGATCATTATGTGTGATATATAAGAGAAAATATGAAAAGTAGTCTGAGATCATTATGTGTGATATATAGAGAAAATATAAAAAGTAGTCTGAGATCATTACGTGTGATATATAGAGAAGATATGAAAAGTAGTCTGAGATCATTATGTGTGATGTATAGAGAAAATATGAAAAGTAGTCTGAGATCATTATGTGTGATATATAGAGACAATAAGAAAAGTAGTCTAAGATCATTATGTGTGATATATAGAGAAGATATGAAAAGTAGTCTGAGATCATTATGTGTGATATATAGAGAAAATATGAAAAGTAGACTGAGATCATTACATGTGATATATAGAGAAAATATGAAAAGTAGTCTGAGATCATTACATGTGATATATAGAGACAATATGAAAAGTAGTCTGAGATCATTACATGTGATATATAAAGAAGATATGAAAAGTAGTCTAAGATCATTATGTGTGATATATAGAGAAGATATGAAAAGTAGTCTAAGATCAATATGTGTGATATATAGAGAAAATATGAAAAGTAGTCTGGGATCATTACATGTGTTATATAGAGAAAATATGAAAAGTATTCTGAGATCATTATGTGTGATATATAAAGAAGATATGAAAAGTAGTCTAAGATTATTATGTGTGATATATAGAGAAAATATGAAAAGTAGTCTGAGATCATTATGTGTGATATATAGAGAAAATATGAAAAGTAGTCTAAGATCATTATGTGTGATATATAGAGAAAATATGAAAATTAGTCTGAGATCATTATGTGTGATATATAGAGAAAATATGAAAAGTAGTCTGAGATCATTATGTGTGATATATAGAGAAAATATGAAAATTAGTCTGAGATCATTATGTGTGATATATAGAGAAAATATGAAAATTAGTCTGAGATCATTATGTGTGATATATAGAGAAAATATGAAAAGTAGTCTGAGATCATTATGTGTGATATATAGAGAAAATATAAAAAGTAGTCTGAGATCATTACGTGCGATATATAGAGAAGATATGAAAAGTAGTCTGAGATCATTATGTGTGATATATATAAAGAAAATATGAAAAGTAGTCTGAGATCATTATGTTTGATATATAGAGACAATATGAAAAGTAGTCTGCGATCATTATGTGTGATATATAGAGAAGATATGAAAAGTAGTCTGAGATCATTATGTGTGATATATAGAGAAAATATGAAAAGTAGACTGAGATCATTATGTGTGATATATAGAGAAAATATGAAAAGTAGTCTGAGACCATTATGTGTGATATATAGAGAAAATATGAAAATTAGTCTGAGATCATTATGTGTGATATATAAGAGAAAATATGAAAAGTAGTCTGAGATCATTATGTGTGATATATAGAGAAAATATAAAAAGTAGTCTGAGATCATTACGTGTGATATATAGAGAAGATATGAAAAGTAGTCTGAGATCATTATGTGTGATGTATAGAGAAAATATGAAAAGTAGTCTGAGATCATTATGTGTGATATATAGAGACAATAAGAAAAGTAGTCTGCGATCATTATGTGTGATATATAGAGAAAATATGAAAAGTAGACTGAGATCATTACATGTGATATATAGAGAAAATATGAAAAGTAGTCTGAGATCATTACATGTGATATATAGAGACAATATGAAAAGTAGTCTGAGATCATTATGTGTGATATATAGAGAAAATATAAAAACTAGTCTGAGATCATTACGTGTGATATATAGAGAAAATATGAAAAGTAGCCTGAAATTATTATATGTAATATATAGAGAAAATATGAAAAGTAGTCTGAGATCATTATGTGTGATATATAGAAAAAATATGAAAAGTAGTCTGAGATCATTATGTGTGATATATATAGAAAATATGAAAAGTAGTCTGAGATAATTATGTGTGATATATAGAGAAAATATGAAAAGTAGTCTGAGATAATTATGTGTGATATATAGAGAAAATATGAAAAGTAGTATGAGATAATTATGTGTGATATATAGAGAAAATATGAAAAGTAGTCTGAGATCATTACATGTGATATATAGAGAAAATATGAAAAGTAGTCTGAGATCATTATGTATGATATATAGAGAAAATATGAAAAGTAGTCTAAGATCATTATGTGTGATATATAGAGAAAATATGAAAAGTAGTCTGAGATCATTATGTGTGATATATAGAGAAAATATGAAAAGTAGTCTGAGATCATTACATGTGTTATATAGAGAAAATATGAAAAGTAGTCTGAGATCATTACATGTGATCTATAGAGAAAATATGAAAAGTATTCTGAGATCATTATGTGTGATATATAGAGAAGATATGAAAAGTAGTCTAAGATCATTATGTGTGATATATAGAGAAAATATGAAAAGTAGTCTGAGATCATTATGTGTGATATATAGAGAAAATATGAAAAGAAGTCTAAGATCATTATGTGTGATATATAGAGAAAATATGAAAAGTAGTCTGAGATCATTATGTGTGATATATAGAGAAAATATGAAAAGTAGTCTGAGATCATTATGTGTGATATATAGAGAAAATATGAAAAGTAGTCTGAGATCATTATGTGTGATATATAGAGACAATATGAAAAGTAGTCTGATATCATTATGTGTGATATATAGAGAAGATATGAAATGTAGTCTAAGATCATTATGTGTGATATATAGCGAAAATATGAAAAGTAGTCTGAGATCATTATGTGTGATATATAGAGAAAATATGAAAAGTAGTCTAAGATCATTATGTGTGATATATAGAGAAAATATGAAAATTAGTCTGAGATCATTATGTGTGATATATAGAGAAAATATGAAAAGTAGTCTGAGATCATTATGTGTGATCTATAGAGAAAATATAAAAAGTAGTCTGAGATCATTACATGTGATATATAGAGAAAATATGAAAAGTAGTCTAAGATCATTATGTGTGATATATAGAGAAAATATGAAAATTAGTCTGAGATCATTATGTGTGATATATAGAGAAAATATGAAAAGTAGTCTGAGACCATTATGTGTGATATATAGAGAAAATATGAAAATTAGTCTGAGATCATTATGTGTGATATATAAGAGAAAATATGAAAAGTAGTCTGAGATCATTATGTGTGATATATAGAGAAAATATAAAAAGTAGTCTGAGATCATTACGTGTGATATATAGAGAAGATATGAAAAGTAGTCTGAGATCATTATGTGTGATATATAGAGAAAATATGAAAAGTAGTCTGAGATCATTATGTGTGATATATAGAGACAATAAGAAAAGTAGTCTAAGATCATTATGTGTGATATATAGAGAAGATATGAAAAGTAGTCTGAGATCATTATGTGTGATATATAGAGAAAATATGAAAAGTAGACTGAGATCATTACATGTGATATATAGAGAAAATATGAAAAGTAGTCTGAGATCATTACATGTGATATATAGAGAAAATATGGAAAGTAGTCTGAGATCATTACATGTGATATATAGAGACAATATGAAAAGTAGTCTGAGATCATTATGTGTGATATATAGAGAAAATATAAAAAGTAGTCTGAGCTCATTACGTATGATATATAGAGAAGATATGAAAAGTAGTCTGAGATCATTATGTGTGATATATAGAGAAAATATGAAACGTAGTTTGAGATCATTATGTGTGATATATAGAAACAATATGAAAAGTAGTCTGAGATCATTATGTGTGATATATAGAGAAGATATGAAAAGTAGTCTGAGATCATTATGTGTGATATATAGAGAAAATATGAAAAGTAGACTGAGATCATTATGTGTGATATATAGAGAAAATATGAAAAGTAGTCTGAGATCATTATGTGTGATATATAGAGAAAATATGAAAAGTAGTCTGAGATCAGTATGTGTGATATATATAGAAAATATGAAAAGTAGTCTGAGATCATTATGTGTGATATATAGAGAAAATATGAAAATTAGTCTGAGATCATTATGTGTGATATATAGAAACAATATGAAAAGTAGTCTGAGATCATTATGTGTGATATATAGAGAAGATATGAAAAGTAGTCTGAGATCATTATGTGTGATATATAGAGAAAATATGAAAAGTAGACTGAGATCATTATGTGTGATATATAGAGAAGATATGAAAAGTAGTCTGAGATCATTATGTGTGATATATATAAAGAAAATATGAAAAGTAGTCTGAGATCATTATGTTTGATATATAGAGACAATATGAAAAGTAGTCTGCGATCATTATGTGTGATATATAGAGAAGATATGAAAAGTAGTCTGAGATCATTATGTGTGATATATAGAGAAAATATGAAAAGTAGACTGAGATCATTATGTGTGATATATAGAGAAAATATGAAAAGTAGTCTGAGACCATTATGTGTGATATATAGAGAAAATATGAAAATTAGTCTGAGATCATTATGTGTGATATATAAGAGAAAATATGAAAAGTAGTCTGAGATCATTATGTGTGATATATAGAGAAAATATAAAAAGTAGTCTGAGATCATTACGTGTGATATATAGAGAAGATATGAAAAGTAGTCTGAGATCATTATGTGTGATGTATAGAGAAAATATGAAAAGTAGTCTGAGATCATTATGTGTGATATATAGAGACAATAAGAAAAGTAGTCTGCGATCATTATGTGTAATATATAGAGAAAATATGAAAAGTAGACTGAGATCATTACATGTGATATATAGAGAAAATATGAAAAGTAGTCTGAGATCATTACATGTGATATATAGAGACAATATGAAAAGTAGTCTGAGATCATTATGTGTGATATATAGAGAAAATATAAAAACTAGTCTGAGATCATTACGTGTGATATATAGAGAAAATATGAAAAGTAGCCTGAAATTATTATATGTAATATATAGAGAAAATATGAAAAGTAGTCTGAGATCATTATGTGTGATATATAGAAAAAATATGAAAAGTAGTCTGAGATCATTATGTGTGATATATATAGAAAATATGAAAAGTAGTCTGAGATAATTATGTGTGATATATAGAGAAAATATGAAAAGTAGTCTGAGATAATTATGTGTGATATATAGAGAAAATATGAAAAGTAGTATGAGATAATTATGTGTGATATATAGAGAAAATATGAAAAGTAGTCTGAGATCATTACATGTGATATATAGAGAAAATATGAAAAGTAGTCTGAGATCATTATGTATGATATATAGAGAAAATATGAAAAGTAGTCTAAGATCATTATGTGTGATATATAGAGAAAATATGAAAAGTAGTCTGAGATCATTATGTGTGATATATAGAGAAAATATGAAAAGTAGTCTGAGATCATTACATGTGTTATATAGAGAAAATATGAAAAGTAGTCTGAGATCATTACATGTGATCTATAGAGAAAATATGAAAAGTATTCTGAGATCATTATATGTGATATATAGAGAAGATATGAAAAGTAGTCTAAGATCATTATGTGTGATATATAGAGAAAATATGAAAAGTAGTCTGAGATCATTATGTGTGATATATAGAGAAAATATGAAAAGAAGTCTAAGATCATTATGTGTGATATATAGAGAAAATATGAAAAGTAGTCTGAGATCATTATGTGTGATATATAGAGAAAATATGAAAAGTAGTCTGAGATCATTATGTGTGATATATAGAGAAAATATGAAAAGTAGTCTGAGATCATTATGTGTGATATATAGAGACAATATGAAAAGTAGTCTGATATCATTATGTGTGATATATAGAGAAGATATGAAATGTAGTCTAAGATCATTATGTGTGATATATAGCGAAAATATGAAAAGTAGTCTGAGATCATTATGTGTGATATATAGAGAAAATATGAAAAGTAGTCTAAGATCATTATGTGTGATATATAGAGAAAATATGAAAATTAGTCTGAGATCATTATGTGTGATATATAGAGAAAATATGAAAAGTAGTCTGAGATCATTATGTGTGATCTATAGAGAAAATATAAAAAGTAGTCTGAGATCATTACATGTGATATATAGAGAAAATATGAAAAGTAGTCTAAGATCATTATGTGTGATATATAGAGAAAATATGAAAATTAGTCTGAGATCATTATGTGTGATATATAGAGAAAATATGAAAAGTAGTCTGAGACCATTATGTGTGATATATAGAGAAAATATGAAAATTAGTCTGAGATCATTATGTGTGATATATAAGAGAAAATATGAAAAGTAGTCTGAGATCATTATGTGTGATATATAGAGAAAATATAAAAAGTAGTCTGAGATCATTACGTGTGATATATAGAGAAGATATGAAAAGTAGTCTGAGATCATTATGTGTGATATATAGAGAAAATATGAAAAGTAGTCTGAGATCATTATGTGTGATATATAGAGACAATAAGAAAAGTAGTCTAAGATCATTATGTGTGATATATAGAGAAGATATGAAAAGTAGTCTGAGATCATTATGTGTGATATATAGAGAAAATATGAAAAGTAGACTGAGATCATTACATGTGATATATAGAGAAAATATGAAAAGTAGTCTGAGATCATTACATGTGATATATAGAGAAAATATGGAAAGTAGTCTGAGATCATTACATGTGATATATAGAGACAATATGAAAAGTAGTCTGAGATCATTATGTGTGATATATAGAGAAAATATAAAAAGTAGTCTGAGCTCATTACGTATGATATATAGAGAAGATATGAAAAGTAGTCTGAGATCATTATGTGTGATATATAGAGAAAATATGAAACGTAGTTTGAGATCATTATGTGTGATATATAGAAACAATATGAAAAGTAGTCTGAGATCATTATGTGTGATATATAGAGAAGATATGAAAAGTAGTCTGAGATCATTATGTGTGATATATAGAGAAAATATGAAAAGTAGACTGAGATCATTATGTGTGATATATAGAGAAAATATGAAAAGTAGTCTGAGATCATTATGTGTGATATATAGAGAAAATATGAAAAGTAGTCTGAGATCAGTATGTGTGATATATATAGAAAATATAAAAAGTAGTCTGAGATCATTATGTGTGATATATATAGAAAATATAAAAAGTAGTCTGAGATCATTACGTGTGATATATAGAGAAAATATGAAAAGTAGTCTGAGATCATTATGTGTAATATATAGAGACAATATGAAAAGTAGTCTGAGATCATTATGTGTGATATATAGAGAAAATATAAAAAGTAGTCTGAGATCATTACATATGATATATAGAGAAAATATGAAAAGTAGTCTGATATCATTATGTGTGATATATAGAGAAAATATGAAAAGTAGTTTGAGATCATTATGTGTGATACATAGAGAGAATATGAAAAGTAGTCTGAGATCATTATGTGTGATATATAGAGAAGATATGAAAAGTAGTCTGAGATCATTATGTGTGATATATAGAGACAATAAGAAAAGTAGTCTAAGATCATTATGTGTGATATATAGAGAAGATATGAAAAGTAGTCTGAGATCATTATGTGAGATATATAGAGAAAATATGAAAAGTAGACTGAGATCATTACATGTGATATATAGAGAAAATATGGAAAGTAGTCTGAGATCATTACATGTGATATATAGAGAAAATATGAAAAGTAGTCTGAGATCATTATGTGTGATATATAGAGAAAATATGAAAAGTAGTCTGAGATCATTATGTGTGATAATAGAGAAAATATAAAAGTAGTCTGAGATCATTACGTGCGAAATATAGAGAAGATATGAAAAGTAGTCTGAGATCATTATGTGTGATATATAGAGAAGATATGAAAAGTAGTCTGAGATCATTATGTGTGATATATAGAGAAAATATGAAAAGTAGTCTGAGATCATTATGTGTGATATATAGAGACAATAAGAAAAGTAGTCTAAGATCATTATGTGTGATATATAGAGAAGATATGAAAAGTAGTCTGAGATCATTATGTGTGATATATAGAGAAAATATGAAAAGTAGACTGAGATCATTACGTGTGATATATAGAGAAAATATGAAAAGTAGTCTGAGATCATTACATGTGATATATAGAGACAATAAGAAAAGTAGTCTGAGATCATTATGTGTGATATATAGAGACAATAAGAAAAGTAGTCTGAGATCATTATGTGTGATATATAGAGACAATAAGAAAAGTAGTCTGAGATCATTATGTGTGATATATAGAGAAAATATGAAAAGTAGTCTGAGATCATTATGTGTGATATATAGAGAAAATATGAAAAGTAGTCTGAGATCATTATGTGTGATATATAGAGACAATAAGAAAAGTAGTCTAAGATCATTATGTGTGATATATAGAGAAGATATGAAAAGTAGTCTGAGATCATTATGTGTGATATATAGAGAAAATATGAAAAGTAGACTGAGATCATTACGTGTGATATATAGAGAAAATATGAAAAGTAGTCTGAGATCATTACATGTGATATATAGAGAAAATATGGAAAGTAGTCTGAGATCATTACATGTGATATATAGAGAAGATATGAAAAGTAGTCTGAGATCATTATGTGTGATATATAGAGAAAATATAAAAAGTAGTCTGAGCTCATTACGTATGATATATAAAGAAGATATGAAAAGTAGTCTGAGATCATTATGTGTGATATATAGAGAAAATATGAAACGTAGTTTGAGATCATTATGTGTGATATATAGAAACAATATGAAAAGTAGTCTGAGATCATTATGTGTGATATATAGAGAAGATATGAAAAGTAGTCTGAGATCATTATGTGTGATATATAGAGAAAATATGAAAAGTAGACTGAGATCATTATGTGTGATATATAGAGAAAATATGAAAAGTAGTCTGAGATCATTATGTGTGATATATAGAGAAAATATGAAAATTAGTCTGAGATCAGTATGTGTGATATATATAGAAAATATGAAAAGTAGTCTGAGATCATTATGTGTGATATATAGAGAAAATATGAAAATTAGTCTTAGATCATTATGTGTGATATATAGAGAAAATATGAAAAGTAGTCTGAGATCATTATGTGTGATATATAGAGAAAATATGAAAAGTAGTCTGAGATCATTACGTGCGATATATAGAGAAGATATGAAAAGTAGTCTGAGATCATTATGTGTGATATATAGAGAAAATATGAAAAGTAGTCTGAGATCATTATGTGTGATATATAGAGACAATATGAAAAGTAGTCTGAGATCATTATGTGTGATATATAGAGAAGATATGAAAAGTAGTCTGAGATCATTATGTGTGATATATAGAGAACATATGAAAAGTAGACTGAGATCATTACATGTGATATATAGAGAAAATATGGAAAGTAGTCTGAGATCATTACATGTGATATATAGAGAAAATATGAAAAGTAGTCTGAGATCATTATGTGTGATATATAGAGACAATATGAAAAGTAGTCTGATATCATTATGTGTGATATATAGAGAAGATATGAAAAGTAGTCTGAGATCATTATGTGTGATCTATAGAGAAAATGTGAAAAGTAGTGTGAGGTCATTATGTGTGATATATAGAGAAAATGTGAAATGTAGTCTGAGATCATCATTAAGCGACATCGCCGCAACGAAGGTTGGCTACCATGGAGCGCCATTCTGCTCTGTCTCTTGTTTTGACGTTTCAGGTTGTCATAGTCTGATGTATCCATCTTTTGATGTTACTCGCCCATGTTAGTCTGGTCTGCCTCTGCCTCATTTATCTTATATTTTCCCCTCCAACATTACTATTAGCAGGATGCTGTCTTTTAATTTGGCCCAAAAATCGCATTTGTCTTTTTTGAATTGTGTTTAGTAGTTCTCTTTTCATTTGTTGTTGTTTTAAGACTTCATCGTTTCTTTTCTTTTTTTTCCATCCAATTCTACCCATTCCTCTACATATCCACATTTCAAAGGTCTATATTTTTGTGTTGTGTTTTCTTGTCTAGTGCCCATATTTATGCACCATATAGGAACGTTGAGAAGATATAGCATTTTGCTATTCTTAGTTTAACCCTGTTCGTATTTGTTTTGATATTAGTAAATTTTTCATGACATTAAAATGACTTTTTGCCATTCCTATTCTCTTGTTTACTTTAGTTGTACATTTTCCATCACTGGTTATAGAAGGTCCAAGGTAGTTATAATTCTGAACTGTCTCCAGGTCTATTCCTTTAATTTTGAAATCTCAGAGATCATTACGTGTGATAAATAGAGAACATATGAAAAGTAGTCTGAGAACATTATGTGTGATATATAGAGAAAATATTAAAAGTGACATGAGAAAATTATCTGTGATATATAGAAAAAATATGAAACTTGGTCTCATATCATTACATGTGATATATAGAGGAAATATGAAAAGTTGTCTGAGATCATTCTGTGTGATATATAGAGCAAATATGAAAAGTAGTCTGTGATCATATATATGCGATATATAGAGAAAATATGAAAAGTAGTTTGAGATTATTATGTGTGATATATAGAGAAAATGTGAAAAGTAGTCTGAGGTCATTATGTGTGATATATAGAGAATATGTGAAAAGTAGTCTGATATCATTATATGTGATATATAGAAGACATGGCCACAAAAAAATGATGATTGTTTCTTCCTAATATAGGAAATTAGCTTTCTTTTTGGTTTGACCTCTCTCATAACATCTTCATTACTCTTCTTAGCTGTCCATGGTACTCTCAACATTCTTCTGTAAAACCACATTTCTACAGACTCCAGTGATTTTCTTGTCTGTTGTCCTATTGTCCATGATTCGCATCCATATGTTAACACTGGCTATACATAACATTTAAGAACTCTTTTTCTTGTTTCTATTGTCAAAAATGGATTGCAGAGTATCTACCTCATTTTTTGGAAAGCTACTTTTGCCTGAGCCATTCTGCATCTCACCTCTTTTGTACATCTTCCGTCTGAGGTTAACAAAGTTCCCAAATATTTAAATTCATTTACCTGTTTTAATATTGTTCCACTTGTCTTTATTTTGCACTGCAGTGATGTCCTTTTCTGTGTTGTTACAATTACCTCTGTTATATTATATAAAACAGGTAATTTTGTAAATCATTTTCTAGCCATCCATAAACAATGCAGACTCTTAACATGGTTTTATTTTTTTTTCCACAGTCGCCACAACCCCACCTTGTAGAATTACTTACGCTCCATTATACCCCCGGTAGCGATTGTTGACCTATCTGGCTGTGTGGTGAGGTGGGGAGAACACACCTGTGTAGAAATCGTATTCTGAATAGTCTAGTTTAATTGATTTAATTGTTCGAATTAAAGCGTGAAAAGGAATTACAATTATTTGTTTGGTTTTAATTTGAATCAGCTTTAATATTTAAAATGTTGAATACATAAAGAAAGTTTTCATTTAAATTAAAAACGAGTGATGAGGAGAAACATCTAGAATACAAACGCGTGTATTCTTCTGGTTAACTGTCGTTATGTTGCGTGTATATCACAACAGACAAGAAAATCACTGGACTCTGCAGTAATGTAGTTTTACAGAAGAATGTTGAGAGTACCATGGCAGCTAAGAAGAGTAATGAAGATGTTCTGAGAGAGGTCAAAGCAAAAAGAGAACTAATTTCCAATATTAGGAAGAAACAATCATAATTTTTTGGCCATGTAATGAGAAGAGAACAACTGGAATATATTGTAACAACTGGAAAAAATTGAAGGACGAAGAGATAGAGGTAAGTAAAGAGAAAAAATAACAGACAGCTTAAGAGAATGTCTTGGCAGAAGGTCAACAACAGAAATGATAAATAGCTGCCGAGATCGAAAGTTATGGAGAGACATGATAACCTACGCCAGTAGGCCCGGTACCTGATGATGATGATGATGATGATGATGATATCACAATAATTCATTTGATACTTTTATTTTCTTGATTTATGTTTCTAATGTCACGTGTACATATTTGCTTAAATGAATAACAAACCAAAACATTATTTGCCATATATTTGGTGACACTTGTTAAATGGCGTTTTTGTTGTCTCGCAATTGTTTATTTGAAATATTCATTAATATTGTCTTCACAAATAAGAATTTCTTTTGAATTCAGCTTTTTTTCTGATAACTAATTACTCTCTATATTCAAACCTCCACTTTCATTTTATTTCCACATTCAATTTTGTAGAGGGTGATGCGACATGTTAACATCATCATCATCAAGTACCGGGCCTGCTGGCGTAGGTGATCATGTCTCTCCACAACTTTCGATCTCGATAGCTATTTGTCATTTCTGTTGTTGACCTTCTGCCAAGCCATTCTCTTAAGCTGTCTGTTATTTTTTCTCTTTGCTTCCCTCTATCTCTTCGTCCCTCAATTTTTCCAGTTGTTACAATATATTCCAGTTGTTCTCTTCTCATTACATGGCCAAAAATTGATGATTATTTCTTGCTAATATTGGAAATTAGCTCTCTTTTTGCTTTGACCTCTCTCAGAACATCTACATTACTCTTCTTAGCTGTCCATGGTATTCTCAACATTCTTCTGTAAAACCACATTTCTACCGACTGCAGTGATTTTCTTGTCTGTTGTCCTATTGTCCATGATTCACATCCATATGTTAAGACTGGCTCTACGTAACATTTAAGAACTATTTTTCCTCTTTCTATTGTCAAAAATGGATTGCATAGTATCTTCCTCATTTTTGGAAAGCTGCTTTTGCCTGAACCATTCTGCATCTTTTGTACATCTTCCGTCTGAGGTTAACAAAGATCCCAAATATTTAAATTCATTTACCTGTTTTAATATTGTTCCACTTGTCTTTATTTTGCACTGAGGTGATGTCTTTTTCTTTGTTGTTACCATTACCTCTGTATTTTTGCTATTAAAGCTGAGTCCTTTATTTTTGCTATCTTTCACTATAATGTCCAACATTTCTTGTAACTTATTTTCACTCTTAGCAATTAAGACTGTATCATCAGCATACCTTAGATTATTTATATTATGACCTCCAATTGTTATTCCAGGCATGCCCATTATGGATCTTAAAATAATCTCACTATAAATATTAAACAAATCTGGTGACATCACACAACCTTGTCTAACACCCTGTTTTTATGGCGATTTATTATTGTACAAAGAAGTTACGACGGTTATTTTATGTTGCCTTCCGTCGGTTTGTTTACGGTTGGCTCTGATAGCCTTTGACTAAAAAGTCTCACCCACAAGGCAGTGGGGTTGTTTGACTTCGGGGTACCCTCCCTTAGCCTTTTACTCTTCCGAGCTTACCTGCAAGCCAGCACGGTAGCCACATGTTGTACTGTTTGACATGTTAACAGACAGTACGTAATATTTACTGATTGTAAACTAAAATTTGGCGCAATGGTTATCTAATTTTGAATTTTACCGAACCACATATTACCTTTCAACTTTCTATTAGTTAAGATAGAGAGCTGAGTTATCATGCCTTTTGTACTTACTGATTCAATACATCAATCTCTGTTAGAATCAGTACAAGACGCCGATTTTGAATCAATCCCCACGGACATAATAACCCTTAATAACACCTTTTTAAATTAAATGATAACAGCTAGCTCTAACCACTATCGATATTTTTTCTATACAATTCTATATATAACCTTTCAGGCAAATCTAACCTGAAAACCTCTTTTCCCCGCCAAAAAAAAACCTGACCACTTTTCATATTTTTGCTATATATTTCATATAAATAATTGTAAATTAATATTTTTTTCTTAATGGCTTGGGTGTTTTTTTGCAATTTTTTTCCGATGGAAACTTTGCTGTCGCATATTTTTGTCTACATAAAACTTTTCTTCCTCTTTCTTCTTTTTTCTTTACACGGATACCTAAAAGGTGTCGTGGTTTTTATCATGTGTAGTTCCTGAGCTGCCCGAACTGTCTGAATTAGTGATTTTCCTTTGTTGTTACATATCTCTGTCACTGCAACTATTCATCTTCTTCTGGGTGTTCCTCTTGGTCTTTTTCCATGCATTCTCGAAAAGAACGTCTTTGAGGCGGGCAAATCGAGCCTGAAAACCTTTTATCGCCTCCAAAAAATCTCGACCACTTTTCATATTTTCTCTATATATAATTTATAATAAATTCTGAATACTTTGCATATTGTTAATATATATATATAAAATATACATATAATATATAATCAATTCTGAACATTTTTCATGCTTATATGTATCATATATAGTCAATTCTTAGCACTTTTCATATTGTTTCTATGTATCATATATAATTAATTCTGAACACCTTTGATATAGTTTCTGTATATCATAGTGAAGGGCAGAGTGGCTCAGGCCAAGGTGGTATTTCAGAGTGTGAAAGGTATCTTGTGCAACAAGTCTATGTCAGTTGGAATGAGAGGAGGGGTTCGTCGGTGCTGTGTGGGGCCTGTTCTGGCCTATGGAAGCGGGTCATGGACGGTGGACAAACGGGTGAAGAGACGATTGGAGGCCACAGAGATAGGATTTCTCAGAAGAACGTTGAAAGTTCCCTGGACAGCTAAAAAGACCAATGAGGAAGTTCTCAAAGAGGCCAACACAAAAATGGAGCTCTTAAAAAAACATCAGAAAGAGGCGGTCAGCGTTTTTCGGGCACATCATGGGAGGAGGAGAGTTGGAATGCTTGGTTGCAGCTGGCGGAATAAAAGGAGAGAGATCGCGGGCGACAAAGAGAGAGGATGCTGGATGGCTTGGTGTCATGGCGTGGATGACGGTCGGCGACGGAACTGATATGATGCACTGTAGATGGAGGATTGTGGATGGACATGATCACCTACGCCAACCAGTATGGCACATGATGATATCATATATAATCAATTCTGAACACTTTTCATATTTGCTGTATATATTTATATCTAAAACCTTTGTGTTTGTGTATCAATATTATTTTCTATATAAAACCTTTGCGGAGGGAAATAAGCCATGAAAACCCCTTACTCCACTATAAAAAATCGATCACTTTACATATTTGCTCTAAATAACGTATATAATCAATACTGAACACTCTCAATATTTTATCTGTATGTCCTCTAGAATCAAATACTATTTTTTTTCATATATGCATTTGCCGTAGCAAATTTACACACTCCGCTAAGAAGTTCCACCACTTTTCATATTCTCTCTATATATCTTGTGTGTTTATTATAGAACTTCTTATAGAACACGTGATTTGTTTTTTCCACTCCACAGGAAATGTGGAGGAGCTTATTTCCGCCCGTGCTTAAAAAAGGGATACATATGCTATGATCAGTATTTCTTTATTGTTACTGTGAAAAAGAAATGCCCTATTCATCAGTGGCTACGGAAGTAGGACATCAGATCAACCAAATAATACACAAAAGTAATGGCAAATGAAATTCGTCCAGAAGAAAAAAATATATCTGGAATGAAAAGCAGTGGAAGAAATAGATCACTTTGTATTTCTTGGACGTTTCATAGATCAAGAAGAAGACACAAAGAAAGAGATTAAAATTAGAATAGCGAAGATAGAAAAGACTTTTTTTTTTTATAAATCTTGATAAAATATGGACATATCTACTCTCACTTATGCAAAGGTGCGCGTGGCCGTGCGGCTAAAACCACTGTTCCGCTAGCTGAAAAGCTGACGTACGGTGTTCGAAGCCCGCGGTAGACAGAAAGGATTTTTTCTATCAGGGGTGAAATAAAAATCCTGAGTGTCACACGTCGTGGCGACTGCTTGACCAAGCGGCCTTTTATCCCTCTGGTTCTATCGTTGCCCCCACCCCCCGACATACACCAGCAATGGTACTATGTGTCGTAAAGATAGTTTTAGTTACTTATGCAAGGGAGGTCAGGTAAACAACTAAATAACTAGAAAATAAACTGGGTGAATTTAAGGAAAACAAATGCTTCATGAAAATACTTCGTACACCATGGAATTAATACAAGACTAGTGCAGAAATAAGAGAAATGACAATGCAACCAAAGATGTCATCTATAATGGATAGAAGAAGGTAGTCATGAGCTGTTGGCCTTGTGATGAGAGTCTCAACATGAGAATCTCAAAGCAGGCCCTCAAACGGGAACCAGAGGGTAAAAGAAAAAGAGGTTGACTTAGATAAATACTAATAAGAACAATGAGGCGAAAGGCAATAACAACAGGTATCACCTTCTTTGGCAAGATTGGTCAACTCATCCAGAAAAAAAGCAGTGTGGCGATATACAATGAAAGGTCTGAAGTTTAATAAAATAGAAGGTCGAACAGAAAAAGAGTCTTGAATTTTGTCTCAAGTGCTGTTCTCGGCTTGAAACGAAAGTAGAGAGACTACAATGCAAATGACTGAAACACCGTGAGAAAAGCACCTACTGGGACTTTACGTTCCCATGCCTAAACGTATTCCATTTGTCCATAATGACAGGAATCGTACAGAGTATTGGGTTTACTGCAGACTTTACAGGAAATAGGATAACCGTTGTCCAGGCGTAAACGTCGTTGCTGATCTCGTGTCCTTGGAAGGACAAGAAGCCCATGACTCCTACAGGAAACCAGCAGAGACAGTTGGACATAGCTCTCAGAGACAGCTGTTGTGCTACTAGTATATCACCATCTTGTCGAGGAAACGAGATCAATGAAGTATGTGTATTTGTGCTTTCTGACGTATTGCCTTTTTGACTGTAAAAGATAAGGAAGCACATGATTGAATTAAACACGACATACAGGCCAAATGAGAACTGGAAACCTTTGTAACGTTTAGTTGTTAAAGGTAAGCCAATACACATCGCATTAGAAGAGTTTATTTCAAACCCAAACACGATTGGTATTAACGCAACAAGAAACGATGTGATCCAAGGCAACAACAGAGTACAGCATTTACATTTTTCTGAAAACTTCGCTGCTCTAAAGGGAAGCTTCATTCTCAGAAGTTTGTCTAGAGTAAATGGCAATGTCAGGAAAATGGACGTTTCACAAGAGAGAATCGCCAGGAAGCCAGCAAGTTTACATACGATGCTTTCTCTCCAGCTACGATAATGTATAAAATACATGTCGCGATAGTAGTGATCTGCTCCAGTAATAACTAACATATAGACCCCCATTAAAAGATCAGATATACTCACGTTTGTAATAAACTGTTTGTAACTTGTTCTGGAAGATGACCTGTCTAAGATTACACGGTTAACAATAAGTATAACATTTCCTAGAATTGCAAGAACCGCCAATATATAGAGAAGAACACGATGAATGTAAGTGCCTATCAAATCAAAACAAGAAGAAATAGCGTCTACAGGGGCATGACACACGTAGTGAGGGACGTTGTTTCCCCTGACATATGGACAACACATCTCATAACTGTCTGTGTACAGATGTTGACTGATACTGAGGCCGTTAAAGAAATCTTCGTAGAAACTGCGGATTGACAGTCCACGTAAATCTAACGTCTGTAAGTTCAGGCTAGAAGGGAATAGATTTTTGGGGAAACTCGTGATACATGTAAAACTTAAGTCTAAATGTCTCAGGCTAGGAAGTCCTTTAAAGAAGCGTCCATGAAGATTAGACAGACCCGTGTGAGATAGATCCAAAGTTTCAAGAAATATGAATGGTAAATATTTCACGGAAACAAGTTCTGGATTGAAGGACAAGTTCAAGTGACGAATTAACAGAGATTCAAAGAACTGTGTGTCTCTACTATCAAAGATTTGTATCAGGTTGTAGCTAATATCAACATCTTGAAGATGTACTAAATATTTGAAAAAATCAATGTTGACATGACGTATTTTACAATTAGACAACTTGAGTACTGTTATATTCTTTGGCATTTTAGCGCCGACAAATTCTGTAACAGACAGATCCACTCCAGAAATGTCCATATATTTAGTTTTGGGATCAAATGTTGGAAATGTGACCAAGGGAACAGACTTGTTGTATTTTGATACGGTGACTGTGCCTGCCACACAGCGGAAACCTTCGGCGCACTTCAATTTACAGTCTTCATCGTCTTTGTGTGGACAGTCAGGATGTCCATTACATACCAGATCAGGATGCAGACACACTCTACTATTCCAACAGGCAAAGTTCCCTGTACATGGGCCAATATTGTCATTCTTTTCATCTTCACCTCTAGGACAATCGTATGTGCCATCAAGGACATAATGTTGAGGTAGACAGTATGTGTTTGGACATTTAACATACCCAGCTGGACATTGAAAGTCGGTACAGTTCTCTAGATGGGACATATCTCTACATCCTAGAACAGCTCCGTACCTGTCTCTGACGTAGACACACCTGGGGGCCCAGATATTACGACCATGTTTGTTGTGACAAGTGTCCGCTGTTCCCAGTTTCCCTATAGTCTCGTCCAAAGGCCCCTCTTCTCCTGTACAGTCTATATGTCCATCATTAATCTGTGAGAAGTGAACACATTTATCATCATTACAAATAAAGGCACAAGTCTCGTGTCCTATCAAATGTCCATGAAGGACGTCACTTCCATCGTTGGACTCATTCTCAGTATCGCAAGCACAAACCGGACAATCAACCTCGCCATCAATAACCCACTGATGTGGCAAACAAGAACCGTCACAACAAGAAATCCCTAGACAATAAAACATGCCAAATTGCCATGCTTCTATAGCTTTACTTAAACACCCATCTTCATCTCGCCTAGAGCTGCAGTCATTGACGCTGTCACAGACTTTAGTGTAGGAAACATATCGAGGATTTTCTGCGTAAACCCCACAGTCAAAGAGGGGAAACAACTCATATTCTGTTTGTTTAAGAAAAGTGTGGAAATCTTTGACGCCATAGTTTAATGAGACAGACACAATATTACCTCTAAATTGTACAAAACCTCCAGCACTTAAAGCTTGAGCTAAACTTTCTTTTGTGGCTGGCTGTATTCTAATTTGTACATTGTTCTCAATTCTACGAGAGAGAGAAGTCTCACACAAAATAAATGAAGCATTCATCAAACAATCAACGTCAGTCCATCCATCAACAAAACCACCTCCATATCTGGAGCCATTAGAGACATTATTGTTATGTTCATCCCAGTCAAACTGCCACACGGCGCATGCATTTCTATAGACACCAGACGGTTTACCAGGTAGCCAATTATGAACCACTAGTGGTCCTTTCCTCCAGCGAAATCTTCTGGCAATGCTGTCACTGTTTCGACGAAGAGAAAGAAAAAACTGAGGTGAAAATTTAAACGGTTTGCCTAGACTACTAAGATCGTTAAAATATGGATATAGTTTAGTCTGTAAAAACATCAGCTCTTCTTTACTTTCTATAGTGACCACATTGGAATATTCATCATCAAAGCAAGTAGCAATTGTTTCTTTACTATCGCTGCCTGCTTCGGACTTCTGTATCTTGTAGCAAGAGGTTTCTTCTGAGCCTCCATTTTGTTCAAACTTCCACCATCCTTCCAGACACTGGTTACACATTGCTAAAGCTAATATATGTTGAGTGGATGCGTCGTTGTCAACAAGAACTGAGTCTCTAAAATGAACAGTTTGACGTTCGTACCCTGCATTCATCATCACAATAAATACTTTGATGTCGGTATCTTGTTGTTGCAAAGTATGAGGCACAGTTATCATTTCGTCATATGATAACTCACGTGCATTGATAAATATAACAGCAAGGCGAGTGACGTTTTCCCTGACTCCGCCCATCTCAGAAAACAAATGATGAACGAACTTAACTTTTAATTCAATTGTTTCATTGATATTGTCATACTCCTGACATGCGGCTTGCTCGTCGTAACATCCGTATGGTTCAGGCTTAGAAGATGTGTGAAGATGCCAATGGCTGACATTAACGTTGGGATTTTCCGCAGAGTACGAGTCGCAAATTCCAGCGAACATAATTCGAGGTGTAGGCTTGTTATTTGGCAAGCTCAGCAGTTGATTAATAAAATTATTGCACATAAATATTTCGTTATCATGAATTCTACTAACATACAAGCATAGCAAGTCCATCTCATCTGAAGAGCAGCCATCAAATGGAAAGTTTGTGTACTTTCTGTCAGAAATCACTGCAAAAGAAAAATATGTTGGTTAACATAAGAAGATTTTAATAAACATAAGTAATATAACGACAACCAGTGAGTTACTTTTGTAAATTTAGCTTGCATTTGTCATCTCTTTCATCATCCTCATCACCTAGCGCCATCTCTGCAACTAAGGTTGGCTACTTTGAAGCTCCATTTTGCTCTGTCTCTTGCTTTGATGGCGCAGATCGTCATAGCCTGACTTGTCCATCTTTTGATGCTACTCGTCCATGTTAATCTTGGTCTGCTTCTGCCACTTTTACCTTGTATTTTTCCCTCAAAGATTATTTTTAGTAGACTGTTGTGTCTTTTAACATGGCCCAAAAATCGCATTTGGTTTGTTTGAATTGTATTTAGTAGTTCTCTTTTCATTTGTAGTTGTTTTAAAACTTCATAGTTTGTTTTCCTTTCTTTCCATCCAATTCTACATATTATTCTATATATATCCACATTTCAAAGGCTTCAATTTTCTGTTCTCTTTTCATGTCTAATGTCCATGTTTCTGCACCATATAGGAATGTTGAGAAAACATAACATTTTGATATTCTTAGTTTTAGCCCGGTGTTATTTGTTTTGATGTTAGTATGTTTTTCATGACATTAAAATTACCCTTTGCCATTCCTAATCTTTTGTTTATTTCAGTTGTACATTTTCCATCATTGGTTGTTATCTTTTTACAACAAATTAAATTATCATCATATTAAGTGAGAAGATTGTGTATTCTGTTACTTATGTCGAGCGATAGTGTTGATATATTAGTTTCCAAATCGAAAGTGACTTAACAAATTAACTACGCCTACATGTTGGACGTGGTAGTGTTGATATTAAGTGATGAGAAGAGAAAACAAAGAGAATCACAAATCAAGTCATGAAATGAGGAACAAGAGGAAAAAAGGAAAAATCAAACATCTTAGAAAAACTCTAACAAGAACACAATAGAAGAGGCATCAAAAGTGGACAATAGATCTCTTGCCGAGATTGAAAGGATTACTCAAAACTGAAGTTTAGGGAGATTCACTGCGTATCTTGTGCAAAGCTTTATCAATAGCAGCGCACAGAATGTGGAGAGTTTGTATTGTCTGTTCTGTGTGCTGTCTTCGGTTCAAAAAGACAATGTATGAAGAGATATATGGAATTAAATTTCTATTGGAATACAAAATTAAAACAATCAAAATGTATAGATGATAAACTGGATGTAATAATATTTGTTCAAGTACACACTGTGAACATATGAGCCACGTTATATGTTTTAGTGTCAACTGATGTTTGAGATGTGCAGACAAATAAATGCAGAGAATTATCATCATCATCATCATGTGCCATACCGGTTGGCGTAGGCGATCATGTCCCTTTAACAATCTTATATCTACGGTGCATCGTGCCAGTTCTGTTGTTGACTGTTTTCCATGCCATGACACCAAGCTGTCCAGTATTTTCTCTCTTTGTCGTCCGCGATCTCTCTTTCCTTTTATTTTGCCAGTTGTAACCAAGCATTCCAACTTTCCTCTTCTCATGATGTGCCCAAAAATGTTGATTGCTTCTTTCTGATGTTTTTAAGAGCTCCCTTTTTGTGTTGGTCTCATTGAGAACTTCCTCATTTGTCTTTTTAGCTGTCCATGGAACTTTCAATATTCTTCTGAAAAATACTATCTCTATGGCCTCTAATCGTCTTTTCATTTGTTTGTCTACTGCCCATGATTAGACAATTATAGATTATCCTTTCTATTACATTTTTATTACTGTTTATTTGTGTCATGAGTGGACCAGTCTCCGATTAGTTTGTTCGCTTGATTGTGTTCTTTCTCAATTTCTTTCTCAATTTTTCTATTTATAAAATTTTCAAAATATTAAACTTCTTTACTTGTTTTAGGCTCGTGGTTCTCAGAGATAATCTGCAAATTGTTCTATCTTTTTTTCTTATATTCATGCTTGTCTTTTCTCAGTAAATCTTCGTAGTATGTTTCTATTGCGCGCACCGCGGAATTCATTTAGAGATTGATGTGGATAATATTGTTATTGTTTCCTCGTCGTCTGTAAATATGACCTCGTTTGCTGATAACATTATCAGGTTTCACTTATACAGGACGGAGGCGGAGGCGCGTCTCACAGCACCAGAGCTGGAAGTTGTCAGCGACCCACAGCTGATGGCTTGCGCTAGGATCGGTGAACCAGAACCATCCAGACCCTGCTCCACCTTTCCGTGGGTGCCTCCAGTAACAGACTAACCTTTCTAGTCTGGCCAAGAGAGTAGAGATCGAAGAGGGAAGACAACCCAGTACTCAAAAATGTCTACTAAAGTCGGATGTGTTGGGCCGATAGGCGCAAATATCACAGATAAACTGCAAACCACAACACAACGCAGACACACCCACTTAAAGTCCTTTTAAGGATGGATGACGAAGAGGAATTATATAGTCTACTAGAATACTTTAGAATACTTTAGTCATCGGATGAACGCAAGCAAGAAATTATGCAGGACAAATTCATTATGCCAGATCGAGCCGGATTGAGGTTCTGTGAAACATGGAGAACAACAAAATGGACAATCACGAAGATGCAAACCTTAATTAATGGATAACTGCGCAGAATAAAAGGATGGAAATAGCAGGACAAAATCACAAACATAAGATTATTGGAAAGTACCAGTTAATTACAACAGGGCAAGGAGATACATCGAAGGCGATTTCGCTGGCTAGGGCATACACTGCGAAAGCCAACTGACAGTATTACACGACAGGCCCCTTTTTGACTTCACATTGCAAGAAACAAAACGGAAGACCAAATTAATCTTGGAGAAGACAGGCGAAAGTTGAGGTGAAGATGATTGGGAAGACATGGACGGATTTTTTAAAAAGTACGTGAACGGAAAGGCCATGAAAGTTTTTGTTGAAGAACTATGCTCCACATGGAGCTATACGTGTTTGATGAAGACCTATGGTCCATATGGAGCTAACAGTGTTTGTTGAAGACTTATGCTCCACAAGGAACTGAAAGTGTTTGTTCAAGACCTATGCTTCACAGGGAGCTCAAAGTGTTTGTTGAAGACCTATGCTCTACAGGGAACTGAAAGTGCTTGTTGAAGGACCATGCTCCGTAGGGAGCTAAACGTGTTTGTTGAACACCTATGATCCACTGGGAGCTGAAAGTGTTTGTTGAAGGACCATGCTCCGTAGGGAGCTAAAAGTTTTTGTTGAAAACCTATGATCCACAGTGAGCTGAAAGTGTTTGTTGAATACATGTGCTCCACAGGGAGCTCAAAGTGTTTGTTGAAGGCCTATGCTCCACAGGGTGCTGTAAGTGTTTGTTGGAGACTTATGCTCCACAGGGAGAAATGTTTTTGTCTTCTCAACATTCCTATATGATGCAGAAGCATGGGCATTAGAAAAGAAAACAGAACAGAAAATTGAAGGCTTTGAAATGTGGATTTGTAGAAAAATGTGTAGAATTGGATGGAAGGAAAAGGAAACAAACGATGAAGTCTTAAAACAACTACAAATGAAAAAGAACTACTAAACATAATTCCAACAAGACAATTGCGATTTTTGGACTATGTTAAAAGACACAACAGCCTACTAAAAGTAATCTTGGAGAGGAAAATACAAGGTAGATTAGACAGAGGCAGACCAAGACTAACATGGACGAGCAATATCAAATTAGGACAAGTCAGTCTATGACAACCTGCATCATCAAAGCAAGAGACAGAGCAAAATGGCGCTCCATGGTAGCCAACATTCGTTACAGAGATGGCACTGGATGATGATGAATCGAACTGTACTACCCCGATTGAAGCTTTTGTAGACGCCGTCATTTCTCTAAAGATGGCACAATTCACATATACTCAACAGTTGTAACTGAATGAAAAATCTTTTGAAAACAGTATTAATGTATATATAAAGAACCAATAGAAAAACGAGGAATCTAGAATATAAAAAGTCCACGCCACGTTAACATTAAAGGCATAAGAAAAACGTACACGTCATCTTGTTTCTACTGCGTTCAATTGTGACGTCACTCTGACAAAGTAGACAATAATCATCTCATGGGTGATGGCGTCATCAACCAACTTGTCCAAGAATGAGTCTGATAGCGAAAACTACACACACGATACTTCTCCTGTCATCAACCAACTTGTCCAAGAACGAGTCTGATAGAGAAGACTACACACACGATACTTCTCCTGTCATCAACCAACTTGTCCAAGAATGAGTCTGATAGAGAAGACTACACACACGATACTTCTCCTGTCATCAACCAACTTGTCCAAGAATGAGTCTGATAGAGAAAACTACACACACGATACTTCTCCTGTCATCAACCAACTTGTCCAAGAACGAGTCTGATAGAGAAGACTACACACACGATACTTCTCCTGTCATCAACCAACTTGTCCAAGAATGAGTCTGATAGAGAAAACTACACACACGATACTTCTCCTGTCATCAACCATCTTGTCCAAGAATGAGTCTGATAGAGAAAACTACACACACGATACTTCTCCTGTCATCAACCAACTTGTCCAAGAATGAGTCTGATAGAGAAAACTACACACACGATACTTCTCCTGTCATCAACCATCTTGTCCAAGAATGAGTCTGATAGAGAAAACTACACACACGATACTTCTCCTGTCATCGACACGTTTAACTCTTTCAGTACGTTTCGACGCACCATTCCTCATGCCGATTTCGGTCATGTACGTTTAGCCACACAATGCGTCACTCTCAATTTGATTAATGGAAACTGTCATCAAACCATACTCTTTTTCATATTTTGTATAATCTTCGTATTGTTGACATATAATTCCTTGTTTAATTACATAAACATACATATATAATATGTTAAGCGTTAAATAAATATAAACATGTGGATTGATATTTAAAAACATACAACATTTTGTTTCTGAAATCTGTACGGCTAAATTGATGAAACCTTCCTTATTGAAAGAGTTAATCCCAATAGAGGCTCGTCAGTCATTGTACAAGTGTATCATTCACTACACATTTCTATTCTTTAGTCACACTTCTCACATTTGTTTCTGTCTTTGTTGTGTTCAAGTGTGAAACTTTAGTCTGGTGTGCCCTGTTCGAAGTCTGAAACTGATATTATTATGAACGGAAACTTTCCAATGCAACAGATCAACGAATCGTTTCATGGGAAGTGGCATGTTTACAACATTCGAAAATAAATCGACAACAGTAAGAATTTTTTTTTTTTTTTTTGGGAAAAGGGGGGGGGGTGGGTAGGAGGTGTGGGGGTAACCAGGTGTTACAACAAAAGAATCGCGAAGCAAGCCCTCAAATTGGATCCAGAAAATGGAACAACAAAAAAAAACACTGTGGCGAGAGGCAGCAACGGCAGGTATCATCAGTTTGCCGAATTTAAGATATTTGCCCAGAGCGGGGACGTATGACGAGATACAATGCGGGATTTGTTCAAAGTCTGACACTTTACCGCGGGATTTGTTCAAAGTCTGACACTTTACCGCGGGATTTGTTCAAAGTCTGACACTTTACCGCGGGATTTGTTCAAAGTCTGACACTTTACCGCGGGATTTGTTCAAAGTCTGACACTTTACCGCGGGATTTGTTCAAAGTCTGACACTTGACCACAACAAAATCATAGTATACATGAAACGTGGACGATATAGGAAATGACAAACTCAGGACAACCATTACAAACAAAAATTGACCAGAATGCTAGAACAAGACAACAAAAAAGACACAAAAAGTGAAGGAAAGTGAATGAAAGAGAAATTTGAAGAAGATGAAAATGAAGTCTGGACATTGAGATAATTTCACAGACATTTATCAATTTTTGGCCATGCAATGAGAAGAGAACATCTGGAATATATTGTAACAACTGGGAAAATTGAGGGATGAAGACACAGAGGGAAGCAAAGAGAAAAGATAAATGACAGCTTAAGAGAATAGCTTGGTAGAAGGTCAAGAACAGAAATGATAAATAACTGTCGAGATCAAAAGTTGTGGAGCGACATGATCACCTACCCAGCAGGCTTGGTACTTGCTGATGATGATAAGTGTCCACCATTCACGATATTTTCCAAAACCTGATATGTGTTATTTGTTACTCACTATGTTAACTGAACAGAATTATGATTATGATCTTCATGTTTATTTCTTATTTTCGCGCTTTTTATTTTTAGTCATTTTGTGACTTCACATGTCCACACAATTTCAATTCTATTTCTCGAATGTGTGAAGTTGTTATTGTGTGACTTCACATGTCCACACATTTTCAATTCTCATTCTCTAATGTGTGAAGTAGTTATTGTGTGACTTCACCTGTCCACACAATTTCAATTCTATTTCTCGAATGTGTGAAGTTGTTATTGTGTGACTTCACATGTCCACACAATTTCAATTCTCATTCTCGAATGTGTGAAGTTGTTATTGTGTGACTTCACATGTCCACACAATTTCAATTCTCATTCTCGAATGTGTGAAGTTGTTATTGTGTGACTTCACATGTCCACACAATTTCAATTCTCATTCTCGAATGTGTGAAGTAGTTATTGTTCACTTTCAAGCTGTTTCAGAACTTCCGTGACTGTCTTCTTTTCCTTCCACCCAATTCTCTCTATTTTTCTGAAGATTCAGACCTGAACTCTAGACTCAAGAACAATAAGAAAAACAAGCACCACCGAGATAAAGATGTGTTAGACCAATGACAGGAAACAGCCTGAGAGATAAAATAGAAACGAAGAAATGTTGAAAGCTAAGTACAATTTCCATCATAGAATGAATAAAGAGAACCTATAGGTACAATGGTTTGCTCTCGTGGTGAAACAGCATAGGTAGATTTGTTCCACAATTTATTTCCGGACGCATTTATTCCTACTGTTTTAAAAGTTTAAGATGTCAAGAGATATTTAACGTGCGCGCTTGCACACCGGGCTGTATTTTGTCGCTGTTGGAGAGGGCCAGACTTAGAGTCTTACTAGACAGAGACCAGGGATACCTAAAGCCACGAAGAAACCCCAAACTCGAAGTGAGAAAAACTCACTGCCCGTGGCGGGATTTGAACCAAAGACCTTCTGGTCCACAGGCTATTCTCTTATCTCTAGACCACACAGTCCCCTGAAACCACATTTGAATAGTCAACAACGCAGATTTATTTTCCCTGCATGTTTTGGTTTTGTTTCTCATAATAAATACATGGTCTCGTGTCCTTCAGCTTGTGTGAAGAATAACCAGATCTATGTTGATTTCATGCTTCCAAATTTATGTAGATTATTCCCATGATAATTGTAAGTTAGATCTTGCTTACAGTCTTTATCAATTGCTCTATCATCATCATCATCATGTGCCATACCGGTTGGCGTAGGCGATCATGTCCCTTTAACAATCTTATATCTACGGTGCATCGTGCGAGTTCTGTTTTTGACTGTTTACCATGCCATGACACCAAGCTGTCCAGTATTTTCTCTCTTTGTCGTCCGCGATCTCTCTTTCCTTTTATTTTGCCAGTTGTAACCAAGTATTCCAACTTTCCTCTTCTCATGATGTGCCCAAAAAATGTTGATTGCTTCTTTCTGATGTTTTTAAGAGCTCCCTTTTTGTGTTGGTCTCATTGAGAACTTCCTCATTGGTCTTTTTAGCTGTGCAGGAAACTTTCAACATTCTTCTGGAAAATCCCATCTCTGTTGCCTTTAATCGTCTTTTCATTTGTTTGTCTATTGTCCATGATTCGCTTTCATAGGTCAGAATTTGTTCTATAAATAGTGCATTTTTATGGTGTTTTTTTCAATGGAGTAAATATAGCACGTTTTTAATCTTGCGACCATATTCCGCTGTCCCAATTTTTTATAAACATAATACAAGTTATAACGTCACTATATGTTCTCATTTTTCTTTGATTATCTCTTCTATTTTCTCACAATATCAAAGTGTTTATCGTTGTTAGAACTTAGTATACCCATACTACTTAATCAAATCTTTGTTTTGGTACGTTTTCTTCTGCGTTGTTATTCTTATAGTTATTGAGTTATTTGAGGAACCAGTCCGCCTTTATGTTCATTTGTGAACATCCACACTAGGATGGAAAGTCGAGCACCACACTCAAAGAAATGACTACCACCATCACATACCACAAACATCACCAATATCCCTAACAAAATTGGTAGCAACCATTATTATTACTACCACTATCACCATAATCATCATCTAGAATGTTATTGAGTTATTAAGTTATTGAGTTATTGAGTTATTGAGTTATTGAGTTATTGAGTTATTGAGTTATTAGCGGGTCATCATCATTGCACGCCGAACATGTGCTCAGATCCCCTCCTCAGCAAGTCTCGAAATGTCCAGCCACTGACGACTCCAGTTCTGTGTTGGTTGATAAGTCTTCTTACACGGCCACTAAGTTTCTCATTTCTGGCTGTGCCCATATTAACCCCCATCTCTATCATCCGAAGGAGTGACGTGGATTTGCATTTGTCGAAATCCTGTGCTCTTCCCACGTCTCGGAGGGCATTGATGATGGCCGCCTGATCCATTGGTTGACCGTCCTCAAAGGCAGCGCAGCTAGCCAACCTGTCCGCTCTTTCATTTCCCAGTACTCTCACAATTTCCAGGACATGGACAAAGGTGACCTTACCTATTTTTGACTTCTGCAATGACTATACCCATCGCGTGCGTACTGACCCGCCTCGACTTTTCTGTATCATGCACATCGAATGGCCTTTTAAAATTCTGACTTTACTTATCTCACTATATATTTACACAAAAGTGATTTTCTATTTCAATTTTGGCAATTGTTATCTAATATAACTTCATCATCATCAAGCCTTCACTCTTTACTTAAAACTAGCTGTTAATCCCTAAATTTGTCAATTTGTAACAATATATTCCAGCAGTTCCCTTCTCATTATGTTACAAAACAATGATAATTGTTTTTTCCTAATATTGGAAATTAGCTCTCTTTTTACTTTGGCCTTTTCCAAAACGTCTTCATTACTCTTCTTAGCTCTTCGTGGTATTATCAACAATCTCGGTAAAACTACATTTCTGCAGCCTCCAGTGATTTTTTTCTTGACTGTTATCCTATTTTACATAATTCGCATCCATATGTTAAGTTTGGCCGTACATAACATTTAAGAACATGTTTTAATAATTAAAAAAATATAACTTAGAAAATTTAGTCTGGTGTTGAAGGGGTTGTGCGTCTCCAAAGAGAAGACAACAATAACGCAACACACAGGTAAGAGCTTAATATCTATTGTATTGTAACCCTCCTGGCCAGTCGATCGACCTATGCATACTAATGAACTCTGGATTTATCCGCGGCAATATATTCTTCCTCTTCTGCGATCATGGCTCATTAAGAGTAGGATCCCGGACTTTCTTATGAAGGCAGCTGTCTGTTTAAGTGATTCGGTTGCCCGTATAGTTTCTCTTCCAGGGAGGTGGGTGTGGACCAAATTGTCCTTCTCAGGTCCGTGTACTGGGGACAATCATGTAGAACAATATATTCCAGAAAGTTCTGTGATCTTCGAATCTGTTGGCAACTCTCTGCTCCACATGTTTCGTTCAGTTATTCTATGAAAGCTTTGATAGCTTGTCACAACAATTGCTTGGTAGATTTGGTGCTCTCAAACCATTGGATTGTTGTGATAGCAGCTTCATTATTCATCGTGATACTACTAGTTTTTGATGTCATATGCTACAGATGTTTTTGCCAATCTTCCAACAGAAGTTTGCAGCATAACCCCAGCCCCTTCCATGATCTCTGCTGATAATGCTTGTGAAGTTAACACGATTTTGATTTTGGGCACATTTCTAAATAGAGCCATGTATTTCAAGGCTGGTAGAGTTGAAGCCCAATTGTGACATTCCCTTACCCGCTGGATCACTATTTTGATGTAATTTCGTGTTCTATGAGAAGTTATCCATTCTTTCAACAGGACCACGTCTCATATATTACAGTCATCTTAATGCTTTCTATGTTTTTTCCACACGAGATTTTCCACCCTTGGTACCTTTCCAGTGACCGAATCGATAACTTGTTGTCCCTGAACCAGGAAGTCGAGGGTTCAAATCACGTAGGATCAAACGTCGTTTATTTTTATATCGGGGAGATGTGGAGGGTTAAATAAAATAACCTACATGAACACCTCGGGCAAATGGACAGGAGGTCCATCGTGTTCCTGGCAGACCCAAGAGGTAGGACAAAGCCCTATGGGAGATACTTGCATTAATAGGAAAGTACAAATATACAATTTATTTCCGGTCTGTGATCGTTACCCTATGCTATAGTCATTGAGATCGCCTTCGTGTAAGACACTGCTACAATAGCCACTTTTTTAATTTTTAGTTGGCTGCGTGGCAGTGTGCGAAGCGTTCGGTTTCTCGTGGCAAGGCGCGGTGCCACTGAGTACGGGTTCGGTCCCGCTTCGGACCATATATTGTTCTTCGTTTTTTTCTATTGTTGTTTGTCTGTCAATTTTTCCGAGTGCTAACACATACTTCTTTGTTCTATGAGACCCGAGAGGTAGGACAAAGCCGTAAAGATAATAACCGATTGTGTTTCCTCTTATCGGCAATAAATTAAAACGACAACGATGAGAATGATAATAAAGTAAACGATGGTAATTGACGTGTAAATGTAATAATCAGTTGTCTGTACACCGGATTTTGGTGATAGTTATAACGCAGCTTGTCATGAGTTGGTGGCTGGTCTTGTTCATAATATATGTGTGTGTAAGTGTGTGTGTATGTGCGTCTTCGCGCGCGCGCGCGTGTGTGTGCAAAAGTTATAGCTGGTTTAAACATTTCTTCGAGGATATTATTTAAAAAAAACGGCCGCAGTGATGCGGTAAAACTATGATCATAAACAAAGAACATTCTCAAGAACTACAAATAAATATCAAAGTTGAAGGAATACATCTGGAGACAGTTGTGAAATATAACTACTTGAGACACACTATAGCCAGTGATGGAAAATGTACAACTGAAATAAACAAAAGAATAGATATGGCAAAAAGTAATTTTAATGCCATGAAAAATATACTAAAACCAAAACAAATAACACCAGGGCTAAAACTAAGAATAGCAAAATGTTACATCTTTTCATTATTCTTGTATGGTGCAGAAACATGGAAATTAGGCAAGAAAAGAGAACAGAAGATTGAAGCTTTTGAAATGTGGATTGATAGAAGAATAGGTAGAATTGGATGGAAATAAAAGAAAACAAACGATGAAGTTTTAAAACAATAAAAATGAAAAGAGAACTACTAAACACAATTTGAACAAGTAAAAAAAAAAAAAAGTAAAGTACCCCCCGTCACGCCGAGTGGCGTATAGGGAAATATGGTGTTAGTGACCCTATATTTTACAGACCTTCAGCACATGATTTTTGGGGTAATGTGGTCGGTATTACGCCCGTGCTGCTTTTACTTTCCCAGAAAAAATCCGGTACCCATTTAAGGCTGGGTGAACCCGGAGCCGTCGGTTGGGATCGAACCCTACCCCTTGTCCGTAGTAGTCCAGTTCACTAACCACTGAGCTATCGCGGCTCCTACTAATTTTTAGGGAATTAGTAAAACCCAGGTGTCCTCGCCAGGGTACGAACCCCGGCTGTTGCCGTGGTAAGCCAACCGCCTATCGATTGCGCTAACCGGACACCCAATTTGAACAAGGCAAATGAAATTTTTGGTGCATGTTAAAAGACACAACAGCCTATTAAAAGTAATATTGGAAAGGAAAGTACAAGGTAAAAGAGGCAAAGGCAGGCCAAGGCTAACATGGTCGAGTAACATCAACAGATGGACAAGTCAACCTATGACAATCTGCACCATCAAAGCCAGAGACAGAGTGTAATGGCGTTCCATGGTAGCCAACCTTCGATGCGGAGACGGCACACAATGATGTTGATGATGATGAGCGATGCAGTTACAGATAATTGCGAAGATGGAAGTGCTGACTAACATCGCTGCATTGAACAAAGTTAATGTAAGCACAAAAGCAGGAATTTCAAATGAATTACTGCACGTTTTAAAATTAACATTTTTATTTTAGACATTACTTAAATAGCAAGGACATTAAGTTTATTCTAGCAAATCAACATATCGTGTTGGAGTATAGGCACCGGACCTGTCCCGCGCAGTCCAAATAAATAACAAATTGAGATAAATAGAGAAAGTTGACAATGTCTGTCAGTAGAGTACCAAGAACCCCTTGAATTATGAGATGAATTAAAACAAAAAAAATATAAGGAACATCTCTCTACTTACCACAGACGAATGTTGTCACAGCGATGAAAAATAACAATAGGAAAGTCATATTGTGGTAGCAGTGTAGAGAATAGAATTCACTGTAAGCTGTCAGGTCGTAAATGAAACACGTCTATGGCTGGTGTGGCCGGGTTGTATTAACAGTGTGACTTTTTTAAAGGCCATAAGCCCGCCAATCATGGAATCTCAAGTGGACACGTGGATTGAAACAACAGGGACACGTCACAAAGTAAACGTTAATTGTAATGTCCTCTTAGAGAAGATGAAAGTTGGAATAAAGAATAAGCTATTATTTTCTAGAGATAAATGAGAATAATTTATTCTCAAGATTGTCACGACAATGTTTTCATACACAGAAATTGTTGGCAGAATTTAAACATTGAATTTCTGTCCACTTTAAGTTGGTGGAATGTAAAACTTTCAAACAAACTGAATAATTGTTCCAGTTCGTCTAATAAAAAAAATGAATTAAATTGCAACAATTGTTTCGTATCATATGACTGGAATCAAGCAGATACACCAAGTAACACACATTTTAATGAACTCTTTCTATGCCTCGTGTAATTTAATCCTTTTGACGTCACCATACTTCAACTAACAATGTATCATTTCACAAGCACGAGACACAGCGGTTCAGAAAATAAGAAGATTGAAAATGATTGCGTTGCCATGCTTTGCCATTTATGTAATATTGATAATTAAACGTTAGAAAGTGAGAACCGCTCTTATTTAATTTTTCTTCGTGTGTTCTCAATAATCGCTCTATTATTTCGAACTTCGACAAATCAGTAAGACAACGCGAGCGGGGGAAATTCTTTGAAAGATGGGCCTCAGTAAAGAATAGAAAGTCTCTGAGAATTGATACCGTCCCTTACAAGACAACAAGAAACGTCACCGATGTAAGCTTTTAACTGATCAAATATGTTAGTAACTTGTTAGCTGTTGAAACAGACACACTGGTTATTCTACCCTCCTTAATTATTAGTGGCAGTAAAATGTTCAATATTAAATTCTGTGCGATAACCATTTTAAAAGAAAATAACTTTTCCCGGCCATTACGGGTTCTCTTTAATAAAGTTTGTGTGTGAACAGTTTATCTGATCTGACTAAAGATTTATAGTTGGAAGATTTAACCTTTTCTGTGTTTGGACATCTGATAGGTTTGAAAATAGAGGGAGCATAAACAGATAATTTGATAGATGGAAAGTAAACAAATTGATAGTATCACAACTGAACAGGAGCAAAAACTATGGCAGCGCTTAGTTATAATATTAAATCAGATGTTTGTTGTATTATCATCTTCCTGCTCTAACATTTTTCTAGATACAATCTAACAGCATTTACAGTTCACAAGATTTGTTGTTTCTACCACATTTCTGTGACAACTTAGACTTTATAGTTATAGAAGTGGTTCCCTATTTACATAGAACGTTTAGTAATATTTTAACATCAAAGAAGCATTTCAAAGACTGGTTAGTTTGAAATTATCTGCAGCGATCCCTCGGTTTTCGACACATTTGTTGTTAAAATAAAGTATAATTTAATATAAATCTGAAGGTACATTACGCGATTCGTATTAAAAATATGTTTAAATTCCGGGTAAATAAATTTAAAAAAATAGGTGCTGACATTACTAAGTTGGAAGTAACGGGTGCCAGACTTACTAAGTTAAGATTGTAAGAGTTAATGACTCGTGACCTTTATGTAGGAGGAGTGGAAATATAAAGATTATCATCAAACAAGCCGGAATCATTCAAGAAAAGGAGGACAGCTTCTCTGTCTTATTGGAATTTTTTTTCTCATCATAGTAAAGCCGGTACCCACCACTTTTTTTCCAACTTAGTAATGCCGGCACACATTATTTATATCTCAACTTAGTAAGGCCGTGACCCATTACTTCCAACTTAATAAGGTCGTGACTCATTACTTCCAACTTAGTAAAGCCGGCACCCACTACTTTTTATCCAACTTAGTAATGCCGGCACAAATTATTTATATCTCAACTTAGTAAGGCCGTGACCCATTACTTCCAACTTAATACGGTCGTGACTCATTACTTCAAACTTAGTAAAGTCGGCATCCACTACTTTTTATCCAACTTAGTAATGCCGGCACAAATTATTTATATCTCAACTTAGTAAGGCCGTGACCCATTACTTCCAACTTAATAAGGTTGTCACTCATTACTTCCAACTTAATATGGTCGTGACCCATTACTTCCAAATTAGTAAGACCGGCGACCATTATTTCCAACTTAGTAAGACCGGCGACCGTTATTTTTGTCTCAACTTAGTTAAAATGGCAACCTATCATATTTTCAACATTTTAAGACCGGCACCCATTATTTTTTTCCAACCTAGTATGGCCGTCTTATCATTTTGAACTCTTAGTATTTTTATTTGTCAATTTAGTAAGACCGGCACATTTTTTTTTTGGTCAATTTAGTAAGACCGGCACATATTTTTTTTTTCAATTTAGTAAGACCGGCACATATTTTTCTCTTCAATTCAGTAAGATTGGCACCTATTTTATTTGTTCAATTTAGTAAGACCGGCACATATTTCTTTTTTCAATTTAGTAAGACAGGCACATATTTTTTTTTTCAATTTAGTAAGACCGGCACATATTTTTTTTTGTCAATTTAGTAAGACCGGCACATATTTTTTTTTCAATTTAGTAAGACCGGCACATATTTTTTTTTTCAATTTAGTAAGACCGGCACATATTTTTTTTCAATTTAGTAAGACCGGCACATATTTTTTTTTTCAATTTAGTAAGACCGGCACATATTTTTTTTTTCAATTTAGTAGGACCGGCACATATTTTTTTTTTCAATTTAGTAAGACCGGCACATTTTTTTTTTCAATTTAGTAACACCGGCACATATTTTTTTTAAATTTAGTAAGACCTGCACATATTTTTTTTTTCAATTTAGTAAGACCGGCACATATTTTTTTTTTTCAATTTAGTAAGACTGGCACATATTTTTTTTTTCAATTTAGTAAGACCGGCACATATTTTTCTCTTCAATTCAGTAAGAGTGGCACATATTTTATTTTTTCAATTTAGTAAGACCTGCACATATTTTTTTTTTCAATTTAGTAAGACCGGCACATATTTTTTTTTTCAATTTAGTAAGACCGGCACATATATTTTTTGTCAATTTAGTAAGACCGGCACATATTTTTTTTTTGTCAATTTAGTAAGACCGGCACATATTTTTTTTTGTCAATTTAGTAAGACCGGAACATATTTTTTTGGTCAATTTAGTAAGACCGGCACATATTTTTTTTTCAATTTAGTAAGAACGGCACATATTTTTTTTTTCAATTTAGTAAGACCGGCACATATTTTTTTTTTCAATTTAGTAAGACCGGCACATATTTTTTTTTTTTCAATTTAGTAAGACCTGCACATATTTTTTTTTTTCAATTTAGTAAGACCGGTACATTTTTTTTTTTTTAATTTAGTAAGACAGGCACATATTTTTCTGTTCAATTCAGTAAGAGTGGCACCTATTTTATTTTTTTTCAATTTAGTAAGACCGTCACATATTTCTTTTTTCAATTTAGTAAGACCGGCACATGTTTCTTTTTTCAATTTAGTAAGACCGGCACATTTTTTTTTTCAATTTAGTAAGACCGGCACATATTTTTTTTTAATTTAGTAAGACCGGCACATATTTTTTTTGTCAATTTAGTAAGACCGGCACATATTTTTTTTTTCAATTTAGTAAGACCGGCACATATTTTTTTTTTCAATTTAGTAAGACCGGCACATATTTTTCTCTTCAATTCAGTAAGACCGGCACATATTTTTTTTTTTCAATTTAGTAAGACCGGCACATATTTTTTTTTTTAATTTAGTAAGACCGGCACATATTTTTTTTTTCAATTTAGTAAGACCGGCACATATTTTTTTTTCAATTTAGTAAGACCTGCACATATTTTTTTTTTCAATTTAGTAAGACCGGCACATATTTTTCTCTTCAATTCAGTAAGAGTGGCACATATTTTATTTTTTCAATTTAGTAAGGCCTGCACATATTTTTTTTTTCAATTTAGTAAGACCGGCACATATTTTTTTTTCAATTTAGTAAGACCGGCACATATATTTTTTTTGTCAATTTAGTAAGACCGGCACATATTTTTTTTTTTTATCAATTTAGTAAGACCGGCACATATTTTTTTTTTGTCAATTTAGTAAGACCGGCACATATTTTTTTTTTCAATTTAGTAAGACCGGCACATATTTTTTTTTTCAATTAAGTAAGACAGGCACATATTTTTCTGTTCAATTCAGTAAGAGTGGCACCTATTTTATTTTTTTCAATTTAGTAAGACCGTCACATATTTCTTTTTTCAATTTAGTAAGACCGGCACATATTTCTTTTTCAATTTAGTAAGACCGGCACATACTTCTTTTTTCAATTTAGTAAGACCGGCACATATTTCTTTTTTTAAATTTAGTAAGACCGGCACATATTTCTTTTTTCAATTTAGTAAGACAGGCACATATTTTTCTGTTCAATTCAGTAAGAGTGGCACCTATTTTATTTTTTTTCAATTTAGTAAGACCGTCACATATTTCTTTTTTCAATTTAGTAAGACCGGCACATTTTTCTTTTTAAAATTTAGTAAGACCGGCACTTATTTTGTTTTTTCAACTTAGTAAGACCGGTGGCACTTATTTTGTTTTCAAACTAATAAGATCGGCGAAGATTATTTCCTACTCAGTAAAGCCGACACCCATTTATTTTTATCCTAATAACTTTTTTTTTTTGGTCAACTTAGTAAGAAGAGGGACCCATTATTTCTTTATTAACCTAGTAAGGCCGGCACCCATTATTTCTAAACTAATAAACCCGACAACAATTACTTTCGACTTAGTAAGGCCGGCATGAATTTTTTTATGAACTTCGAAAAGCTGTGCATCCATTATTTCCAAGTTAGTAAGCTCGACACCCATATTTTTTAAATTAGTAAGCCCGGTACATATTTTCTAAATTAGTAAGCTCGACACATATTTTCTAAATTAGTAAGCTCGACACATATTTTCTTTATTAGCAAACTCGACACATATTTTCTAAATTATAAAGCGCGAAACCCATATTTTCTAAATTAGTAAGCCCGACACATATTTTCTAAATTAGTAAGCCCGGCACCCATATGTTCTAAATTAGTAAACCCGGCACCAATATTTTCTAAATTAGTAAGCTGGACGTCCATATTTTCTAAATTAGTAAGCCCAGAACCAATATTTTCTAAATTAGTAAGCCCGGCACCCATATTTTCTAAATTAGTAAGCTCGACACCCATATTTTCTAAATTAGTAAGCCCGGTACCAATATTTTCTAAATTAGTAAGCTCGACACCCATATTTTCTAAATTAGTAAGCTCGACACCCATATTTTCTAAATTAGGAAGCCCGACACCCATATTTTCTAAATTAGTAAGCCCGGCACCCATATTTTCTAAATTAGTAAGCCCGGCACCAATATTTTCTAAATTAGTAAGCCCGGCACCCATATTTTCTAAATTAGTAAGCCCGACACATATTTTCTAAATTAGGAAGCCCGACACATATTTTCTAAATTAGTAAGCTCGACACCCATATTTTCTAAATTAGTAAGCCCGGCACCCATATTTTCTAAATTAGTAAGCTCGACACCCATATTTTCTAAATTAGTAAGCTCGGCAACCATATTTTCTAAATTAGTAAGCCCGGCACCCATATTTTCTAAATTAGTAAGCCCGACACATATTTTCTAAATTAGGAAGCCCGACACATATTTTCTAAATTAGTAAGCCCGGCACCAATATTTTCTAAATTAGTAAGCCCGGCACCCATATTTTCTAAATTAGTAAGCCCGGCACCCATATTTTCTAAATTAGTAAGCCCGGCACCCATATTTTCTAAGTTAGGAAGCCCGGCACTCATATTTTCTAAATTAGTAAGCCCGGCACCCATATTTTCTAAATTTGTAAGCCCGACACATATTTTCTAAATTAGTAAGCTCGGCAACCATATTTTCTAAATTAGTAAGCTCGACACCCATATTTTCTAAATTAGTAAGCCCGACACATATTTTTAAAATTAGTAAGCTCGACACCAATATTTTCTAAATTAGTAAGCCCGGCACCCATATTTTCTAAATTAGTAAGCCCGGCACCCATATTATCTAAATTAGTAAGCTCGGCACCCATATTTTCTAAATTAGTAAGCTCGGCACCCATATTTTCTAAATTAGTAAGCTCGACACCCATATTTTCTAAGTTAGTTAGCTCGACGCCCATATTTTCTAAATTAGTAAGCTCGACACCCATATTTTCTAAATTAGTAAGCTCGACACCCATATTTTCTAAATTAGTAAGCCCGGCACCAATATTTTCTAAATTAGTAAGCCCGGCACCAATATTTTCTAAATTAGTAAGCCCGGCACCCATATTTTCTAAATTAGTAAGCCCGGCACCCATATTTTCTAAATTAGTAAGCCCGACACAGATTTTCTTAATTAGGAAGCCCGACACATATTTTCTAAATTAGTAAGCACGGCACCAATATTTTCTAAATTAGTAAGCCCGGCACCCATATTTTCTAAATTAGTAAGCCCGACACATATTTTCTAAATTAGTAAGCCCGACACATATTTTCGAAATTAGTAAGCTCGACACCCATATTTTCTAAATTAGTAAGCCCGGCACCCATATTTTCTAAATTAGTAAGCCCGGCACCCATATTTTCTAAGTTAGGAAACCCGGCACTCATATTTTCTAAATTAGTAAGCCCGGCACCCATATTTTCTAAATTAGTAAGCCGACACATATTTTCTAAATTAGTAAGCTCGGCAACCATATTTTCTAAAGTAGTAAGCTCGACACCCATATTTTCTAAATTAGTAAGCTCGACACCCATATTTTTAAAATTAGTATGCTCGACACCCATATTTTCTAAATTAGTAAGCTCGACACCCATATTTTCTAAATTAGTAAGCCCGACACATATTTTTAAAATTAGTAAGCTCGACACCCATATTTTCTAAATTAGTAAGCTCGACACCCATATTTTCTAAATTAGTAAGCTCGACACCCATATTTTTTAAATTAGTAAGCTCGACACCCATATTTTCTAAATTAGTAAGCTCGACACCCATATTTTCCAAATTAGTAAGCCCGACACATATTTTTAAAATTAGTAAGCTCGACACCCATATTTTCTAAATTAGTAAGCTCGACACCCATATTTTCTAAATTAGTAAGCCCGGTACCCATATTTTCTAAATTAGTAAGCCCGGCACCCATATTTTCTAAATTAGTAAGCTCGGCACCCATATTTTCTAAATTAGTAAGCTCGGCACCCATATTTTCTAAATTAGTAAGCTCGACACCCATATTTTCTAAATTAGTAAGCCCGGCACCAATATTTTCTAAATTAGTAACCCCGGCACCCATATTTTCTAAATTAGTAAGCCCGAAACATATTTTCTAAATTAGTAAGCCCGGCACCCATATTTTCTAAATTAGTAACCCGGCACCCATATTTTCTAAATTAGTAAGCCCGGCACCCATATTTTCTAAATTAGTAAGCCCGGCACCCATATTTTCTAAATTAGTAAGCCCGGCACTCATATTTTCTAAATTAGTAAGCCCGAAACATATTTTCTAAATTAGTAAGCCCGACACCCATATTTTCTAAATTATTAATGCCGGAACCCATTAATTTTTTCAAACCTAATAAGGCTGGCACCCATTATTTTTTTTTAACACTTAGTAAGGCCATCACCCATTACATTTCCCCAACTTTATAAGAAAAACACCGGATATATTTTAAACTTAGTAAGTTAGACACCCATTATATCCAACTTAGTAAACCCGGCACTAATTATATTTTACACTTATACTAGCTTCCATTATTTCCAACTTAGTAAACCCGACACTAATTATATTTTACACTTATACTAGCTTCCATTATTTCCAACTTAGTAAACCCGGCACTAATTATATTTTACACTTATACTAGCTTCCATTATTTCCAACTTAGTAAACCCGGCACTAATTATATTTTACACTTATACTAGCTTCCATTATTTCCAACTTAGTAAACCCGGCACTAATTATATTTTACACTTATACTAGCTTCCATTATTTCCAACTTAGTAAACCCGGCACTAATTATATTTTACACTTATACTAGCTTCCATTATTTCCAACTTAGTAAACCCGGCACTAATTATATTTTACACTTATACTAGCTTCCATTATTTCCAACTTAGTAAACCCGGCACTAATTATATTTTACACTTATACTAGCTTCCATTATTTCCAACTTAGTAAACCCGGCACTAATTATATTTTACACTTATACTAGCTTCCATTATTTCCAACTTAGTAAACCCGGCACTAATTATATTTTACACTTATACTAGCTTCCATTATTTCCAACTTAGTAAACCCGGCACTAATTATGTTTTACACTTATACTAGCTTCCATTATTTCCAACTTAGTAAACCCGGCACTAATTATATTTTACACTTATACTAGCTTCCATTATTTCCAACTTAGTAAACCCGGCACTAATTATATTTTACACTTATACTAGCTTCCATTATTTCCAACTTAGTAAACCCGGCACTAATTATATTTTACACTTATACTAGCTTCCATTATTTCCAACTTAGTAAACCCGGCACTAATTATATTTTACACTTATACTAGCTTCCATTATTTCCAACTTAGTAAACCCGGCACTAATTATATTTTACACTTATACTAGCTTCCATTATTTCCAACTTAGTAAACCCGGCACTAATTATATTTTACACTTATACTAGCTTCCATTATTTCCAACTTAGTAAACCCGGCACTAATTATATTTTACACTTATACTAGCTTCCATTATTTCCAACTTAGTAAACCCGGCACTAATTATATTTTACACTTATACTAGCTTCCATTATTTCCAACTTAGTAAACCCGGCACTAATTATATTTTACACTTATACTAGCTTCCATTATTTCCAACTTAGTAAACCCGGCACTAATTATATTTTACACTTATACTAGCTTCCATTATTTCCAACTTAGTAAACCCGGCACTAATTATATTTTACACTTATACTAGTTTCCATTATTTCCAACTTAGTAAACCCGGCACTAATTATGTTTTACACTTATACTAGCTTCCATTATTTCCAACTTAGTAAACCCGGCACTAATTATATTTTACACTAATACTAGCTTCCATTATTTCCAACTTAGTAAACCCGACACTAATTATATTTTACACTTATACTAGCTTCCATTATTTCCAACTTAGTAAACCCGGCACTAATTATTTTTTTACACTTATACTAGCTTCCATTATTTCCAACTTAGTAAACCCGGCACTAATTATATTTGACACTTATACTAGCTTCCATTATTTCCAACTTAGTAAACCCGGCACTAATTATATTTTACACTTATACTAGCTTCCATTATTTCCAACTTAGTAAACCCGGCACTAATTATATTTTACACTTATACTAGCTTCCATTATTTCCAACTTAGTAAACCCGGCACTAATTATATTTTACACTTATACTAGCTTCCATTATTTCCAACTTAGTAAACCCGGCACTAATTATATTTTACACTTATACTAGCTTCCATTATTTCCAACTTAGTAAACCCGGCACTAATTATATTTTACACTTATACTAGCTTCCATTATTTCCAACTTAGTAAACCCGGCACTAATTATTTTTTTACAAATTAGAAAAACGGCACTCACTATTTTTGTTCCAACTTACTTAGGTAGGCATCCAATCAAAATGATTACAAGTGTATTAATAATAAAAAGTGTAAGTCATCCTTATATGATTTAACATTGTATAGAGTTGTATATATGGCTTTAGTTATTCATCTCCTTTTAGCCAAACATAAACTGAAACTGAAAAGATATACTACCACACATAAGGGTAGACAGTTTTTCAATGTAGGATTTATTAAAGAGCAGCGAATTAAAGGTATATGTGTAGTCAGAGTATCACATAAATACCAAGTCCCCCAGTATATAGAAAATGCAATAAATATAGAGGATTGTTGGAGACATGTAAAAGATATATGGAAGAAGACATGTGAAGTACCCGCGGAAAAGAGAACGTCAGAATAAGGCATGGACGATAGTAGAAACCCTGGAGAATATTAAAGAAAGAAAGGATAAGAAAAACAGATGTAAAAATAGCAAAACGAGAAGTACTAAAGAAAAGACACAGGAAACTTACACAGAGATGAACGAAGGAGTGAGACGATACATTAACAGGGATATACTGAAATATAATAGATGAACTAGTTAAAGAGGCAGAGGAAGCGGCAAATAAAGGAAATATGAAAGAATTGTTCTACAGCACAAATAAATAAAGTTGAAAATATAAACAGATCAATGCCTTTATTAAAGATAAGTAAGAAAGTCTGCTTAATAATATAAGGGAAAAAATGAAGAGATGGAAGGAGCAATGTTTCATATAAATCTTGAACATACCCGGCCCAAATAATCCTCCAGATATACTACCAGCAGAAGAAGAGCTACACGTTAACTGTGGAAAACTAAGCAAGGAAGAAACAATGAAAGCCATCAAGCTATTAAAAAATGGTAAAGCCACAGGACCAGATGAAATTCCTTTATGAACCCATCAAAGCAGATATTAACACATCTACCAAGATGCTACATAATCTATTAGATCAAATTTGGGAGAGGGAAGAAATACCTAAAGACTGGAAAGAAGGTTATATGATCAAACTACTAAAGAAATGAGGTTTATAGGAGTGCATAAATTATGGAGAAATTATGGTACTATCAGTGCCAGGAAAAATATTAAGCAGAATCATTCTGGAGAGACTATAAGAGACGATAGAGAAACATTTGATAGATAAACAAGCAGGATTGAAGAAAAATAGATCTTTCGCTGATCAAATAATTACTCTACGTTTAATAGTTGAACAAAGCTTAGAACTACAGTCCCCATTTTTACATTGGATTCATAGATTACGAAAAATGCTTTTGATAGTTTAGACAAAGGTATAACTTGGAAGTTGCTGAGTCATTACGGAATTCCCATAACGTTTATTAACCTGATAAGAACAATGTATGAAGGAATGAAATGTAGTGTGGTACATGAAGGACAGCTTACAGAAGCATTTGAAATAAAAACAGGAGTAAGGCAGGGATGCCTTCTGTCTCTTTTTCTCTTTCTACTGGCCATAGATTGGATTATGAAAATAACTCAGAAAAAAAGAAGTAGAATCCAGTGGCCACTGACCAAGGAACTTAATGACTTGAATTTTGCTGATGACATAGCTCTCCTATCACATAATCATCATCAGATGCAAGATAAATCGAACATATTTTGATGACAGAACGCAACAGATGGGACTGAAAATAAATAGAGATAAGACCACATTTATGAGAATTGATGCAGTTGGCAATAACCAAATATCAATAGGAGTAATACTCTACTACATGTACAATCCAGATGTAATATATCTGGGCAGTAATATAAACAAAGAAGGAGGAATAGTGAAAATTAACAACATAAGGATATCAAATGCAAAAGGAACATTCGTTGCACTGGTAACATATGAAAATCCAAAGAAATTAGATTAAATAAATAAAAAAATGCATAAATCAACTCCAATGTTAAGTCAGTCATAGTATATGACTGTGAAACATGGAGAAAAACGAAAACACAGACCTTCATTAATATATGTTTTCAGAACAAAAAGTGGACCTATTATTTTTTCTCAACTTAATAACGCCGTGTCCAATCATTTTTATCTTAACTTAAGGCCGGCACACATTATTTCCAACTTAGTAAGGCCGGCACACATTATTTCCAACTTAGTAAGGCCGGCACACATTATTTCCAACTTATTAAGTTCGGCACAAATTATTTCCTACTTAGTAAAGCCGGCACACATTATTTCCAACTTATTAAGTCCGGCACCCTTTATTTCCAACTCAGTAAGGCCGGCACAAATTATTTCCTACTTAGTAAGGCCGGCACACATTATTTCCAACTTAGTAAGGCCGGCACACATTATTTCCAACTTATTAAGTTCAGCACAAATTATTTCCTACTTAGTAAGGCCGGCACCCTTTATTTCCAAATTATTAAGGCCGACACCCATTATTTCCAACTTAATTAATCCGGCACCCATTATTTCCAACTTATTAAGGCCGACACCCATTATTTCCAACTTATTAAGTTCGGCACAAATTATTTCCTACTTAGTAAGGCCGGCACCCTTTATTTCCAAATTATTAAGGCCGACACCCATTATTTCCAACTTAATTAATCCGGCACCCATTATTTCCAACTTATTAAGGCCGACACCCATTATTTCCAACTTTTTAAGTTCGGCACAAATTATTTCCTACTTAGTAAGGCCGGCACCCTTTATTTCCAAATTATTAAGGCCGACACCCATTATTTCCAACTTAATTAATCCGGCACCCATTATTTCCAACTTATTAAGGCCGACACCCATTATTTCCAACTAAGTATAGACGGCACATATTATTTGTTTCAACTTAAAAAGTCCGGCATCCATTTTTTTCCAACTTAGCAAGATCAGAACCCTTTTTATTGTTCCAACTTAGTAAAGTGGGTACTCGTTATTTTGTTTTTCACATTAGTCAGCCCGGCACCCATTATTTTTTTCCAATTTAATAAAATCAGCACCCATTATTATTATTTTTTTTTATTAATGGAGTCTATTGGAATGCGTGAAGCTTCGTTTGATCTCACGTTCATGCTATCGCCAAGCCAGTGCGTTGCCACTACACCATTAATGTCCTGATAAAAAATATTAAATTTCGAAATGAGCGGAACAAAACAAATTCAAGCGACACACAGCTGGGAGAGATTGCATGTTACCATTTATGTAATTGTTAATTACATATGGGAATATGTGAAGAACACTCAGAATATCATGGGCGGAGAAAAACAAACATTTTTTAAAAATATAAATTTCAAAAAAATTCGTTAACAAATGAACACTAAAACATGTGGGTCATGTAAAGCGACTAGTGGCTGTGAGATAATAATTACGGACGGCACAGCTCCGGTAAAACGTGCGGGTGAATCAGTGGAAGACACAGCTGAAGATGGGTGCAGCATATCACAGACGAGCTTGGATTGACTGTTGTAGGAGCTAGTCATCTCCCTTCGACAAAGGCAATATCTGAGTAGTAGTCATGGGTACCACGTTCAATATGGGACAAGATATGTGACAACGATTGGCATTTGACAATGTTTATAAATATCATTGGGAATTTCCTATTATTGATTACATGTATAGAAGGAATGGCTGAGATATATATATATATATATATATATATATAATTAATTTTTTTTTTGGTTGGGGGGGGGGGGAGGGGGAGACGGATATACAAATGTGATGGCAAATATGCAGAGGCATGGGGGGGGGAGGAGACGAAAATACACATGTGTAAGCAAATAGGCAGAGGCATGCGGGGGGAAAAACATCACAGATAAGATGAAAGTCGAATATGAAGATGAGAAGACCGAAAACAGCAGATAATAAATGCCGCTCTTTGCTAACAATGATGAGTATAGAGTTAGTGTTGTGTAATTGGACATTTCATTTACATAGGAAACTTAGCCTCAAATCATTCTCTGCCTTCAGTTTCCTATACTCAGCATATCACATAGAGAAATGTGTTGCCTCACTGAAACTAGTCATATAATCTGTTAGACTGATGTGTATCCCCCATTGAGAAGTGCTGGCATGGGTTGTGAAGCGGGTATGGAGATATCCTGACTGCAGTTAGACTTGTTACATGATTATAACAGAACAGAGGGTTCATGAGATTGAAATAGGCTTAGCTTGAAGTCAGTCTCTTCTTCTTCTACCTTTTCAGCTCCCCGTGGAGCATAGGTCTTCAACAAACACTTTCAGCTCCCTGTGGAGCATAGGTCTTCAACAAACACTTTCAGCTCCCTGTGGAGCATAGGTCTTCAACAAACACGTTCAGCTCCCTGTGGAGCATAGGTCTTCAACAAACACTTTCAGCTCCCTGTGAAGCATAGGTCTTCAACTAACACTTTCAGCTCCATGTGGAGCATAGGTCTTCAACAAACATTTCCAAGTTGTTCTATCTTTTGCCATTCTTTTAAGATTACTCCATGTCTTCCCCATCATCTTCATATCTGCTTATATCTGTCTTCTCCAAGAATTCCTTGGTCTTCCTCTTTGTCTTTTCCCCTGGAGATTCCAAAAAAGTGTCTTTTGTGTAATACTCTCAGTTAGTTCTTAGTGTGTGTCCTATTCAGCGCCATCGTTTTCGCTGTATTTCTTTACCCACTGGTATTTGACTGGTACATTTCCATAATTCTATGTTACTGATTTTGTCCTGCCATTTCCATCCTTTTATTCTACGTAAGCATCCATTAATGAAAGTCTGTATCTTCATGATTGCAATTTTTTGTTCTCCATGTTTCACATCCATATAATAGGACTGACTTAACATTGTAGTTGAAAATAACATTGGAGTTGAAGGCAGTAGTTAAAGTTATTAAAGAGGCCAGTGTTGACAGAAATTGACATTTTTCTGTTCTTTATTGTTTTGTTTTGCATGCAAATGCACTGAGTTGAAAGACGGTATTAATGAGGAAACAGGTTAGCTATTATGGTTGTTGTGGAGTGCATAGGCGGAATTTCTAATATTAGCATATGCTTTATGTTCACAATTCTTTTCCCTCCTCTTCTTTCCTTCCTCATCTGCCTTTCAGCATCGAGGGGAGATATAATTTGCGGTCTTTTGCTCTTCTGTTCGCCTCTGCTGCTGTTATGTTTCCTAGTGTTTCTAATATTCCATCGATCCATCTTTTTCGTGGTCGACTTTTATATCTGGTGTTCTCACAACGTTTGTTGAAGACTCATTGTGTTGTGTTTTGATCTTTCTGCCTTGTCACGTGGCCAAACCATTTTATCTAACGTTTCCTTATATATTCTATGGCGGGGGCTTATTCCTAGCTTTTTTCTCAGTTGTCCATTTCCTGTCTTATCTCTCAGACTGTTTCATGTCATTCATCTAACACATTTCATCTCAGTAGATGTTATTTTTCTTATTGTTCTTGCATCTAGGGCTCAGTTCTGGCATTGGTACCACAAACGATTGGATGAAGATTGTAGTGTATAGTGCTTGTTTTTCCTACAGAGTTATTTCATGTTCTCAATGAGTTGCAGAAAGAACTGAATGTTTTTAAAATCACCGATTCGTCATTTGCTGGTAACCTAACCCATCTTGAAATTGTACAGTTTCACTCAACTCGATATGAAAATGGCAGGGGAGATAACTGAACGAGACAGGAAGATTATAAAATGCAAGTATTGATGTGGAGCCTCCTACAACTGTCACTGGGTTACAAGAACATGAAGTTAAATAAGCAATGTCATACAAGCAATCCATGAGTAGGTCCATGGGAGACTGTCGAGTCAGAAGAGAAACAAAAGTGGTCACTTGAGAAAAGCTGGGAGACATGCAGAAATTATGAGCCATAATGGAGTTACCCGATGACTATTTTGAATGATTTGTCAACTCACTAATCAACCAACTAACAAACAAACCGAATTAAACAATTAAAAACGCATCCAATCAAAATAAAAAAAAAATATTTAAAAAAACCATGCAACCATCCCATCTAACCATCAAACCTACAAACCAACCAGTCATGTTGACAGCCAGCAGGTCAACCAATCAACCAACCTACCTACCAACATACAAACCAACCAGTCATGTTGACTGCCAGAAGGTCAACCAATCAACCAACCTACCTCCTAACATACAAACCAATCAGTCATGTTGACAGCCAGCAGGTCAACCAATCAACCAACCTACCTACCAACATACAAACCAACCAGTCATGTTGACAGCCAACAGGTCAACCAATGAACCAATCTACCTACCAACCAATCCACAAACAAACCAATCAATTAACTAGCTAGTCTAACTCCTGAGAGGAGATCTTTCTGATTGCCCAATAACATGACTGTTACCAGCATTTAGCGTAGCCAAACTGATTTATTTTAGCTTTCCCTGTATTCTACGTGCATGCAGGACGTGTACTGACATTTTATGATACCCCCCCCCCCCCCCAGCTTTTCCATTTATTTTTTTTTCCAAAACTGTAAATGAAATATTCATACTAACGTTTTCTGGTCATGGTTGGTCTGATCAAGTGTTCACTTCAGTTTGTGCTTTTTTTTTTCTTTATTTTCAATTCGACATTTTACGATTCAGCTGACACCTAAAGTGATGTTAAAGCGCTACAATGTTGGTGAAAGGAAGAAAACGATGGAGAAAAGGGCTTGATTACAGGTTTATGTCAGTGAAGGACAACCCAATCGAGCGACGTTTCATCTCAATAGGCTTTCAGCGAGAACAGATGAAAACACACACACGTAAACAGATATGTAAGCAAATAAACGTAACTAGACATAGCAAAATAAAACATGAAAAAGTCAATAATGTTAAAATACAGTAAAAAGCAACAATCTGCAATGTTTTCTTGTGACTGCATTCCGAATGAAATGAATGTAGCTAGAAGTTAAAATCGCCCGTGCGCTGCCGGGGCCCGAAAGGGAAGTAAAGAATAGCGGCGCTGTACCCTACCAGGCATGTTCGTAAGAGGCGAGAAAGGAGGGTTAGGCATGGGACTGGCTATCCCATACTGTAAAAAAAAAAGCCGAAAAAACTTCACAAACATGAACAAGTCAAAGAAAGATAAAGTATTGCAACGACTTGGAAAGTGTTTGTTGAAGACCTATGCTCCACTGGGAGCTAAAAGGTAGAAGAAGAAGAAGAAGTTAAAATACAAAGTAAAAGATGCAGACCAAGACTAACATGGACGAGTAACAACAAATGATGGACAAGTCAGCCTATGGCAACATGTACTATTAAAACAAGAGACAGAACGGAAAAGCGATTCATAGTAGCCAACTTTCGATACGGAGATGGCACCTAGTGATGATGATGAGTGACTAGGCTAACATATGGACCGGAAGCTAGGTGGACACGAGGGAAATCAGCCTTCATGAGCCTGCAATGTCGGAAATGGGCGATGTTTTAAAGGGAGGTACGCCAAAAAACGGAATTTCTATAATACATTTGGTGGCAGTTTTAATATCTTTATTATGATCACCCATGAGGTAAGTCGGTATAGAAGCCTATTTAATACATCTTGGGGGATGAAATCTTTCTTCTGATCACCCATGAGGTAAGTCAATATAGAAGCCTATTTAATACATCTTGGGGAATGAAACCTTTCTTCTGATCACCCATCAGGTAAGTCAATATAGAAGTCTATTTACTACATCTTGAGGAATGAAACCTTTCTTCTGGCCACCACTAATGGCTTGACTTTGCTGAGCTGCCTGTACATGAGATGTTTCAGGCCGTACCCCTTAGACAACGTGAGCCACATACACATTCTTAACCTTCTGCCAAGCCCTTCTATTAAGCTATCGTATTTTTTCTTTTTGCTTTCCTCTATCTCTTCTTCCCTCAATTTTCCCAGTTGTAAAAATATATTCCAATTGTTATCTTCTCATTACATGGCCAAAAGTGATGATTGTGCCTTCCTAATAATGGAAATTAGCTTTCTTTTTACTTTGACCTCTTTCAGAACGTTTTCATTACTCTTCTTAGCTGTCCATGGCATTCTCAACATTTTTCTGTAAAACCACATTTCTACAGACTCCAGTGATTTTCTTGTTTGTTGTCCTATTGTCCATGATTAACATCCATATGCTAAGACTGATTCTACATAACATTTAAGGACTCTTTTTGTTGTTTCTATTATCAAAAATGGATTGCATAGTATCTTCCTCATTTTTTGGAAAACTGATTTTGCTTGAGCCATACTGTATCTTACCTCTGTTGTACATCTTCCGTCTGAGGTTAAAAAAGTTCGGAAATATTTAAATTCATTTACCTGTTTTAATATTATTCCACTTTTCTTTATTTCACACTGAGGTGATGTCTTTTTCTTTGTTGTTACCATTAATTCTGTATTTTTGCTATTAAGTCCTTAATTTTTTATTCTTTCACTATAATGTCTAACATTTCTTGTCACCTATTTTCACTCTTAGCGATTAAGATTATATGAAAAATATACTAACATAAAAACAAAAAAACACCAAGGCTAAAATAAGAACTTAGGAAATGTTACATCTTCTCAACACTCCTGTGTGGAGCACAAAAAAGGACATTAGACAAGAAAACAGAACAGAAAATTTAATTGAAATTTAGTTTTATAGAAGCATAGTAAGAATATGATGGAAACAAAAGAAAACGAACGATGAGGTCATAAAACATCTAAAAATATACAACAGAGAACAACTAAACACAATTCAAACGATACTAATGCGAATTTAAGGGTATGTTAATCGATTCATCAGTCTTCTAAAATTAATCTTGGAATGAAAAATACAAATTAAAAGAGGCAGTTGCAGACTAAAACAAACATGGGCGTGTAACATCAAAAAGATAGACAAGTCAGGCTATTATAACTGGCACTATCAAAACGAGAGACAGAGCGGAATGGCGTTCCACGGTAGCCAACCTTCGATGCGGAGGCGGAACACAGTGGTAATGATGAATGCGGTGTGTGAGATCAATGAAAGGAAACTGGCAATCAATAACTACAGTTAAATCGTGTTTTATCAAAGTTTGGACAATATCTTTGTCGCCGTTGGTACATTAATTCAGTTATTTTTTTTTTTTAATGACGAGTTATTTCAGTTTTTAAAAATAACATATTAAGATAATTTAACATATTACAGAGCTTTAACGTATAATATTTTCAGAAAGAGTAAATAACAATGTTACCATAAATTGCTTAAAACAACTCCTTGTCATCATTGCATTTAATTGTATCTGTTATATTTAATCAGCAGAATCTGATGGACCAGCATTCCATCTACGAACGTATGATCTTGAAATACACATAATTCGATTTCTCTGTGACATTCTGCTACAGACTAACTTTTGTAATCCTCAAGCTACACCTTCAACTATACTCCACCATAACAAAATAATAAACTGAATCCTTATGCGAGGTACATCATCAGCGACTTTCAGTCTACAGACAGTGATCACAGCATGGCTATACTAATGTTATCTTTCATCGTTTTGCTAACGGCTCCTTGCGGTAAGTAAAGACATTTCTTGTCCTATCTAATGTTAACACTCATGTATTTATATATGCTCGCTGATCAAAAAAAGATAACGAAAGCATAAGTGATGCAGTTTGATGACGTCTGTACAACAATATACGTTTAGTTGCCATTATTAGGAACATGATTATAATTTTCATGTCAACAAGTATAACCTTGCTCACCGCCGCGTCTAAATCCATCACCACTGCTATCGTGACCACGGAAGTGATAACTAATGCCTACCATAATTAATTCTACCAGCCCTATAATCACAACCAAGACAATCTCTACCACAAGTATGACCATCAATAGATACATTGTAATCATAAACATCAACACCAGTTTCACCATCATTAATACTAACACATCTATAACATTCATGATCTCCAACAACTTCATCACAGCGAAAACCACAAACACCTACATCACATGTGTGACCATCAATGACTCAATGAATACCACAGTCACCCATGCAATCCTCAAAGTCCTGATCATCAACACCGCCATCATATAATAACCAACAACAACTACTCAATGTATTCGCCTTATTTGATCACTACACGACCTCTACTCTCGTCAATCGAGCACTACTTTCATCAATCGACCATTACTTTCATCAGACGACCATTACTTTCATCTTTCGACTACTACTTTCATCACTTAATTATCAATAGATTTATAATTATCCGATTATTTTCAATAAACGGGCGCCGCGACAGATCGGCGGTTAATGAAAGAGACTATAACTACAAACGGTCGGGTTCGATCGTAATCGTTGACTTCCAGGTTCACCCAGTCTTGACTTGGTAAAGAATTTCTTGTGGGAAAGAAAGGCAACACGGGCTGACCACGTTACAGCACAAATGCTGTGCCGAAGGTCTACAAAAGGTTTAAGAAATATTTCTCAATATGATCATACAAAGACAAATTTCACCACCATTCTTTCTTTCTTTCTGTCTTTATTTCTTTCTTTCTTTCTTTCTTTCTTTCTTTTTTTTTTTTTCTTTCTTTCTTTCTTTCTTTATTTCTTTCTTTTCTATCATTCACCCGATCACTACTAAAGGAATTAATTGTCCTTTTCGACATCCCTCATTACAAGGACGTTAAGTAAGCGTAGATAAGTTGTGTTGTAGTTGAACTGTGATAATTGCGCCGATCTGCCAAATACATCCGATTTCAGCATGCATTTGAGTACCAGGTTGTCTTTCCTTTTCGATTCCTTCTCACTTGCCCAGACTAGTCAGGTTAGTCTGGGTCTGGATGAACTGCAAAAGGTGGAGTAGTGTCTGAATGTTTCTGGATCACCGATCCTGGAGCAGGTTTTCAGCTGTGGGTCGCTGACAGCTTCAAGCTGTACTACTGTGAAGTTCCTTTGCTCTACCACGATCTCTATTTGGGAAACTATTACTAAAAAATGCCCATTTTCATGTGGCCCGTCATGGTACCGTGTTAACAGCCCCAAACCTAATGTATTGTCAGCATTATGATCACCACAACCCAACTACGCAACATTACCATAAGTTTCATGCATCGTCATCAAACAGGAAAACAAACTAATGTTAAACAAAATGGGGCAGAAATAAATAAAATCACAACAGTTCTCACAACATATACATCAAAATATGTGTGGCAGCAGCTACAAGAAGGGAGCGGAGAACATCAAGTTCTGCTGCTATAAAGGAGACTTGCCTTGCTATCCCAGAATTGCCTTAAATGGGATCACTGTAGTTGAAAACTTCTCCTCTTGTGTAAACTACACATTCACATCTAAGAGTGAATCAGTGAAGGTCACAAAATCATATTCTCTCTGTGGTTTTACTAACTACAGGTCATGTGGCTTCTGTTGGATTGGAAATGATAACTTACCACCACTGTGTGTCTATATGTTTGGAATTGGAGTCATCAATGACGGCCTAACATCATCAAGTGCTATGACGATCATCATTTTCGGGAGGACGTGAACTCCCATGGTATATGGTGGATAGGCGGCAGGAACCATTGAAGGCTATGTCTAAAAAGTGTTCCTTCTTGCAGTTTCCTCATATTCCAAGTCCGGCTTGTTGCAGGAGCTACTGAGTTAAGTGCTCTGTGCACACCGTGAGTTGTGTGTCTCATCCGTTTTGATCCTGCTTCGATATCCCGCTTGTTTACGATGAATGATGATATCGTATGACAGGGAACAGTTGGCTGTGTTCACTTTCTGCGCGGTTTCGCCTTATGTCTTTTGGCGTGTGCTGAGACTGCTACGATGGGGACTACAGTTACCTTTCTTTGTTTGGGAGATGAGTTGGTAATTCGGATGATTCCACTGGCACGGGCGGTTGAGCAATTATGGATTTTAATTCGTTTGCTGTGATACCAAGGCCTTCCATAACCAATAACCAATAACCAATTCATCAAAACCATCGACAACGTCATTCTTTCTTTACTCTTCTTCTTATACTCCGGTGGGTCTAGTGTGGAATACAACGTTCTATTTCTTAACATTCATGTAGCCTCAAACATTGCCAGTTTTTGTTGTTGCGTTTCTTGGATATTGACAGTTCATTTTACTGTGGGTCTACCACAACTTTTCTTCCATCTCATTTAATGCTTGTTTTGTATGACCAAGAATCTCCTGGTATTCTTTCTAGATGAGTAAACTATTTCAGTTGTCTTTGTATGTAATCTAAAGTTGTTTAAATGCCCAAAATGCCCTCTCATTTCTGATTCTGTCTATTGTGGTCACTTCAAGCGCTTCTCTCAAACATATCACTGTACTGACCAGCCTGCCTTTATCTTCATTTGTGAACAACCACACTATGATACCAGTCACGAAAAGAAAGTTGAGCACCACACTCACAGAAATGACTACCACCATCACATACAACATACATCATCAATCTCCCTAACAAAAAATAGTGACTACCGAGACTTATTAAATTGTTAACATGGTAGCAACCATTATTATCACTATCACCATATTCATCATCTAGAATGTTATTGAGTTATTGAGTTATTAGCGAGACATCATCATTGCACACCGAACATGTCCATATGCTCAGATCCCCTCCTCAGCAAGTCTCGAAGTGTCCAGCGACTCACGACTCCAGTTCTGTGTTGGTTGATTAGTCTTCTTACACGCCCACTAAGTTTCTCGTTTCTGGTTGTGCCCATCTTAACTCCTGACTCTTTCATCCGAAGGAGTGATGTGGACTCATTGTTGTCGAAATCGTGTGTCTTTCCCACATCCCGAAGAGCATTGATGATGTCTGCCCGATCCACTGGTTGACCGTCCTCAACAATAGTGCAGCCAGACAACCTGTCCGCTCTTTCATTTCCCCGCACTCCCGTATGTCCTGGAACGTGATCAAAGGTGATCTTACGTATTTTTGACTTCTGCAACGACTCCACTTTTGTATCATGCTCCGAATGTTACAGCCTCGGACAATCTAGAATGTTACAACCACCGACATCATTATCATCATCATCATAGCCACCAGCACCAGCTTAATAATTGTGATCATCAGGAGGATTACCATAGATGCTACCTACTTTATGTTCAAACCTCTAATTGCAGTAATAGCATGACTGCGACAACATACACCATTAATGTAACCACACTCATCAGCATTATTTTGAATAACGTCATGTTTCATATAGTAAAAGTAATGTACCCCTGTCACGCCAAGTGGCGTATAGGGAATATGGTGTTAGTGAACATACATTTTACAGACCATCGGCACATGAGTTTTGGGGTAATGTGGTCGGGATTACACCCATGCCGCTTTACTTTCCCAGGAAAAAAAAACGGTACTCATTAAAGGCTGGGTGAACCGGAGACGTCGGTTGGGATCGAACCCTACCTCTTATCCTTTGTAGTCTAGTTCACTAACCACTGAGCAATTGCGACTCTCTTGTTTCATATACTATAAACAAAACGTCAACACAACTACCGTATAAATCAACACTATATTCATGACACATTACCGCACTACGTCCCTCATTTTCAACATTATCAGGATACCTATCAATGCAACAAAATGAACATCAACTTAGTCATCATGTGCAGCAATGCCTACGCCATCTCTATGATAATGATAGACCTTTAATTTAAAGAACAAGCATGTGAGACAGTTGTGATCTTATTGTAAAGTTATAAAGTAAATTATTTCAATAAGAATTAATTTAACATTTTAGTTTAGGAATGGGGTTGTAATCTATCTATCTATTGACCTTTCGAGCCGTAACCGGCCCATAGGGCGTAGACCAAGATACACCTTCTCCTATATGAATTTTTGTTCTAGCAGTTTTCTTTTAAAGATATTTTATCAAATCTCGCCATCTGTCTCTGTTCTGTGCAAGCAGTTCTATCTCATTGAGGGAGCCGATTCCTGCTGCTCTTGCCTCTCTCATCAATGTTCTTCTCAGTGTCTCCCTGGGTCTTCCTCTTTTTCTTTTACCTGTTGTGTCCCATATGAGGGCTTGCTTTGCTATTCGATTATTATCTCTTCTCATCACATGTCCAACGTATGACCATCGTCTTTTCTTTATTACTGAAGATATTAGTGGTTGATTGGCGATTTCTCTAATTTCCTCGTTTGTTTTGAATTCGTTCCATTCTATACCAAGTATTTTCCTTAGACATTTATTTTCGAATGCGTTCAACTTTGTTTCTATATCTCTTGTTGTTTTCCAGCTTTCACACGCATACGTAAGGGTTGATAGTACATTTGATTTGAATAGCCTAAGTTTTGTGTTTGTGCTAATGAGTTTTGATTTCCACAACTTTTCAAGGCTTCTGAAAGACATTGCTGCTTTAGCCAGTCTGATTCTAATTTCTTTGCTCGTATCCCCTTCTCGATCAATGTGACTTCCAAGATAGATGAAGTGATCGATCTCTTCTACTGGGTTGTAATGGTTGGTGGTAAAGTTTAGCAGTGTAGTTGGAGGTGTTGTTTTGGATGTGGGTCAGCGATCAAGGTTAGAGGTTAAGGTTCAAGAAAATGGCTACGGCTAAGAGACGTGTTCTGGGCAAAGGTTTGAACTGCCGAGTCTAGGGCTTAAGACTGGGTTTAAGTGTGTTTTGTGCGGATAGGGAGAGAAATGAAATTAAATATGGAGAATCGAGGTCTAAGGGAATTAATTGATTTTTATTTTAATTTCCAGGACGCCGTTATCACGTTATTAGTAAAATGACGTTCAAAATGGCAGTTGCTGACCTTCTCTTTAATTAATTGAAGCTAATCATAATATATGGATTAGATATGGATATCAAAAAGACTAAAACTATGATCATAAAGAAAGATAATGCTCAAAACATACAAGTGGATATCAAAATTGAAGGAATAGACCTGGAGACAGTTCAGAGTTACAACTACCTTGCACAAACTATAACCAGTGATGAATAATGTAAAAAGGAAATAAACAAAAGAGTAGGAATGACAACATGTAATTTTAATGCTTTGAAAAATATAGTAACATCAAAACAAATAACAGCAGGGCTAAAACAAAGAATAGAAAATGGTATATCTTCTCGACATTCCTGTATGGTGGATAAACATGGGCATTAGACAACAAAAGAGAACTGAAAATTGGACTGTTTGAAATGTAGATTAATAGAACAATATAAAAAAATTGGATGGAAAGAAAAGAAAACAAACGATGAAGTCTTAAAACAATTTAAAATGTAAAAAGAAATACTAAAATCAATTAAAATAAGACAAATGAGATTTTTGGGGGATGTTAAAAGACACAACAGCCTATTGATAGCAATCTTGGAAGGTAAAATACAAGGTAAAAGAGGCAGTGGAAGACCAAGACTAACATAGACGAGTAACTTCAAAAGATGGAGAAATCCTGCCATGACAACCTGCACTATCAAAGCAAGAAACAGAGTGTGGAATGGCGCTCCATGGTAGCCAACCTTCGATGCGAAGACATCAGTCAATGTGTCCCAGGACACATTAAAGATCTTTATAATGATGAACGAACAGAAGTAAATATTAAGGATAATGTAAAAAGGATCATAAATACTCCAAAAAGAAGTGGAAAACGGGTTGCGCAATATGAAAGCAGGAAAAGCTCCTGGACCAGATAATATAACTAAAGAAGAGATTGAAGCCATGAGTGATTTTGGAATAGAAATAATAACAAAAATATTGAATGGTATCTACAACAGCGGATATATACCAGACGACATGCTCAAATCAATATTCATAGCCCTAGCAAAGAAATCGGGTGCGATTGAATGTGATGATCATCGCATAATAAGCCTTATGAGTCACATGACTAAGATATTACTAAGAATCATCATGTGAGGAATGTGAAACATAATCAGTCCAGAAATTAGCGATGAACAGTGTGGTTTTGTTGGAGGTAAAGGAATGAGCAGTGCTATATATCATATGATCTTTAGTAGAAAAAGTCATAGAGGTGAAAACAGATCTATACCTATTTTTCATAGATTACACCAAGGCATTTGACAAAGTAAAGCACCGAGAAATAATCAAAATTTTAGAAAGCATAAACATAGACAGCAAAGATCTATGAATAATAAATTTTGTGTACTGGCAACAAACAGCGGCCATAAGAACTGGAAACCAAGTGGGAATATTTCAAAATATAAAACAGTGTTAGACAAGGTTGTGTGCTGTCACCAGATTTGTTTAATATTTATAGTGAGATTATTTTAAGATCCATAAGGGACATGCCTGGGATAACAATTGGAGGTAATAATATAAATAATCTAAGGTATGCTGATGATACAGTCTTAATCGCTAAGTTAAAATGAGTTACAAGAAATGTTTGATATTATAGTGAAAGAAAGCAAAAATCAAGGACTCAGTCTTAATACAAAAAAGACAGAGGTAATGGTAACAACAAAGAAAAATACATCACCTCAGTGCAAAATAAAGACAAGTGGAACAATATTAAAAGAGGTAAATGAATTTAAATATTTGGAAATTTGTTAACCTCAGACGGAAGATGTACAAAAGAGGTGAGATACAGAATGGCTCAGGCAAAGGCAGCTTTCCAAAAAATGAGGAAGATACTATGCAATCCATTTTTGACAATAGAAACAAGAAAAAGAGTTCTTAAATGTTATGTAGAACCAGTCTTAACATATGGATGTGAATCATGGACAATAACACAACAGACATGAAAATCACTGGAGCCTGTAGAAATGTGGTTTTACAGATGAATGCCGAGAATATCATGGACAGCTAAGAAGAATAATGAAAACGTTCTGAAAGAGGTCAAAGCAAAAAGAGAGCTAATTTCCAATATTAGGAAGAAACAATCATCATTTTTTGGCCATGCAATAAGAAGAGAATAACTTGAATATATTGCAACATCTGGAAAAAATTGAGGGACGAAATGATAGGGGGAAGCAAAGAGAAAAAAATAACAGACAGCTTAAGAGAATGGGGTGTCCGGTTAGCGCAATCGATAGGCGGTTGGCTTACCACGGCAACAGCCGGGGTTCGTTCCCTGGCGAGGACACCTGGGTTTTACTAATTCCCTAAAAATTAGTGGGAGCCGCGATAGCTCAGTGGTTAGTGAACTGGACTACTACGGACAAGAGGTAGGGTTCGATCCCAACCGACGGCTCCGGGTTCACCCAGCCTTAAATGGGTACCGGATTTTTTCTGGGAAAGTAAAGCAGCACGGGCGTAATACCGACCACATTACCCCAAAAATCATGTGCTGAAGGTCTGTAAAATATAGGGTCACTAACACCATATTTCCCTATACGCCGCCACTTGGCGTGACGGGGGGTACTTTACTTTTTGTACTTTTTAAGAGAATGGCTTGGTAAAAGGTAAACAAAAGAAATGATAAATGCCCTTGTGGAGATCGAAAGCTGTGGAGAGACATGGTCACCTACGCCAGCAGATCCGGTACTTGATGATGATGAGCTTTTATCTACTGTTTATATACTATTTAGAATTAGTTAAACTTGTTACTTCACTGCTGGCAGCTTTTTCTCCGTTTACACACGAATTAGCCTATTGGACAATTTCAAAACATTACAGTTTTGTTCATACTGGGAATAACGTAGCACAAGGGAGATCATTCTTGTCTCGCCATCAAGACAACTAATTATATTAGAGTTGAATCCCTCGAAAAAGGCAAAAAATTAGCACGGAGCTTATTTAATATATTGGTCAGAATAAAAGCTACCATGTCAACATTCGTTGCGTTGGGCTTCCTCCTTGGAACTCATGACAAATTCCATCAACCTTTATGAGGAAAAACACTTGTAAAATTATGATAGATATCTGTAGAACATTCAGAACAAGCATAAGGTGCGATCGAATTTGATAAGAAAAAAAAAGAGGAATTTGAAAAAAATGGTGATAATTTATGACATAAATTAATCGTGACCATTGTGGTGTTGTATTTCTCATTGATATGTTAACATAATTAACAATTAAAGAATCTACACAACAAAATAACACTTAACGGTTACCACGAAAGTTTAACAACAGCCAGCTATCAACCGACAGCAAAGAGAAACAAAATGTAATAAAGTGTTGTATGTGTGATTTGTGTTCTCTATGTTCTATATTCTACTTTATTTTCCGTGAATTCAAGTGAATTTCTACTTCTTTCGTCTTTCTTCTTTTCTTCTTTCCGTTCTCATTTGGCTTTCAGAGTCTAGTCAAAAGTTTTGCTCTTCTGATGTCCTCACCTGCTCTTATATTTCCAAGTGCCTCTAAAGTCACATCCATCCATTATTTTCGCTGTCAGCCCTTGCATCTGGTGTTGTTTTACACGTTTGTTGATGACTTGTGCTTTTTTGTGTTCTTTACGTCTTAATGCGAAGTTAAACAGTTATGTCTTTTGTTTCATGTTTTCGATTACCCGTATTGCTCACAGATATTTTTCCTATTTGTTCACTTCTGGAATGTTTCAGATTCCCTGGTGGTTATATTTTAAAATTGTTCTCGATTCTAACATTTAGGTCTAATTTTGGTAGCAGAATGTTGGAATGTAAATTGTAATGTGAAATGCTATTTTTGCCTTGAGTTATTTTCTTTTGGCACATCAGTAGTGCCATATATCTGATAACTTGGTCAGTTTTGATTCATCTAGATTCTGCTTCTTCCGCTTATAGAATTGAGCATCATCATCATCAAGTACTGGGCCTGCTGGCGTAGGTGATCATGTCTCTCCACAACTTTCAATCACGGCAATTATTTATCCTTTCTGTTGTTGACCTTCTGCCAAGCCATTCTCTTAAGCTGTCTGGTATCTTTTCTCTTTGCTTCCCTTTATCTCTTCGTCCCTCAATTTTCCTAGTTGTCACAATATATTCCATCAGTTCTCTTCTCATTACACGGCCAAAAAATGATGATAGATTTGTCCTAATATTGGAAATTAGCTGTCATTTTGCTTTGGGGTTAAGGCAAAGGAATGCAAATGAATGCATAAAAATGCGAAGCTGCAGTAAAGCTGAATATGAGGGAAACTTGAAAAAATAAAATAAAAACCATACCATTTTTTTCAATTTTTTTTTTCAATTTTCCCTTTTTATTTTGGCCTCATTCAGAACGTTTTCATTACTCTTCTTAGCTGTCCATGGTTTTCTCAACATTTTTCTGTAAAACCACACTTCTACAGACTCCAATGATTTTCTTTGTCTGTTGTTCTATTGTCCATGATTCACATCCATATGTTAAGACGAGCTCTACAATACATTTAAGAACTCTTTTTTTTGTTTCTATTGTAAAAAAATGGCGAATTTAGCAGACATGCGAAAACATAATCAGTGTGGGTATTTCTCAGAATTATTCAAAATAAATCTGATCATGGCGTTCACTGCTATTTCATACGTCGTCAACAATTGGCATATCGATAACATCCTAGTCTGTTGACAATAAAGGAAATATTCCACGCTAATCTAAGCCAACAATTCGATTAATCTGCTTCATGACAATAAAGTCTATATTCAAAACTGCAGAAACATCTGTAACTGTTACGCCTACCACGTGATCATATCAACAACAATAATAATACACAATTAACTTGGAAGACTAGTCAAAATGTCAACACAGACGTGATCAAAAGCTCAATGATTAACTGAATCTTCCTTTTAAAAAAACATGCCTAAATACCCTCACGGTAAATACATCATTTTTTTGTATTAAAATATAAGCATTTGTCAATATTTTTGATAAATGAATATTAGTGCTTTCAGCGATTACTGAAAGTTACATGTATTGGTGGAGAACTAAAACTCTACCTGTTTATTATAGTCAAAATTAATTAAAATCATTTGTATCCTTTCAGCGAAATCTATGAAAAATTCAGCAAATTTTCCTTTACAAAGTTGCCACACTGATGACATGGACATATTGTTCCTGTATTATATGAGAAAGGATGGATATGGCGAATATTATAGCGATATGTTTATCAAGCATCTGTTAAGCTTTCCCCACAACAAGTCAACACCTCGAGTTTTGTCCGCTGGAGTCTACGACTGGTACTCAGTCAACAATCCCCACGTTAACGTCAGCTCTTGGTATCTTAACAATTCTGACAAGTTCGAAACGTATGGATACAATGACAATGAAGGCGAGCTCCAGAGTTATAACAACATCAATGAAACCATCGAACTAAAAGTCAAGTTTGTCCAACATTTGTTTTCTGAGATGGGCGGAGTCAGGGAAAACGTCACCAGACTTGCTGTTATATTTCTCGATGGATATGATTTGTCATTTGACGAAAGGCGAACAGTGCCACACATTTTACAACAGCTAAACACGGACATAAAGGTATTTGCTATGGTGATGGGTGTTAGGCATGAAGACGAAATTGTTCATCTCAAGGACACACTTCTTGTGGATATCTTCGCGTCATCTCCTCAAAAACACTTGCTTGCTCTAGCAATGTGTAGCCAGTGTCTGCAAGGATGGTGGAAGCTCGATCATAGTGTCGGAGTTGAGTCAACGTCTTGCTATAAGATGTTGAAGTCCGACGAAGGGAAGGACAGTTATGAAACATCAATCTCTACTTGCTGGGATGTTGAAGATTCTAATTTGGTAACAGTTGAAAGTATAAAAGAGTTGAACTATTTACAAAGAATGATATATTCACATTTACATCAGCAGAGAAATCACAGTGAATTGCATTTTGCTCCTCAATTTTTTATTGGTCTGAAAAGGAGCAATGTTACCATTAACAGGAGATTCATTTGGCACTTGCATCAGCATTATGTAAGTCGTCCTCTAGTAGTTAATAATTGGCTGCCTGGTAAGCCTTCCGGTGGTTATAACAATGAATGTGCGGTGTGGCAGTTTGATTGGAGCAAAGATATGAGCAATGTCTCTAACATCTCCAGAGATGAAGGTGATTTTGTTGATGGATGGATAGATGTTGATTGCGGGTTTAAAAGTTCATTCATTTTGTGTGAGGCTTCTATGACTCGAGAAACTCCGAACAACCAACTCATTAGAATAAAACCAGCCACGGATGAAAGTTTCACTCAAGCTTTAAATAATGGAGGTTTTGTGAAATATAGAAACAATATTGTGTCAGTCTCGGTCAGCGTTGATAACAAAGATTTTCGCATTTTTCTGCAACAAACTGAGTATGACTTATTTCCTACTTTTGACTGCGGTGATGACACAGTGAGCTCAAGATACATGTCCTACACTTGGGTTTGCGACTTTGAACTTGATTGTAGCAACGGTCGCGATGAAGATTTTTGCTGGGAGGGAGAATATGAAAAGTGGGAAGCCGAAAAAATGCATTGTAATGGGATCCCATGTTCTGACGGTTCATGTTTGTTATTGCAGTGGGTTAATGATGGTGAGGTTGACTGTCCTAATTGTGATTGTAGTCCTGGAGAAGAATTCAGTGATGAAAACAACGAGGCCCTTCACAAATATATGAAGAGAAACGAGACATGTGCCTTCATTTGTAATGATGATAAATGTGTTCACTTCTCTCAGCTTAACGATGGACACGTTGATTGTACTGGATCGGAGGGACCCTTGGACGAGACTATAGGGAAACTGGAAACAGCGGACACTTGTCACAACCAACATGGACATAGAATATGGGCCCCAAGGTGTGTCTATGTCATAGACAGGTACAGAGCTGTTCTTGGATGCAGGGACATGTCCCACCTAAGCAACTGTACAGATTTCGAATGCCCAGTTGGATATGTTAAATGTCCGAGCACATACTGCATCCCTCAACATTATGTCCTTGATAAGATACACGACTGTCCTACAGGAGAAGATGAACAAATTGACATTATTAACCCCTGTACAGGAAACTTTGCCTGCTGGGATAGTAAAATATGTCTACACCCTGATTTAGTCTGTAACAGACATCCTGACTGCCCCAAAAAAGACGACGAAGTAGATTGCAGTTTGAATTGCGCTGCAGGTTTCCGTTGTGTGTCAGGGACAGTTACCGTATCCAGCGACAATAAATCAGTTTCTCCAGCCACATTTCCTACATTTCCAACAAAAACAAAATATGTGGACTCTTCCAGATTGGATCTTTCTGCTACAAAATTTGAGGGGGTAAAGTTACCGGTGGATGTTGTTGTCCTCAAGTTTTCAAATTGTAATTTAAGTTTAATAAACATTGACTCTTTCCGTTCGCTATATTATCTTCAAGAAGTAGACTTTAGCTACAACCAACTCCAGATAATCGATGACAGAGAAAATCTATTTGCTGAATCTAGAAGCATTCGACGTCTGAATTTCTCCCATAATAGAGAGCTCGTGTTTGTGAAATTGGAATTTCCTCTTCTAGAAATATTGGATCTCTCCCATACCAGTCTGACCTATATCGAGAACTCTTTTTTTGAAGACCTTCCATTGCTTAAATATTTGGACTTGAGTTTTACGGTTATCACAAGTTTTCATAAAAATGTATTTCCTTCTCGCCTGAACTTACAGACTCTAGATTTACGTGGACTAAAAGTGGATCTTTTCTTTGAAGATTTCTTTAATGGTCTCACTATTAACAAACAATTGTTCACTGACAGTTATGAGATGTGTTGTCCACAGATCCGAGGAAACAACATCCCTGACTACAAATGCCATTCCCCTACAAACGCCATTTCTTCTTGTTTTGATCTCATTGGGACCTATGTTCAACGAGTTCTTCTTTGGGTGGTTGCGATTCTTGCAGTTTCTGGTAACGTGTCAGTTATTGTCTATCGCGTAATCTGGGCAGGACATCTCTTAGAACAGGTTATGGCCTGTTTGTGACAAGCTTAGGTATATCTGACTTTATTATGGGAGTCTATCTGTTCATTATTACTGGAGCCGACTACTATTATCGTGGCACTTATGTTGTGTATGACAAGACCTGGAGAGAAAGTGTTATTTGCCAACTTGCTGGCTTTCTGGCTACTCTCTCTGGTGAAACGTCATTATTTTTAATTTTTCTCATTACTCTGGACAGATTTTTAATAATGAAGTTTCCGTTTGGTCAAGTTAAGTTTTCAAAACTGCGTAACATATTTGCTTTGTTGTTGTCTTGGACCATAGCTTCTCTTCTAGCAATGGCATCACTAGTATTTAGGTTTGAAACAAACTCTTCTAACGCAATGTGTATTGGCTTACCTTTGACATCGAAACGCATCAAAGGCTGGGAGTTCTCATTTGGCATGTTCGTTGTGCTCAACACTTGTGTCTGTTTTGTTCTCGCCTTCGGTCAAAGAGCCATTTACCGTGCCATGTCAGAGAACAGAATAAGTGGGACAGCGATAAACACGTCTTCCCGGAGAGCGGAAGATATAATTGTTGCCAAACAGCTGTCTCTGGTGGCTCTGTTTAATTTCTTGTGCTGGTTCCCTATAGGTTTCATGGGTTTATTGTCTCTTGTCGGACATGAGACAAGTAACGAGGTTTTCGCCTGGACAACGGTTATCGTCCTTCCTATAAACGCTGCAGCAAATCCATTTCTGTACACGATCCCTGTTCTCATTGACAAGTGGAGGAAATTTAGGTTTAGTGGCTAAAAGGCTCTCTAAATGTAAAAGATCTTTTATGTGGCTCTTTCAGTCCATAAATCTTTAAGATCTTCTGAGTCCACAAGCCCATGTAGATTCTCAAATACGCAATATAATTTTTAGATGTTTACCACCTTAAGTGGTTTCATGATGATTTGAATATCCTTATACCAAAACACCTTAAAGTGCCACTAGTCGTTCACACATTTGTTGGTTCCGAGATCTTTATCTTGCGCAACAATAATTGAAAAAAAAAAAAAAAAAAACGTTTGGAACATTCCTTCAAAATAAGATAGTTCCGCCAGGCAGATGCAAAGGGTCCGAGCATACTCACCGGTAAGGTGTACTGTCTACTTTATACTGTTCCTGAAACTTTATTGATGCCCATTCACTAACGTATAGCAATGGTGGAATGTAGAAAGTGCAGCACTTCCGACTTGTAGTGGATTGTATCATATTCTCCGTTTTTATGACCGGGTAAAGTATGAGGTTACCAAAGAAAATTCTCAAGACCTACAATTAAATATCACAGTTGAGGGAATACACCTGGAGGCAGTCCATAGTTACAACTACCTGGGACATACTATAACCAATGATAGAAAATGCAAAACTGAAATAAATAAAATAATAGGTATGCCAACAAGTAATTTTAATGCCATGAAAAATATACTAACAACAAAACAAATATCAACAGGGCTGAAACTAAGAATGGCAAAATGTTACATCTTCTCAATATTCCTGTATGGTGCGGAAACATGGACATTAGATAAGAAAACAGAACAGAAAAGTGAAGCCTTTGAAATGTGAATTTATGGAAGAATAGGTAGAATTGGATGGAAACAAAAGAAAACAAACGATGAAGTTTTAAAACAACTGAAAATACAAAGAGAACTACTAAATACAATTAAGACAAGACAAATGCAATTTTTGGGGCATGTTAAATGACACAGCAGCCTACTAAAAGTAATATTGGAAGGAAAAATACAAGGTAAAAGAGGCAGAGGCAGACTAAGACTAACATGGACGAGTAACATCAAAAGATGGTCAAGTCAATCTATGATAGCCTGCACCATCAAAGCAAGAAACAGAGTCGAATGGCGATCCATGGTAGCCAACCTTCGTTGCGGAGAAGGCACACGATGATGATGAAAGTATGAGTCTCCGTGATGTGGTAAAAGTACTTTTCTCAGTGAAAAGCTTGACCATCTTCGTTGTCTAGCTATACTATCCCATATGACGTAAACTATTACTTCCTCCAATATCTAGTTTATTATCATAAGATCTCTACATTTCATGACATATATTCTAAAGTCATTTCTCTGCACTGATCTCATTTTGTTAGAATATATTTTAAAGTAACGTACTTCCAGGAGACAAATAATAATAAATAAATATTATTGTAATGGAAAACTTCCGAGGCAATAAAATAGGGAGTCATAGAAGGAAGAGGTATGTGTAAACACAGACCTCTTCCTTCTATGATAACGTACTTCCAGATGAGCAAGTATTTGTCATTCAATAAAATACGGAGTCATAAAGGAAGAGGTATGTGTAAACACAGACCTCTTCCTTCTATGATAACGTACTTCCAGATGAGCAAGTATTTGTCATTCAGAGATTAATCAATATCAGAACGATCAAATCGATGGTTATAAATAGTCAACTTATAATGAGTCTAGTCTACTTATAATGAGTCTAGTCAACTTCTTGAAAGTTAGCAGTGAACCACAAGTACACCAATTATAAACTTCACTTAAAGTTCAAAGTTCTTTTGTTATAAACACAACGTATAATTTGTCAGAAATCGTTATAGTTAATGTAATTAAGTCATATTCAAAGATCATTCTTTGTAAAATCTATATCATCATCATCATGATTAAGTGCCATCTCCGCAACGAAGGTTGACAACCATGGAGTGCCATTCTGCTCTGTCTCTTGCTTTGATGGTGCAATTTGTCATAGGCTGGTTTGTCCATCCTTTGTTGTTACTCGTCCATGCTAGTCTGTTGTGTCTTTTAACATGACCCAAAAATCGCATTTGTCTTCTTTGAATTGTGTTTAGTAGTTATATTTTCATTTTTAGTTGTTTTAAGACTTCATCGTTTGTTTTCTTTTCCTTCCATCCAATTCTACCTGTTCTTATATATATATCCACATTTCAAAGGCTTCAATTCTCTGTTCTGTTTTTTTTTGTCTAATATCCATGTTTCTGCACCATATAGGAATATTGAGAAGACATATCTAAAATCTATATACTCTTCATTTTATTTGTCTCCAATACGGGATCTTATTAAATTGAATGTGAGGTAACAGGTTATTAATTCTTTATCTGCAAGATCCATATCAAGGAGTCCATGATAATAATCAAGCAATGATTTCTAACAAGATACATCCGTATTCCGACAAGCATCATCATCATTATGTGCCATACAGGTTGGCGTTGGCAATCATGTCCTTCCACAATCTTCTATCTGCTGTGCATCGTATCAGTTCTGTTGTTGACTGTTTTTCATGCCATGACACCAAACTATCCAGTATTTTCTCTCTTTGTCGTCCGCTATCTCTTTTTCCTTTTATTCTGCCAGTTGTAACCAAGTATTCCAACTTTCCTCTTCTCACGATGTGCCCAAAACATGTTTATTGCTTCTTTCTGATGTTTTTTAAGAGCTCCCCTTTTTGTGTTGGCCTCTTGAGAACTTCCTCATTCGTCTTTTTAGCTGTCCAGGGAACTTTCAACATTCTTCTGAGAAATCCAATCTTTGTGGCCTCTAATAATCGTCTATTCATTTGTTTGTATGTTGTCCATGATTCGCTTCCATAGGTCAGAATTGGTTCTATATATCATCGATGAACTCTCTTTCTCATTTCTATTGACATAGATTTGTTGCGTAAGATATTTTTTTATTTTCTGAAATGCTATTTTGGCCTGAGCTATTCTGCTTTTTATTTCTGTGTTGTATCTTCCATCTGATGTTATCACTGTGCCCAAGTATTTCAAACTTTACACTTGTTTCAGATTTGTCTTGTTTATTTTTATGCTGCATGATGGTGATGATTGTTTCTTCAATATAACCATTACTTCTGTTTTCTTACTATTCAGACTGAGACCTTTCTTGTTGCTTTTTAAACTATTATATATATATATATATATATATATATATATATATATATATATATATATAATTTATTGTAGCTATTCTCTGTCTCTGCTATTAAGACTGTGTCATCCGCATATCATAAATTATTTATGTTGTGACCGTTGACTTCAATTCCTTTTTTGTCTACTATTGATCTCATAATATGTTCGCTGTAAAGTGAAAACAAATCCGGTGACAGAACACAGCCTTGTTTGACGCCTTGTTTTATACATTGAAATTGTCCTGTTTGGTTGTTAATTCGTATAGCTGTTGTTTGTTGCCAGTTCATGTTTTTTATGATTCGCAGATCATTGCCATCAATGTTTAATTTCTCCAGCATATTTATTATTTCCATATCATTTACTTTGTCAAATGCTTTCGTGTAGTCAGCGCCCGTGCGCTGCCGGCCCGAAAGGGGAGCAAAGAATAGCGGCGCTGTACCCTACCAGGCATGTTCGTAAGAGGCGAGAAAGGAGGGTTGGGCATGGGACTGGCTATACCATACTGTAAAATAAATAAGCAGAAAAAACTTCACATATTTCAACACAAAAGAATACACAAAGCTAAATGGGTGTCACCAGATCATATAACGGAAAATCAAATTGATCACTTATGTATTAATAATAAATTTAAGTCATACTTACAGGATGTAAAAGTATATAGAGGGGCAGATGTAGCTTCTGATCATCATCTTCTGTTAGCCAAACTTAAAATTAAACTAAAAAGATATACTACAACGAATAAGGGTAGAAAGTATTTCAATCTAGGGTTTCTTAAAGAATAAGGAATTAAAGATAAATTTTCAGTCACAATATCAAACAAATACCAAGACCTCCAACAACTAGAAAATACAATAAATATAGAAGATCATTGGAAACAGGTAAAAAATATATGGAAAGAGACATGCGAAGAAACATTGGGGAAAAGAGAACGCCAGAATAAGGCATGGATGACAGCAGAGACCCTGGATAAAATTAAAGAAAGAAAGAACAAGAAAGCAGACATAAATAAAAGCAAAACAAGAAGTAATAAAGCCAAGACACAGGAAGCTTACACAGAGGTAAACAAAGAAGTGAGAAGATGCATTAAAAGGGATAAGAGGAAATATATAGATGAAATAGCTAAAGAGGCAGAAGAAGCAGCAAATAAAGGGAATATGAAAGAACTGTACAACAGCACAAAGAAATTAGGTGGAAAATACAAACAGATCAACGCCTTTATCAAAGGTAAGAAAGGAAATCTGCTTAGTAATATAAGGGAACAAATGGAGAGATGGAAAGAGCACTTTGAAGAACTTTTTAACAGACCCAGCTCCAATAATCCTCCAGATATTCTACCAGCAGAGGAAGAGTTACACGTTAACTGCGGAAAACCAAGCAAAGAAGAAATAATGAAAGCCATCAAACTATTAAAAGATGGTAAAGCCACAGGACCAGACGAAATTCCTTCGGAAGCCATCAAAGCGGATATTAACACCTCTACCAAGATGTTACCTAATCTATTAGATAAAATTTGGGAGAGGGAAGAAATACCTAAAGACTGAAAAAAGGTTATATGATCAAACTACCAAAGAAAGGAAGTTTACAGGAGTGCACAAATTACAGGGGAATTATGCTACTATCAGTGCCAGGAAAAATATTAGGCAGAATCATTCTGGAGAGACTAAAGGAGGCTATAGAGAAACACTTGAGAGATGAACAAGCAGGTTTTAGGAAGAACAGATCATGTGCTGATCAAATAACTACTTTACGTATAATAGTAAAACAAAGTTTAGAACTAAAATCCCAACTTTATATTGAATTCATAGATTACGAAAAGGCATTTGATAGTTTAGACAGAAGAATGCTTTGGAAGTTGCTGAGTCATTACGGAATCCCCATAAAGATTCTTAACCTGATAAAAACAATGTATGAAGGAACAAAATGTAGAGTGGTGCATGAAGGACAGCTTACAGAAGCATTTGAAATAAGAACAGGAGTACGGCAGGGATGCCTTCTGTCTCCATTTCTCTTTCTACTGGCCATAGATTGGATTATGAAAATAACTCAAAACATCAGAAATGGGATCCAGTGATCACTGAACTTGATGATTTAGACTTTGCTGATGACATAGCTCTCCTATCACACAGCCATCAACAGATGCAGGATAAAATGAATATATTAGATGAGAGATCACAACAGCTAGGACTAAAGATAAATAGAGATAAGACCAACATTATGAGAATTAATGCAATTGGCAATAACCAAATAAAACTAGGAGAAATACCTCTACTAGACGTACAATCTTACATATATCTGGACAGTAATATAGATAAAGAGGGAGGAACAGAAAATGATACCAAAATAAGAATATCAAAAGCAAGAGGAGCTTTCATTGCACTGGGAAACATATGGAAATCCAAAGAAATTAGGCTAAATACAAAAATAAAAATTTTCAACTCAAATGTTAAGTCGGTCCTATTATATGGCTGTGAAACATGGAGAATAACACAATTGACAATCACGAAGGTACATACTTTCATTAATGGATGCTTACGCAGAATAAAGGGATGGAAATGGCTGGACAAAGTCACTAACGTGGAATTATGGAAATGTACCGGTCAAATACCAGTGGATAAAGAGATACAGCGTAGACGATGGCGATGGATAGGACACATACTACGGAAGCCAATTGAGAGTATTACACAACAGGCCCTTTTTTTAAAATCCCCAGGGGAAAAGACAAAGAGGAAGACCAAGGAATTCTTGGAGAAGACAGATCGAAGCAGAGATGAAGATGATGGGGAAGACATGGAATGATCTTAAAAGAATTGCAAAAAACAGAACGACTTGGAAAGTGTTTGTTGAAGACCTATGCTCCACTGGGAGCTAGAAAGGTAGAAGATAAAGCACATATATAGATCTTTCTTTACCTCTATAGATCGTTCTATCAATGTTCTTAAGATGTATTTTGCATTATTGGTGCCCTTTCCTTCCACAAATCCACATTGTTCCTCACTTATTTCTGGTTTTATTTTGTTCCTTACACGTCTCATGATTATTCTTAGTAATATTTTAGTCATATGACTCATGAGACTAATAGTGCTATGGTCTTCACAATCAGTGGCGCCTGACTTATTCGGTATGGCTACAAAGATATATTTTAATAGATCTTCAGGTATGTGTCCAGTGTTATATATGTCATTGAGTAATTTTGTTATGAAATGTACTCCCAGCTCCCCTAATGCATTTATCTCTTAGATTATTATATTGTCGGGACCTGGAGCTTTGCATCTTTGCATGTGTTGAATTGCGTCTTCCACTTCACTCTGCAATATTGGTGGTCCTGAGCAGTCAAATACCAGTGGATAAAGAAATACAGCGAAGACGACGCGGTGGATAGGATCCACACTGAGAAAACCAGCTGAGAGTATTGCACAACAGGCCTTTTTTTGGAATCCCCAGGGGATAAGACAAAGAGGAAGACCAAGAATTTCTTGAAGAAGAAAGACACATCAGAGATGACGATGATGTGGAAGATATGGAATGATCTTAAAAGAATGTCATGAAACAACGACTTGCAAAGGGTTTGTTGAAGCCCTATGCTCCACAGGGAGCTGAAAGGTAGATGAAGAAGATGCCATCAATCCAATTTGCTGAAAAAAACAATATCGCAGGACCGCCAACTAAGGCGAAGAAAAATCCCTTAAAGTGTCTATATCATAGAAAGAAAGAAAGAAACATTGCACGTATTAAAGAGGCAAGATGAAAAACACATAAAAGAATGTATACATCAATCAAACAATCGTGATCAAACAATCCTCATATATGACAACAGATTCACTGTGACAATTTCATTTTAGAATTACACCATCACACATCAAAGATTACATCAAACAGCCACAGTTTTCATCGCTAACGTGAGACGACTTAACAATCACATGGGACATGTTCTATTCAGCGCATAATAGAACAAAGAAGTATGTGTTAGCACTGGGAAAAATTGACAGACAAACAACAAAAGTAAAAAAAGAAGAACAATATATGGTCCGATGCGGGGTCGAACCCGTACTCCATGGCACCGTGCCTTGCCACGAGAAGCCGAACGCTTGGCACACTGTCACGCAGCTAACAAAAAAATTAGCTATTGTAGCAGTGTCTTACACGAAGGCGTTCTCAATGACTATAGCATAGGGTAACGATAGAACAAAGAAGAAAATTAGCTATTGTAGCTAGGAAGTATGTAGAAGTTTCTAGGCGCGGTGCCAGGGAGTACGGGTTCGATCCCGCTTCGGACCATATATTGTTCTTCGTTTTTTTCTGTTGTTGTTTGTCTGTCAATTTTTCCCAGTGCTAACACATACTTTTTTCTTCTATTATTCCCTGTTATCGTCTCGGAAGTTCCCTATATAATAAGATTTATTTATTATTATTTGTATCCAGTATATAACCCCTGGAAACTACTATTTGTTCTGTTTCGTCCAATAAATGTTTGTCTGCAACACAAGTATTCAGCCCTACTGGGAGATACTTGCATTAATAGGAAAGTACAAATATGCAATTTATTTCCGGTCTGTGATCGTTACCCTATGCTATAGTCATTGAGAACGCCTTCGTGTAAGACACTGCTACAATAGCTACATTTTTAAGTTAGTTGCCTGGCAGTGTGCCAAGCGTTCGGCTTCTCGTGGCAAGGCGCGGTGCCAGGGAGTACGGGTTCGATCCCGCTTCGGACCATATATTGTTCTTCGTTTTTTTCTGTTGTTGTTTGTCTGTCAATTTTTCCCAGTGCTAACACATACTTCTTTCTTCTATTATTCCATATTATCGCTTTTGAAGTTCCCTATATAATAATATTTATTTATTATTATTTGTATCCAGTATATAACCACTGGAAACTACTATTTGTTCTGTTTCATCCAATAAATGTTTGTCTACAACACAAGTATTCAACCCTACTAGGAGATAATTGCATTAATAGGAAAGTACAAATATACTATTTATTTCCGGTCTGTGATCGTTACACTATGCTATAGTCATTGAGAACGCCTTCGTGTAAGACACTGCTACAATAGCTAATTTTTTTAGTTAGCTGCGTGGCAGTGTGCCAAGCGTTCGGCTTCTCGTGGCAAGGCGCGGTGCCAGGGAGTACGGGTTCGATCCCGCTTCGGACCATATATTGTTCTTCGTTTTTTTCTGTTGTTGTTTGTCTGTCAATTTTTCCCAGTGCTAACACATACTTCTTTCTTCTATTATTCCCTATTATCGCTTTTGAAGTTCCCTATATAATAATATTTATTTATTATTATTTGTATCCAGTATATAACCACTGGAAACTACTATTTGTTCTGTTTCATCCAATAAATGTTTGTCTACAACACAAGAATTCAACCCTACTAGGAGATAATTGCATTAATAGGAAAGTACAAATATACTATTTATTTCCGGTCTGTGATCGTTACACTATGCTATAGTCATTGAGAACGCCTTCGTGTAAGACACTGCTACAATAGCTAATTTTTTTAGTTAGCTGCGTGGCAGTGTGCCAAGCGTTCGCCTTCTTGTGGCAAGAGGCGGTGCCAGGGAGTACGGGTTCGATCCCCTTCGGACCATATATTGTTCTTCGTTTTTTTCTGTTGTTGTTTGTCTGTCAATTTTTCCGAGTGCTAACACATACTTCTTTGTTCTATTATTCCCTATTATCGCTTTTGAAGTTCCCTATATAATAATATTTATTTATTATTATTTGTATCCAGTATATAACCCCTGGAAACTACTATTTGTTCTGTTTCGTCCAATAAATGTTTGTCTGCAACACAAGTATTCAGCCCTACTGGGAGATACTTGCATTAATAGGAAAGTACAAATATACAATTTATTTCCGGTCTGTGATCGTTACCCTATGCCTTAGTCATTGAGAACGCCTTCGTGTAAGACACTGCTACAATAGCTAATTTTTTTAGTTAGTTGCGTGGCAGTGTGCCAAGCGTTCGGCTTCTCGTGGCAAGGCGCAGTGCCAGGGAGTACGGGTTCGATCCCGCTTCGGACCATATATTGTTCTTCGTTTTTTTCTGATGTTGTTTGTCTGTCAATTTTTCCCAGTGCTAACACATACTTCTTTGTTCTATTATTCCCTATTATCGCCTCGAAAGTTCCCTATGTAATAATATTTATTTATTATTATTTCTATTCAGCACACCAGTCTTTTCTACTTAAGCATAAATATGTTATGCTTCACAACTTTGAATTTTCAGTAACAGGAACATATATTTATTTTAATTATCATCATCATCATCATCAAGTACCATGCCTGCTGACGTAGGTGGTCATGTCTCTCCACAGCTTTCAATAGCGACAGTTATTTATCATTTCTATTGTTGACCTTCCGACAAGCCATTCTCTTAAGCTTTCTGGTATCTTTTTCTCGCTGCTTCCCTCAGTCTCTTCGTCCCTCAAATTTCCCATTTATCACAATATATTCCAGCTTTTACCTTGAATGGCAAATATTGATGAGTGTTTCTTCCGAATTGTGGAAATTAGCTCTCTTTTTGCTTTGGCCTCTTTCAGAACGTTTTCATTGCTCTTCTTAGCTGTCCCTGGTATTCTCAACATTCTTCTGTAAAACCACATTTTTACAGACTCCACTGATTTTTTTGTTTGTTATGCTATTGCCATGTTTCATATCCATATGTTAAGACTTACTCTAAATAACATTTAATAGCTCTATTTCTGGCATATATTTTCAAAAATGGATTGCACAGTACTTTCATAATTTTTTTGAAAGCTGTATTGCCTGCCTTATTTATATTAAGAATTTAAAAAAAATAGACGTTAATGGGTATTCCAGTGGATTATCCTCCTTCGGTAGGGGACGTAATTTGCTACATGTGATACCAGATCGTCATCACGCTACAGTAAGCAAGGTAGAGGTAAGACATATTCTGGGAATAGAAGCTTGGAACGTTAGAATCATCCACTTCAAGTACCGGGCCTGCTGGCGTAGGTGATCATGTCTCTCCACAAATTGCGATCACGACAGTTATTTATCATTTCTGTTGTTGAAATTCTGCCAAGCCATACTCTTAAGCTGTCTGGTATTTTTTTCTCTTTGCTTCCCTCTATCTCTTCGTCCCTCAATTTTCCCAGTTGTTACAATATATTCCAGCTGTTCTCTTCTCATGACATGGTCAAAAGATTATGATTGTTTCTTCCTAATATTGGAATTTAGCTCTCTTTTTGCTTTAGTCTCTATTAGAACGTCTTCATTACTCTTCTTAGCTGTTCATGGTATTCTCAACAGTCTTCTGTAAAACCACATTTCTACTTCGCTTAGTTCTCTTTGTTATATTTTTATTGCTGTTTGTTCCCAGTATAAATTATGTATTAGTCATATGTCTGTGTCATCTAGATATATAACTTTTAGGCAGCCTATAAGTTGTTTGTTGTGTATTTTATCAAGAGCTTTGGTGTTGTCTGATGAGCAGTGGGAAATGTTAAAAGAATCAATGCTGCAAACATCAAAAAGCTCATACCACCAATGAGGAAAATTTCAAGAACGAAATATATGTCAGATGATATTTTACAGTTAATTGATACAAAAGGAAGAAATAAAACTTTAAAAAATGAGTATAAAGATAAAAAAAATTGTAATTAAATTCAATGCAGCAAAATAAGCATGGATAAAGCAGATATACAAATAGATTTAAATGCAATGAAAAAAAGAGGTCAAAGCTATCTGCAAATTAAAGAATTAACAGGAAGAAAAACGCAGTAAAAAAGTGAATGTTTAAGATCTAAGGAAGGAGAACTATTGATTGAACAAAGAAGCATAAGGGAACCGTGGACAGAGTACATTAAAGTTCTTTGTGGTGATGATGAACGAACAGACGTAAATATAACATTTAATGGGGAGGGACCAGAACTATTCAAAGAAGAAGTGGAAGACGCCTTGCACAATATGAAAGCAGGAAAAGTTCCTGGTCTAGATAATATAACTAAAGAAGGTATTAAAACCATGCTTAATCTTGGAATAGAAATAAATTTAAAAAACTGAATGATATCTACACAGCGTATATATATCATATGACCTATTAAAGTCAATATTCATAGCCCTAGAAAAACAATCGGGTGCGGTTTGAATGCTATGATCATTGCACAATAAGCCTTATGAATCACATGACAAGGATATTACTAAGAAGCATCATGTGATGAGCGCGAAACGAAATCAGTGACGGAATTAGTGATGAACAGTGTAGTTTTGATGGAGGCCTCAGGTTTAATGTCTTAAAATGTGAATTACAGCTTGCTAAGATAGAGCAAACTACCATTTACATATTAGAAGGCTAATGTATTCTCTCTCTTTAAAACGTAACTTTACTCTTATGCTAATTACTAGAGGATTAAATAGTATTTTTTTCATTGCAGAGACTTCAGAAAGACAATCAGCAAACTTTCCACTAGACGGATGTTCTACAGATGAGATGGACGTGTTGTGTCTGTATTTTAATAATAGAAGTGTAGCCGAGCTGAACTTATGTCAAATGTTTATTAATCATCTGCTCAGCTTTCCCAACAATAAGACAACTCCTAGAGTTCTCTTCGCTGGAGTCTACGACTGGTACTCTGTGAACAATCCAAACGTTAACGTCAGTTCTTGGAATCTTCATACATCACCAATGACTACACCTTACGGACACCACGACGTGTTAGCGATGTATCAGAATTATAAAAGCTTAAACGAAACCATTGAATTAAAAGTCAAATTTGTTCAACATTTGTTTTCTGAGATGGGCGGAGTCAGGGAAAACGTCACCCGTCTTGCTGTTATTTTTCTTAATGGTAAAAGTTTTTCATATGAGAAAAGGGTAACTGTACCATATGTTTTACAACAACAAGATACAGACATAAAGGTATTTATTGTGATGGAACATGTGAAGTACGAACATGAGATTATTCATCTAAGGGACACACTTCTTGTAGACAGATATGCATTCATTAATTATCAACATTTATTAGCTCTTGCATTATGTAACCAGTGCCTGGAAGGATGGTGGAAGTATGAACATAGTATCGGTGCTGAGTCAATATCTTGTTACTTAATGTTAGAGTCTACTAATGGAAGTAATGACAAAGAAGCGCGCTCAACTTGTCTGCGACTGAAAACTGCAAATTTGGTCTCAACTGAAAGTAGAGACGAGTTGACATTTTTACAAACTCGAATATATTCTTATTTTAATGAACTGAAAAACGTTAGGGAATTAAATAATTTTTCAGGAAATTTTTTTGTTGGTCTAAATAGAGATAATGCGAGCATTGCTAGAAGATTTGGCTGGAAGGTGTTTCGGAGACCAGCCTACCGTCCACTAATGGTCAATAATTGGTGGCCAGGTAAACCTTCTGGTGGGTCTAGCAATAAATGTGCAGTCTGGCAGTTTGACTGGAGTGTAGATTTAAATGTTGCCTCTAACGTTTCATCACATGGAGGTCATTTTATTGACGGATGGGTTGACGTTGATTGTTTGATGAAAAGTGACTTTATTTTGTGTGAGGCTTCTTTGTACCGTAGAGCTGAAGACAATGTTCCAATTATCATAAAACCAGCCTCGAAAAAAAGCTTTAATGAAGCATTAATTAGTCTAAGTTTTGTGAAATATAAAGGCAATATTGTGTCCATCTCGTTCAACTTTAACAGCCCAGATTTTCAAACATTTCTTAAACAAACAGGTTACGAGTTATTTCCCCTCTTTGATTGTGGAGTAGACTCATATAATCCAAGATATATATCGTATTCAAAGGTCTGTGACGAGTTGTATGATTGCAATAACTGGCGTGATGAGAATGCATGTTTTGATACAAATAGTGAAGACTTGGAGGAAAAAGACAGCAATGTTTGTACTGGGATACATTGCTGTGATGGGTCTTGTTTGTTACATCAGTGGGTTAATGATGGCGAAGTTGATTGTCTTGTTTGTGATTGTATCACGGGAGAAGTGTATAATGACGAAAGTGAAATCATAACCAAGCATCTGAAGAGAAACAGAGATTGCGCATTTATGTGTAACGATGATCAATGTATTGACTTCTCCCAACTTAACGATGGACACGATGACTGTACTGGATGGGAGGGACCCTTGGACGAGACTATAGGGAAACTGGAAACAGCGGACACTTGTTACAACCAACATGGACATAGAATATGGGCCCCCAGGTGTGTCTACGTCAGAGACAGGTACGGAGCTGTTCTAGGATGTAGAGATATGTCCCATCTAGAGAACTGTACGGACTTTCAGTGTCCAGTTGGATATGTTAAATGTCCGAGCACATACTGTATCCCTCAACATTATGTCCTTGATGAGAGACTAGATTGTCCTACCGGAGAAGACGAACAAATTACCAATGTTAGCCCTTGTACTGGAAACTTTGCCTGTTGGAATAGTAAAGTGTGTCTACATCCTGATCTTGTCTGTGACGGACACCTTGACTGTCCACATAAAGATGACGAAGAAGATTGTGACTCGAAGTGCTCAGAAGGTTTACGATGTGTGTCGGGTACAGTCACTGTGTCGAATTATAACAAATCGGTTCCACTGACGAAATTTTCTTTGTTCGGCTCGGAAACAAAATATTTCGACATATCTGGGGTGGATCTTTCTGTTATATCTTCTAAAAGTGTTCATTTACCAGTGTCAGTTATTGTAATTAAATTATCCAACTGCAAGTTAAAATCAGTGGATTTTAATTTGTTTAATTCTTTTGTATACCTTCAGGAAGTGGATATTAACTACAACAAGATAATCACGTTGACTGGCAGAGACATGTTGTTTTATGAATCTCAATCAATTCGTATCTTGAACGTATCCTACAATACAAAACTAGTGTCTGTAAAATTTCTGGAATTTCCTTTATTAGAAACACTAGACCTCTCTTACACGAGCCTGTCTCATCTCGATATAACTTTCCTGAACCATTTACCAATCTTGAAACATTTGAATTTAAGCTTTTCATATGTCGCGAGTTTCCACAAAAATATATTTCTTGCTAGTCTAAACTTACAGACACTAGATCTACGTGGGCTACCCGTGGACAATTTCTATGAAGATTTCTTTAACGGTCTCACTATCAGTCAACATCTGTACACGGACAGTTTTCAGATGTGTTGTCCACAGATCAAGGGAAACAACATCCCATACTATACGTGCCACGCTCCTGTAGAGGCCGTATCTTCATGTTTTGATCTGATAGGAGCCAATATCCAACTTGTTCTTTTCTGGGTTATAACAGTTCTTGTTGTTTTAGGGAATGTGGTTGTTGTTGTTTATCGTGTAATCTGGAATAGGCAATCTCTCGCCACAGATTATGAGCAATTTATTACACACTTGGGTATATCTGACTTCATTATGGGAGCTTATACGTCAGTCATTACTGGAGCAAACTATTACTACCGAGACAACTACATTCTGTACGACAAGATCTGGAGAGAAAGTAGTGCATGCAAGCTTGCCGGCTTCCTGTCTACACTTTCTAGTGAATCGTCATTATTCTTCACTTTCTTTATTACTCTGGACATACTTTTTATAAAGAAGTTTACATTTTGTCAAATTATTTTTTCAAAAATTGGCAGAATTCTTATTGTTATATTTTCATGGGTCACTGCTTGTCTCCTTGCACTGATACCAGTTGTACTCAGATTTGAAATAAATTCTTCTAACGCGATGTGCATAGGCTTACCTTTAACACCGACTCGTCTCTCAGGGTGGGAGTTCTCATTTGGTGTGTTCATTGTTCTTAATTTTTTTCTCTGTTTTCTACTTGGGTGCGGTTATATTGCCAGCTTTTGCTGCATGTCAGAAAACGGAATTAGTCAAACTGAGACAAAAACGTATCCATATATGTTGGAAGATAGAGTTGTGTACAAACAGACGTCCATGATAGCTCTTCTAAACTTTATCTATTGGGTTGCTATAGGACTCATGGTATTTTTAACTCTTCAAGGACATGAAATCAACAATGACGTTTACGCCTGGACAACGGTTATCGTCCTTCCTATAAAGTCTGCACTAAACCCAATTCTGATTATAATTCCTGCCCTTATGGTCAAGTGGGAAATGTTCAAGTCTGGAAAAATAATGAGGCAGTAAGTTATACAACAACAATTTATGTGTTTAAATAAAATTATACAAATAAATTCCTTCCGAGTTATCATTTTAATGGTATAAGAATAGCGCTTGTAACGAATGTTAGCGTTGTCTTCAACTTGAGTTTTGTTCCATCAAATTCTAATTGTTGTGAGCCGATACATTTGTTTAAATTGTCAAATATTGAGCAGTCTCGTAGAAAACATTCTCCAAATGTGATCTGTGGATTTTCTGATTGTGGGCATTTATTCAAATTCAGATTTCTGGTGTCTGTTGTGAGCTGAAATTTCGTACATGATTTTAGTCTACTATATATCCTGTTTTATTATGGCAAAAAAATGGATTAGGAATCAACAGATTACAAGACCTCAATCATAAAGAATATATCTAAAAGCAATAAAGGATGCAAACGTACAAAAAGAAATATAAGAATCAGTAACCAACAAATAAGTGGTACAATCATTATGTTTTCCTGAACGCTTATCACGCTACACCTAGTAGACCACTGTTGTAGAATGTCAGATTGATAAGAATTGTGCCTAAAATATCGGTACGTGTACGTACCTCCACATGCACAAACTGCTACCAAAGTCAGGAAAGATAACGCTAGAACATCCAGAGTTTGATGTTAGACTCTAAAGCTGAAGTCACTGGAAGGTGTCTCCACATATCTCTCAAACGAACGCAATCTTTGTTATGGTGGGATGAAAGTAAAGTCATTGATTATATACATTCGCCAGGTCCTGTCGATCTCTTCACAATAACGTATTTCTGTCAGTTCTATCAATTACAATATGTGATCTCTCTCTCTCTCTCTCTGCGATCAGGACTCAATCAGAGTAGGATTCCAGACTCCCACATGAAGTCAGCTGTCAGGTTAAGTGTGTTGATCGCCCCCACAGACAGAACATCAAAATTAGAGTCTGCCAGATCCACTCTGATTGAACACCAGTTAATACGTTGCACTGTGTTCTGCGCCAAATATATAATCTTACAGCAGCCAGACGCTTAGTAAAAAATAATAATGTCAAAGCCCCAAAGGAGTAGCATGGAGTTGGAAATGAGAAAATGAAGAAAAAAATTGTGGAAAGTTATGAAAACTTCTTAGAAAATGCTAGTCACGTTCTTATATATGTTGTGTTTAGATCTCTCAAAAATGTTGTATTCAGAGCTCTCATATATGTTGTGTTAGGCGCTCTCATATATACATTATGTTCAGAACTCTCATATATAAATTATGTTCAGAACTCTCATATATAAATTGTGTTCAGAGCTCACATATATAAATTATGTTCAAAGCTCTCATATATAAACTGTGTTCAGAGCTCTCATATATAAACTGTGTTCAGAGCTCTCATATATAAACTGTGTTCAGAGCTCTCATATATAAATTGTGTTCAGAGCTCTCTTATATAAATTGTGTTCAGAGCTCTCATATATAAATTGTGTTCGGAGCTCTAATAAATAAATTGTGTTCAGAGCTCGCATATATAAATTATGTTAAGAGCTCTCATATAAATGACGCAGTGGAAGTGTTCATACAAGAATGTGTTCCCAACAAATTTAACCTGCAACTTGAATTAATATTACATGTAAACTTTAAAAGGAAGTGACGTCAGTAAATGTGAATGAAACGAAAAAAGGGGTCGATGATGATGATCATCATGTGCCCTACCGGCTGGCGTAGAAGATCATGCCCTTCCACAATCTTCTATCTACAGTGCATCGTATCAGTTCTGTTGTTAATTGTTTTCCATGCCACGACACCAAGCTATCCAGTATTTTCTCTCTTTGTCGTCCGCGATATCTCTTTCCTTTTATTTTGCCAGTTGTAACCAAATATTCCAACTTTCCTCTTCTCATGTTGTGCCCGAAAAATGTTGATTGTTTCTTTATGATGTTTTTTTAGGAGCTGCCGTAGATGATAGACAGAACAAAAACAGGACTACTGGACATGATTGTAGGGAAAATAAGGATTTCATATGATTACTTTTTTTTACTCTTCATTTTTAATACAAACATTGATAACTTTAATTAGTTAATTAGTTAGTTAATTAATAATTGTTTTATTTAGTTAGTTTTCTTATGATTATTGTGATAGTGGTAATAATGGTAGCGAGCATGCTGACAATTTAATGTGCCTCTGTGGTCACTATTTTTTTGTTTAGGATATTGATGATATTTGTGGTATGTGATTGTGGCGGCCATTTCTGTAATTGCGGTGCTCGACATTCTATTTGTGAGTGTTATTTTAATAATGGGGATATTCACAAATTAACATAAAGGTAGGCTGGTACGCACATTTATGTGTTTGAGAAATGCGCTTGAAGTGAAAGAAGACACTACATACAGAGACGGAACAACAACCGGAATGGTTATTGAGTTATTTGTGGGTCATCATTGCACTCCGAACATGTCCATAGGTGCTCAGATCCCCTCCTCAGCAAGTCCCGCAGTGTCCAGCGACTGACGACTCCAGTTCTATGTTGGTTGATAAGTCTTCTTACACGGCCACTAAGTTTCTCATTTCTGGCTGTGCCCATTTGTAACTCCCATTTCCATCATCCAAAGAAGTGACGTGGATCTGTGTTTGTCGAAGTCCTGTGCTCTTCCCACATCTCGGAGGGCATTGATGATGTCCGCCCGATTCATTAGTTGCCCATCCTCAACGGCAGCGCAGCTAGCCAACCTGTAGCCTCTTTCATTTACCTGTACTCCCGCATGTCCAGGGACATAGACAAAGGTGACCTTACGTATTTTGGACTTCTGTAACGACTCTACCCATTGCACGCGTACAGAACCCGCCTCCACTTTTTTTATCATGCTCATCGAATAACTCAGTATACATGCGTGGGTGTAGTCTTGTGACTCTAACCATTTGAATGCCTTGGTCACTGCCATCACCTCCACTGTCATGCTACTCGTGGTCATGACGTATGCACCCCTGTCTTCTTTGACTATTCTGCCTGACGAGCGTGCAAACCGAAATGGTTTGCTCATCTAAAAATATCGAAATGGTTTGCTCATCTAAAAAGAATCGAAATTGTTTTCTCATCTAAAAAGAATCGAAATGGTTTGCTCATCTAAAAGGAATCGAAATGATTTGCTCATCTAAAAAGAATCGAAATGGTTTGCTCATCTAAAAAGAATCGAAATTGTTTTCTCATCTAAAAAGATTCGAAATGGTTTGCTCATCTAAAAATAATCGAAATGGTTTGGTCATCTAAAAATAAATAATCGAAATGGTTTGCTCATCTAAAGAGAATCGAAATGATTTGCATCTGGAAAGAATTCCAGGAGATTCTATGCAATAGAAAACATATATGAAAGGTGGAGATGGAAGAAAAGTCGTGGTAAACTCACAGTAAAATGAACTGTCAACATCCAACGCACGCAAAAGCAATTCGATTGAGGAATATAGTAGTCAAAGTGATGAAAGTAGTGGTCGAGGGATGAAAGTAATGTCTAGTGATGAAACTAATTGTCGAGAGATGAAATAAATGGTCCATCGATAGATGAAAGAAGTGGTCAATTGATGAAAGTAGTGGCCGAGTGATAGAAGTAGTGGTCGAGTGATGAAAGTAGTGGACGAGTAATGACAACAAGGACTTCCGGTCAATATGATAGATAGAGGACAATGAACCGTTGAGGAGCTGTCTAAACAGTTTCTTTGTTGAAGTTCCCTCATATTCCAAGACTGGCCTGCTACAGGAGCCACTGAGATTAGTGCTCTGTGCACACCGTTAGCTGTGTGTGTTTCTATATTCAGATTGCTTACGATGACTAGTGATATTGTATGAGGAAGGACAGTTCAGTACGTTCACTGTCGGTGCTAATATGTTTTATGTATTTTGACGTGTGTTGTGTATGTTACGATGGGGACTGCAGCTGCATTTCTTTGTTTGGATATTCGATGAGATGATAATTCTGATGATTCCACTGGCACGAGCGTTTGATCAATTATGGATCTTCATTCGTTTGCAGTGATAACGGGGGTCTTCCAATAACCATAACGATAACTATGCTAAAATATTGTGAATAAAATTAGCAGTAGTTGTCAGTCATTATATGATAGCGGTGTTGATGATCAGGACTTTGAGGATCGCATGGGTGGCAGTGGTATTCATTGAGACATTGGTGGTCACACATGTGATGTTGGTGTTTGTGGTTTTCGCTGTGATGAAGTTGTTGGTGATCATGAATGTTACAGATGTGTTAGTATTAATGATGAAACAGGTGTTGATGTTCATGGTTACAATGTATATGTTGAAGGTCATACTTGTGGTGGAGGTTGTCTTGGTTGTGAAGGGCTGGTAGACTTTATTATGATAGGCATTAGTTCTCACTTTCGTGGTCACGATAGTAATGGTGCTGTATGTAGTAAACTTTATACTAATGAACCTACAATAGTAATGAAGTTTCTGGTAATGGCAACTCAACGCATTTTGTTGTATAGGCGATCAAACTACATCACTTTTACTTTCGTTATCATTTTTGAACAGCGGGCATACATATCGTAATTACTTGATTGTTAACAATAAATATGATACGAAATGACTACTTACCGTAAAGAGCCGTTAAGAAAATGATACAAGATAACATTAGTTTAGCCATGCTGTGATCACTGTCTGTAGACTGAAAGTCGCTGATGATGTACCTCACAGAAGGATTCTGTTTATTATTTTGTTATGGTGGAGTGTAGTAGAAGGTGTAGCTTGAGGGTTTTAAAAGTTAGTCTGTAACAGAATGTCACAGAGAAATCGAATTCTGTGTATTTCAAGATCATACTTTCGTGGATAGAAGTCTGGCCCATCAGATTCTGCTGATTAAATATGGCAGATACAATTAAATGTAATGATGACATGGAGTTGTTTGAAGCAAGTAAATGTAACATTTATTATTTACTCTTTCTTAACATAATAGTAATAGAAAACTCTTTATACAGAGCTTCTCAGGAGCAATGCAATCTGATCATCAGATGTGGACCCGTTCGAGCAAGTGTTTCGACCCTTTAGCTTCTTGTCACACTAAGGGCGGTGGGCTCGCCTGGGTCATGACTCCCAGGCGTCGGCCTCCTTCTGCATCTTACAATATATATTCGGGAAGAAAACCTCATCTAAATCTACGCAACACTTATAATGGAATATTAAAGTTATGTAATATGTGAAACTAGTATGTCATGTGATGTGTTCAAAAAAAGTAGTTGAAGTAATGTATCCACGATGACAAAGATGTTGCCAAACTTTGACAAAACACAATTTAACTGTAATTATATTATCGCCAGTTTCCTTTCATTGATTCACACACCACATTCATCATCATCATTGAGTTCCGTCTCCGCATCGAAGGTCGGCTTATATGGAGCGCCATTTCGCTCTGTCTCTTGACAGGTCATGGTGCTGGTTGTCATAGGCTAACGTGTTCTATTTTTAATGTTACAAGTCCATGTTGGTAAGTCCGCCTCTGCCTGTTTTACCTTGTATTTTCCATTTCAAGAATAATTTAAGTAGGGTACCGTTGTTATAGTTCTGTAATGTTATTTATTCTTTATATTAACTTTGTACTCTTTTGTTGGACATTATAGTGAAAGAAAGTAAAAAATAAAGGACTCAGCCTTAATAGCAAAAAGACAGAGGTAATGGTAACAACAAAGAAAAAGACATCACCTCAGTGCAAAATAAAGACAAGTAAAACAATATTAAAACAGGTAAATGAATTTAAATATTTGGGAACTTTGTTAACCTCAGACGGAAGATGTACAAAAGAGGTGAGATGCAGAATGGCTCAGGCAAAACCAGCTTTCCAAAAATGAGGAAGATACTATGCAATCTATTTTTGACAATAGAAACAAGAAAAAGAGTTCTTAAATGTTATGTAGAGCCAGCATTAACATATGAATGAGAATCATGGACAATAGGACAACAGACAAGAAAATCACTGGAGTCTGTAGAAATGTGGTTTTACAGAAGAATGTTGAGAGTACCATGGACAGCTAAGAAGAGTAATGAAAACGTTCTGAAAGAGGTCAAAGCAAAAAGAGAACTAATTGCCAATATTAGGAAAAAACAATCATCATTTTTTGGCCATGTAATGAGAAGAGAACAACTGGAATATATTGTAACAATTTGAAAAAATTGAGGGACGAAGAGATAGAGGGAAGCAAAGAGAAAAAAATAACATACTTAAGAGAATGGCTTGATAGAATGTCAACAACAGAAATTATAAATAGCTGCCGAGATCGAAAATTGTGGAGAGACAAGATCACCTACGCCAGTAGGCACGGTACTTGATGATGGTGACGATTCTCTTGACAACACATCACATTTATTATAGTTGATCACAACAGGTAAATCATGACGGACTCTTTCTCAGGATACATATTGATAATCAAGTTTATTGATCTCTAGGCACAATGATCGACTAGTGGTGGATGCACTTATCTTAAATTAATGTTTATTAATTCTGGACTCCTCTGAGGCTACCGCCGATGACTATGGTCCGTCCCAAGTGCATATTTTGCATACAACATTATTCAACTTAGGTTCGTGAGGAATGTGAAACACATCTTGAAATACTCTAAAAAAAACACTTCACGACGCTAATGTTCATATTCTCATTGCTATACTCCTATTCTCTATCAATTTATACTAAAAACATCTCAACTGACTTGAACTACAACTTGGAGATTCTAACTTCCTAACTAACTGGCTTCACTTGCTGATCTTAACTTTCTAACTGTTCTGACAGTTCTAATTCTATCTAACTGCCTTGGGCAGTTCGGCCGAAACCGGACTAAGCTTACTTAGTCTACATTCTGACTTCTCTCTCTCTCTCTCTCTCTCTCTCTCTCTCTCTGTCTAATTAATCCTGACGAACTAACTCGAACTGTCTTAAACCTCTTGTGTTGAAGTTTAAATACTCCAACCTCACACTTTGTGTGACATATCTTCAGCTAATCAAACGGTCGCAAAGTGACCACTTGCGACCCTTTTAGCCAATTAATTCTCACTACAACAATTCCACCGCCAAATTTTCATTTTCGGACTGTGACTCAAAGTTCAACTTATGTCCAAGACTTGACCGTTCCATGACTTCAGTCTAAAATTTGTCAAAAAAAACTATTTGTGACCACCATCTTCATGACCTGATCAACAGCAAAAATTCAGAATTATCTCTTAATTGAAGCATAAGACCCGTTTAGTCTTCCTCGATATAATGTTTCATCTATTTCTTACTTGAAGAATAAGACCCGTTTATTCTTCCTCAATATAATGTTTCATCGATCTCATACTTGAAGAATAAGACCCGTTTAATCTTCCTCAATATAATGTTTCATCTATCTCTTACTTGAAGCATAAGACCCGTTTAGTCTTCCTCAATATAATGTTTCATCTATCTCTTACTTGAAGCATAAGACCCGTTTAGTCTTCCTTAATATAATGTTTCATCTATCTCTTACTTGAAGTATAAGACCCGTTTAGTCTTCCTCAATATAATGTTTCATCTATCTCTTACTTGAAGTATAAGACCCGTTTAGTCTTCCTCAATATAATGTTTCATCTATCTCTTACTTGAAGTATAAGACCCGTTTAGTCTTCCTCAATATAATGTTTCATCTATCTCTTACTTGAAGCATAAGACCCGTTTAGTCTTCCTCAATATAATGTTTCATCTATCTCTTACTTGAAGTATAAGACCCGTTTATTCTTCCTCAATATAATGTTTCATCTATCTCTTACTTGAAGTATAAGACCCGTTTATTCTTCCTCAATATAATGTTTCATCTACTTCTTACTTGAATTTCTTTCTTCTGCATATCTCAAACTTAATGTCTGTTTTGTGCTCTCTCATGTTTCCTCTCGTCTGGAAGGTCATATTCTTTAAGTCTCAGTTCAGTTAGTGTTTCATTTGTGGGGTCTAATGTAATTGCCATGTCCTACTACAATACCTATATCTCCTTTGACTGTCGATAGAACAAAAACAATTAAGTTATTAGTTATTATAAAATATAAAAATATCAGCACTTGATTAATTCTGGCCTCAGTTTCTGAAACAAACATAAATAATTATTAGTTAATTTCCCTGTGGAGTAACAACAATGTTACAAAGTAGTATAATATTAATAATTATGGTTATCTTCAATTTATAACAAACAGTAGCCTTCATTTCAATTTAAACATAAACTGTTTACAAAAATACAACCAGGACATAAAAAATGTATTACAATATGGTATGTCAAATTACCAATAATAATAATATTTTAAAAATAATTATTTAACCAAACTACATAATAAACTTAATTAACTAATTACTTAAAAAATTTAATTATTTAACTAACTACTTAATTATTCTAATTTAATGCTTGATTCTCTGCAGTGATGACGATCGGTCTCTTGTCGTCCAATGTTTATATAAACATGTTTTAATCTAACTTAACACACTCGAATAGCCATTGTAAAATTTAAATACTAAGACTGTTATTTGCTACTTGATTTGTTTCTCTAATTATATAATAGACTACATCACTTGAAATATCAATCACAATTTTCTTCAATTGAAATAAAACATGGAGTATTCACTTCTCAATAACAACATGTCGGAAAATTTCGTTGAGAGTTATGCCTCTTGAATTCCAAACTAACAACAATTAATGGCGACTGGACAACAAACTGTGGTGGGTCACAGGTCAAAGGTCAGGCTAAATGAATGAAGACTTGAAACTATGTACATTGTGGTGGACTTGAATTCTCAGATGGCAGGTCAAATTTAGCTCTTCTAGACACTGGACAACACAGGTAGACAACTTGTAAAACGCGTAGTTTGACTTTTGACCTGCGGACTTCTCATTGAAGACTGGACAGAATTCTTAGGTAACTAGTTACGTGTTTCAACTCTTGACTTCAGCGGTTCAACGATACTTGTTCGTCCGTTAAATTTTTCTGTCATTCTTAACTTGATTTCTTTCTTTTTCTCCCATGTTCACGTTGTTATAAAACTACACGGACTCTTTATTGTATTTGTTCATAAAACATATTGCATTTACAAATCATCACACATGTGTTTACTTACGAAATTGTAAGAATATATTGAAGCACAATTCTAGGAATCTTTCAAAAACACTTTTACAGCTTAAGTTCATAATACTCTCTATCAACTTCTATCTTAATAACGTGTCAACTTACTTGGACTACAACTTGGATATTCTAACTTCCTAACTAACTGGCTTCACTTTCTAATCTTAACTTTCTAACTGTTCTGATTGTTCTAACTCTATCTGCCTTCGGCAGTTCGGCCGAAGCCGGGCAAATCTTACTTAGTCTACATCTTGCCTATTCTCATTCCTGACTAATTTAATCCTCACTGTCTCAAACTTGTAGTGTTGAAGTTTAAATACTTATCCACAACTCTTCGCCTGCAAATCAGTAGCCAATAAAATTATCGCAATTTTGTCGCGAAGTGACAAATTGCAACTCGGCCAACCCTCCTCACTCTGTGTCCGAGACCTGAACTCCAAAATCTGACCTGTGTCTCAACTGTCCCCCTATTTTACAATAACAGATTATTTTCGTGACGTCTTAACCTATTTAAAATAATGGTTACCTCGTGACAATGACCTTTCCTGGTAGTTGGATGACAACTTATTTATCAGTCAGGCAAAATTCATGGGGTCAACGCATGCTATATTGTTATGCGTCTATGGTCACTTCCACACAACCTGATTGAAGTGGAAACCCGCGTGGAAATTTGTATTACCTATTATGTCCAGGATAATTCTGGACCTTCCTACCTCACTTCTGTGTGTCCACTACCCACTATAAACTTTTACTCCCTTAACTTTATTTCTACAACTTGTTATTCTGGAAAATTTTCATACTTAAATTTTATATCTTAACACTGATGGTCCCTACCATTTGTTACTGCTATTGTCTATTGAGAAGCGGGTAACAACTAAGTTGCCTGCCCCCATGCTCTCACTAGCTGTACTCTTTTACACTGTGTCTAGTAGCATGCCTTAAAATCGCATTTGTCATGTTTGAATTATATTTAGTAGTTCTCACTTCATTTTTAGTTGTTTTAAGACTTCATCACTTGTTTTATTTTCTTTCCACCCACTTCTACCTATTCTTTTATATATCCACATTTCCAAGGCTTGAATTTTCTTTTCTGTTTTCATGTCTAATGTCCATGTTTCTGCACCACATAGGGGTATTGAGAAGATTTAACATTTTGCTATTCTTTGTTTTAGCCCCGGTGTTATTTGTTTTAATATTTTATTTTTCATAAAATTACAATTATTTTTAGCCATTCCTATTCTTTTGTTTATTTCAGTTTTACATTTTCCATCACTGGTTATATTATGTCCAAAGTAGTTGTAGCTCTGAACTGTCTCTGGTATATTCCTTCAATTTTGATATCCACTTGTAAACTTGGTTTTGAATATTTTCTTTTTTTATGATCATATTTTTTGTCATTTTGAGATTAATATCTAATCCATACTTTTTACTTGTTATTTTTAGTTAATAAAATCTTTAAGATGCCTCAGTAAGTTGAAAAATGTCGTGGGCGCTGATCTCAGTAAGCTAGAAAAAAATAATGATTGTCTGCCTTACATTTTGTAAAAAATAAAGAAGTCTGGTAATACTAAGTTTTAATAACAATAATGATTTTCGGCCTTACTAAGTTTGTAAAAATTAAAGAGAGCTGGTATTACTGAATTTTACAAAAAATAATGATTATCGGCCTTACAAAGCTTGGAAAAAATAATGAGGGCTGGTATTATTAAATTTTACACAGCATAATGAGTGTCAGCCTTACACAATTTGGGAAAATATAAAGAGGGTTGGTATTACTAAGTTTTACCAAAATAATGAGTGTCGGCCTTACAAAGTTTGTAAAAAATAAAGAGGTCTGGTATTACACATTTTTGCAAAAAAAATAATGAGTGTCGGCTTTACAAATTGTGGGGAAAAAAATTAGCGCTGCCCTTTCTAATGTGAAAAAAAGTAATAGGTTATGTACATACTAAGTTGGAACAAAAAATAATGGACGCAAAACACACTATGGCAACAAGAAATAACGGGTGTCGGCCTTTCTAGGTTGGGAGAAAAATAAGGGATAAACATTTTAGAAAGTTGGGACATAAAATGGGTGGCGGTCTTTCTAACTTTGGAAAAGAATAGTGATTGCTGGCCTTAGGAAGGTTTGAAAAAATAATTGTTTCCGACCTTACAAATGTAAGAAAAAAAATGTGTCGGTTTAACTAAGATGATAAAAAATATAATTGCCTTCCATCATTAAGATGACAAAAAATACGATTGCCTTCCATACTAAGATGATACAAAATATGATTGCCTTCCATACTAAGATGATAAAAAATATGATTGCCTTCCATACTAAGATGATACAAAATATGATTGCATTCCATACTAAGGTGATGAAAAAATATGATTGCATTCCATACTAAGATGATAAAAAAATATGATTGCTTTCCATACTAAGGTGATGAAAAAATATGATTGCTTTCCATACTAAGGTGATGAAAAAATATGATTGCTTTCCATACTAAGATGATAAAAAACAATGGGAGTCGGTCTTATTATATAGGAAACAAATAATGGGTGCTGGCTTTACTAAGTTCGAAAATAATTAAGGATGCCGGCATTACTATTGTGGGAAAAATATGTGTATTGGGCAGACTAACTTTGAAAATGTAATGGGTGTCGGCGTTATTAAAAATTGTAAAAATAATGAAAGTCGGCCTTACTAATGCGAGTAAAATACATGGGTAAGTAAGATAAAGTAAAGTACCCCAGTCTCGGCAAGTGGCGTATAGGGAATATGGTGTTAGTGACCATACATTTTACAGACCTTCGGCACATGATTTTTGGGGTAATGTGGTCGGTATTACGCCCGTGCCGTTTCACTTTCCCAGAAAAAAAATCCAGTACCCATTAACTCTTTCCGTACGGGAGCTTTTCATCATTGCAAACATTTTTCATGCTTTTAAAAATCAATCTACATATTCATATTTATATAACATGCAACATATTATTTATACATTTTTAGATAACTGAACAAGGTATAAGATTTCACCGTAACCAATATGAAACAAGATATGAAAAATGTATATGGTTTGATGACGGTTTACACTAAACGAACTGAGAGTGACGCACTGTGCGGCGAAACGTACTGAAAGAGTTAAAGACTGGTTGAACCCGGAAGCCGTCGGTTGGGATCGAACCCTACCCCTTGTCATTTTTAGTCCAGTTCACTAACCACAGCTCCCTAAAAAAAAAACACATGGGTACCATCTTTATTATTTTGAAGAAAACTAATTGGTGCCGGACTTATGAAATTGAACAAAAAATAATGTGAGCTGGCCTTACTATGTTCGATTTAATTATCGAGTGCTGGCCTCACTAAATTGGAAAAATAATTAGCTCCGTCCTTACTAAGCTGAGAAAAAAAGTGCTGGCCCCATTAAGGTGAAGAATAATAGTGGGAGTCACCGTTACTAAGATGGAAAAATAATAATGAGTGCCGGAATCACAAAGTTGAAAGAAAAAATTGTTGCAGGGCTTACTAAGGTGGGAAAAATACAAAGAAGCCGGCCTTACTAAAGTAAGAAACAAATAATGAGTGCCTGCCTTATCAATTTTAAAAGAAACAATGACTACCGGCCACACTAAGTTGGAAAAACAATTACTACCCGCCTTATTGTGATAAAAAAAATTAGTGCCGTTCTTACGAAGCTGAGGGGTGAGGGGGGATGGTTGCTGGTCATATCAAATGAAAAAAATATAGAAAAATAAAATATATAAAAATAGTGGAATACACAAAATAATGTGTGTTCGTCTTAACTAACTACAGCAAAAAAAAAAAGGTCAAGATGACTCAAATTTAATCAATTATTCCTATTCGGATTTCAAGAATTATTCCTATCAAATTGATCAATTATTCTTATTCATACACATTTAATCAATTATTCATTTTCAGATTTACTCAATTATTCCTATTCAGATTTAATCAATCATTCCTATTTAGATTTAATCAATAATCCTCTTAAGATTTCGTTATTTATTCCCATTCGAATGTAATCAAGTATTGCTATTTAGATGTAATCAAGTATTCCTATTTAGATGTAATCAAGTATTCCTATTTAGATGTAATCAAGTATTCATATTCACGCAGCTCACTATCAAACACTATCAAATGACTTTATATTGTTTCTATAGCGATAATACATTCTGTTCTTCTTCTACCTTTTTTTAAGCTCCCAGTGGAGTATAGGTCTTCAACAAACACTCTCTAAATCGTTCTGTTATTTACCATTCTTTTAAGATCATTCAATGTCTTCCCCATCATGTTCATCTCTGCTTCTATCTGTCTTCTCCAAGAATTCCTTGGTCTCTTGGTCTTCCTCTTTGTCTTTTCTCCTGGGGATTCCAAAAAAGGGCATGTTGTGTAATACTCTCAGTTGGCTTCCGCAGTGTGTCCCATCCAGCGCCATCGTCTTCGCTGTATCTCTTTATCCACTGGTATTTGCCTGGTACATTTCCATAATTCTATGTTAGTGTTTTTTTTCCTGCCATTTCCAACCTTTTATTCTGCGTAAGCATCTATTAATGAAAGTCTGTATCTTAATGATTGTAAATTTTGTTGTTCTCCGTGTTTCACAGCCATATAATAGCACTGACTTAACTTTTGAGTTTAAAATTTTAATTTTTGTATTTAACCTAACATCTTTGGATTTCCATATGTTTCCAGTGCAACGAAAGCTCATCTTGCTTTTGATATCCTTATTTTGGTATCATTTTATGTTCCTCCCTCTTTATCTATATTACTGCCTAGATATATGTAAGATTGTACGTCTAGTAGAGGCGTTTCTCCTAATTTTATTTGGTTATTACCAACTGTATTAATTCTCATAATGTTGGTCTTATCTCTATTAATCTTCAGTCCTAGCTGTTGTGATCTCTCATCAAATAAGCTCATTTTATCCTGCATCTGTTGATGGCTGTGTGATAGGAGCACTATGACATCAGCAAAGTCTAAATCATCAAGTTGTTTGGTCAATGACCATTGGATTCCATTTCTCTTGTTTTGAGTTATTTTCATAATCCAATCTATGGCCAGCAGAAATGGAAATGGAGACAGAAGGCTTCCCTGCCTTACTCTTGTTTTTATTTCAAATGCTTCCGTAAGCTGTCCTTCATGCACCACACTACATTTCGTTCCTTTATACATTGTTTTTAATCAGGTTAATAAACTTTATGGGGATTCCGTAATGACTCAGCAACTTCCAAAGCATTCTTCTGTCTAAACTATCAAATGCCTTTTCGTAATCTATGAATCCAATATAAAGTGGGGATTTTAGTTCTAAACTTTGTTCAACTATTATACGTAGAGTAGTTATTTGATCAGCACATGATCTGTTCTTCCTAAAATATGTTTGTTCATCTCACAAATGTTTCTCTATGGCCTCTTTTAGTCTCTATAGAATGATTCTACTTGATTTTTTTCCTGGCACTGATAGTAGCATAATTCCCTTATAATTTGAGCACTTCTGTAAACTTCCTTTCTTTGGTAATTTGATCATATAACCTGTTTTCCAGTCTTTAGGTATTTCTTCCCTCTCCTAAATTTTATCTAATAGATTGTGTAACATCATGGTAGAGGTGTTAATATCTGCTTTGATGGCTTCCGAAGGAATTTCATCTTGTCCTGTGGCTTTACCATACTTTAATAGCTTGATGGCTTTCATTATTTCTTCTTTGCTTGGTTTTCCACAGTTAACGTGTAACTCTTCTTCTGCTTCTGCTGGTAGTATATCTGGAGGATTTTTTGAGCCGGCTCTGTTCAAAAGTTCTTCAAAGTGCTCTTTCCGTCTCTCCATTTGTTCCCTTATATTACTAAGCAGCTTTCCTTCTTTATCTGTAATATAGGCATTGGTCTGTTTTATTTTCCACTTAATTTATTTGTGCTGTTGTACAGTTCTTTTATATTATCATCATATCTGCCTCTTTAGGTAGTTAATCTATATATTTCATCTTATCCATTTTAATGCATCTTCTCACTTCTTTGTTCACCTCTGTGTAAGCTTCCTGTGTCTTGGCTTTATTACTTCTCGTTAAACATTTCTTTTTAAATATATATAGTTATTTTGTTATTTAGTTATGGAAGGCCCCGGTATCACTGCACACGAATTAAAATCCATAATTGCTCAACCGCCCGTCCCAGCGTAATCATCCGAATTGATATTTCATCTCCGAAACAAAGAAAAGTAACTGTAGTCCCCATCTTAGCAGTCTCAGCACATGCCAAAAGACATAAGGCGAAACGGCGCAGAAATTGAACACATCAACTGTTCCCTGTCATACGATATCATCATTCATCGTAAACAATGGAAATATCGAAACATGATTAAAGCGGATGAGACACTCAACTCACGGTGTGCACAGAACACTTAATTCAGTAGCTCCTGCAACAAGCCGGACTTGGAATATGAGGAAACTGCAACAAGGAACACTTTTCATGCAAAGCTTTCAATTGTTCCTGCCGCCTATCCACCATATACCGGAAGTTCACGTCTCCTTGAAAATGATGATCGTCTTATTTTAAAAAAAAATATATATCGCTTGATGATGTTAGGCTATCGTTGTTGACACCAATTCCGAACATATAGACACATAGTTCGTCGTCAGATAATACTCGACGCACATCAAACAATAGACCGTAAGATTAGCGTACCGCCGGACTAGGGATATACGATGAGCCATTCATATATATATATATTTATATATATATATATATATATATATATATATACATATATATATATATATATATATATATACATATATATGTCATCGTATGTCGATGATCCCCACGTTAAAAAGAGTCTGCCGACTACAACACACCCAAGCATATGGATACCTTAATGTGTTCCTGTACAAGACATGGTTCATTTCTTGGTGTTTTTCCGTGAAGCCATGGCTCATATCTTGATGTGTTTCTGTGCTAGCCATGGCTCATATCTTAGCTTGTGTGTGTGTGTGTTGGCCATGGTTCATATTTTGGTGTGTGTCATGTTAGTCATATATCATATCTTGGTGTGTCCGTGTTAATCATGTCTCATATCTTTATGTGAGTCTGTGTTTAGTCATATCTAATATCTTAGTGTGTATCTGTGTTAGTCATGTGTCATATCTTTGTGTGTGCATGTCTGGGCTAGTGATCTCTCATATCTTTGTGTGCATGTTTATGTTAGTCATATCTCATATCTTTGTGTGTACATGTCTGTGTATGTCAATATGGTGGATAGGCGGCAGGAATCATTGAAGGCTATGTCTGAAAAGTGTTCCTTGTTGCAGTTTCCTCATATTCCAAGTTCGGCTTGTTGCAGGAGCTACTGAGTTAAGTGATCTGTGCAAACCGTGAGCTGTGTATTTTATCCGTTTTGATCATGTTCCGATATTCCAATTGTTTACGATGAATGATATCGTATGACAGGGAACAGTTGGCCGTGTTCACTTTCTATGCGGTTTCGCCTTATGTCTTTTGGCGTGTGCTGAGACTGCTATGATGGGGACTACAGCTACCGTTCTTTGTTTGGGAGATGAGTTAGTAATTCGGATGATTCCACTGGCACGGGCGGTTGAGCAATTATAAGTTTTAATTCGTTTGCAGTGATACCGGGGCCTTCCATAACCAAATAACCATATATATATATATATATATATATATATATATATATATATATATATATATATATATATGATAAAAAGATATATTTAAATTCTTCTACCTCTATTAGTTTTCTGCGGTTCATCGTTTTGTTGATTTTCTAATTCGATTTTTGCTATATTCATGGCTTCTGTGTTGTTGATATTGACAAAACAACTTATGCTACAGTGATGTTGATTTTGACACATTTATCGTAATTTATCACTTGGTGAACATAAGTATATCGTTGTTCTGTGCTGGGCAGTATCTACATCTGTATATGTAAAATCTTCAAATCATTCATTTAGTAAAGTATGTGCTATGCACATATGCGTATATGAAACGCAAGGTTTCTGTTTTTTGAGGTTGTGGTTCTGCCCTATGTGCCGTCGTTGGTTCAAAAGGGCGATATATATATATATATATATATATATATATATATATATATATATATATATATATAATACTGTTTACCTTAAACAATATCACGACACGTGCGGAATAACAAACTCGACAAAATAAGTGCATGTTCATATAAATGTTATATCTCATAAATTGTGCCATGATATCGTTATTAAACGGCCAAATTGTAACGTTAACGAAAGAAAAATTGAGATGAAATTTAGAAACAAAATATACATAAACATTAATTACATTCAAGTTATCGGTAATTTTTTTTCCCTTTTAGACATTTCTTTTCTATTGAAGAAAATATAATTATTAAAATTTTTATAAAGAATATTTTCGAATGAAAATATTTACACATAAACCCATTTTAACATATTTTTTTGTAATTAAGAAAATGAACATATAAACACGTTTTAAAACTTGTTCTTTCTAATGAAGAGAAAACATATACAAACACGTTTTCAAACATTTTTTTACGAAAAAAATATATAAATATAAACACCATTAAGAACTGTTTCTAATGAATGCACATATAGACACGTTTAAAATATTTTATTTCAAAATGCAATAAAAGCTGTAACGAACCAACATATGCTGAGGATTTTTGTAAACAACATATTGGTAGACCTCCAAATAATTTGTATATAGAAAAGATGTTACAAAATTACATGAACTTATTCACTGAAACAAACATTGACATTTCAATGGTAATTGTCGGGAGAGTGTTGTTTGCTTTTACTGTTCTGCCTTTAATCTTTCTCCTTGTTTTACCTTCTCGATCTATCTATCTATCACGATATACATACATTTTGAAATTTAAAAAAGTAAAGTAAAGTGCCACCGTCACGCCAAGTGACGTATAGGGTATATGAGTTAGTGAGCATGCATTTTACGAGCCTTCGGCACATGATTTTTCGGGTAATGTGCTCGGTATTACGTCCGTGCCGTTTTACTTTCCCAGAAAAAAATCCAGTACCCTTTAAAGGATGGGTGAAATGGAAGCCGTCGGTTTGGATCGAACCCTACCTATTGGCATTTGTAGTCCAGTTCACTAAGTACTGAGCTATCGCGGCTCCCACATTTTAGAATGCGGACTGATTATTCAAATGTTTCATGATCCGTGATAGAAGGAAATGATATGGCAATATATGTTGCTGTAAAATCCTAGCAAATCAATATAGTAAAAAATAGTAAAGTACCCCCGTCACACCAAGTTGTGTATAGGGAGTATGGTGTTAGTGACAATAAATTGTACAGACCTTCGACACATGATTTTTTTTGGTAATGTGGTCGGTATTACGCCCGCGCCGCTTTACCTTCCCAGAAAAAAAATCCGGTACCCATTAAAGGCTGGGTGAATCGAAAGCTGTCGGTTGGGATCGAACCCTACCTCTTGTCCTTTGTAGTCCAGTTCACTAACAACTGAGCTATCGCGGCTCCCTGCAAATCAATATACCTGTTCAAAAAACACGTAGGAGCGTGTCATGAGCTATAATTAAATTCAAATGTCATGGAGCGATGAGATGAGACTGAAGTCGAAGCATAGAATGAATGGGCAGCTGATTTAAGAGGCAGTACAAGGAAAACATATACCCAGGTAAAACTATCAAACTCCAATGAATTGTTCCATTTGACAAACTATACTTTGTAACGTCATTTTAATGACACGTCATGATTAATGCATATTTCGTCTCTCCTTTTCTCTATTTCACCCTCCTACTTTATTCATTTCCTCTATTTCACCCTCCTACTTTATTCCTCGTTGTTAACATATATAGCCCGTCTATAGCATCGTATACACAAAGTTAGTGATTGTTTATTTCTACTATTAGAGCAAACTTTTAACTTCGGTCATTTTAGAATGTTCTCTTTACACTCTTTTTAACTACCCATTGCGTTTTTAACATTACTGTATTAAATCAAAAACCTGTAGCCCTCATAGATTTTTCTTATTTGCGGCCCTAATATTTTATAGACGATAAAAGTAAAGCAGAATAAAATTCACAATATATCAGGATACTGATTTAGATTACATTAAATTGTTGGTGCATTACAGAAGTACTATCTTTATCACCCCGATAGAACACAGAAGCATTAATTGAAATACAAGACATATTAAATATTTACATTATAGTAATTTCAAACATTAACAGTTTTTTGTATTAAAGAAATATTCTATGTAGATGTTTTTATGGCTCTGCTGTCTCTGTGTTTAAACTGCTCCCATTTAGCCATAATGGCTGGGATCGTGTACAGAAGTGGGTTTGCTGCAGAATTAATAGGGAGAACGATCACCGTTGTCCAGGCGTAAACATCATTGTTGATCACGTGGCCGCCAAGTGTCGATAATCCCATGATTCCTACAGGAAACCAACAAAGAAAGTTGGACAGAGCTACCAGAAACAGCTGTTTAGCTACAGTTAGATCGTTAGCTCTTCTGGACGATGTGTGATTCATTCTGTTCTCAGACATGGCACGGAAAATGGCTCTTTGACCGTAAGCAATGATAAGAACAAGAGAGACATTAAGAGCGATAAATACGGCGAACGAGAACTCCCAGCCACTGAGTCGTTTAGTTGTCAAAGGTAAGCCAAGACACATTGCGTTAGAAGAATATATTTCAAACCTGAACACAATGGGAGTCAGTGCAAGAAGGAAACCAGTGATCCAAGACAAAGACAGAACGATAATTTTACTCATTTTGGAAAACTGTACTTGGCCAAAGGGAAACTTCATAATCAGAAACCTGTCTAGAGTGATAAGGAACAAAAAAAATGTTGACGTTTCACTAGAGAGTGTAGCCAGGAAGCCAGCAAGTTTACATACATCACTTTCTCTCCAGCTCTTGTCATACAAAACATAAATGTCACGATAGTAATAATCCGCTCCAGCAATAATGAACAGATAGACTCCCATAATAAAGTCAGATATACACAAGTTTGTCACAAACATACCATAGCCTGTTCTGAGAACTGACCTGTCCCAGATTACACGATAACCAAGAACCGTTATGTTCCCAAGAACAGCAAGAACCGCGACCATCCAGAGAAGAACACGCTGAACATCGATACCTATCAGATCAAAACAAGAGGAGATAGCGTCATCAGGAGCGTGACAAGTGTGGTATGGGATCAGCTTTCCCCTTATCTGTGGACAACACAACTGAAAACTGTCAGTGAATAGATCGTGACTGATACTGAGACCGCTAAAGTAATCTTCATAAAAGTCTGCGATCAATAACCCACGTAAATCTATTGATTGATATACGATGTTATGAAGAAACGTGTTTGCTTTAATGATTCTGATTTTTGTAAAGCTCAAGTTTAAATGTTTCAAGCCAGGAAACATTAAAACAAAAGATTTATCGAGAAGTGACAGACTCGTGTATGAGAGGTCGATTGTTTCTAACAAAATTAATTGCATGTTTTTTATTTCAACAAACTCTTTGTTGTGTGACAGATTCAAGAGTCGGACATTATCCAGCGGAGAATCGTATATTTCATGACCATCGAGAGTATCCAAGCGGTTAGAGCTCATGTCCAATATCTGCATACCATTTGGTAAGAATTCTTTATGTATTCTACCACTTGTGAGGTTGCAGTGAGAGAAACTAGCGATAACAACGTTTTTGAGGTAATAGAAGCCTGCTCCACTGAGTTCAATGTGGGATAAGTCCAGGTAACGCGTTCTCAGGTCAAATACGTCATCTGTGAATGTTGGTTTAGGCTTATTGTAATCTGACACCGTAACTGTCCCCGATATACAGCGGAATCCTTGAGCACATTTTACTCGACAGTCCACTTCGTCATCGCGATGTGGACAGTTAGGATTTCCGTCACAAACTAGGTCAGGATGGAGACACATTTTACTATTCCAACAGGGAAAGTTTCCAGTACACGAGCTAAGAGTGTAATTATTCTCGTCATCTCCTGTAGGACAGTCTAAAGTTCCATCAAAGACATAATGTTGAGGGATGCAGTAAGTGTTCACACATTTAACGTATCCCTCTGGGCACTCAAAGTCAGTACAGTTATCAAGATGGGACAAATCTCTACAACCCACCAACACCCCGAACATATCCTTCAAATAGACACACTTGGGAGACCATAACCGATGTCCCAGACTGTTGTAACAGGAATCTATCGTTTCCAGTTTCCCTATAGTCTCGTCTATCTGTCCCTCTTTACCGTGACAGTCTATTTTGTTATTATTGAGATCTTTGAAGGTCACACAGTTGAAGTCACAGTAGAAGGCGCAGCCGTCGCCCTTTTTAAACGAATTAACAACAACTTCACTTTCATCGTTGATATCTGCCTCTACGTCATATCCACAAACATTACAGTCAACTTCACCATCCCCAATCCACCGCGCAGGTAAATACGAATCGTCACAACAGTAAACACCATTTTTTCCATCCTTACCTGTATCCTGTGTTTTATAAAAACAGAACAGCTCATCCCGCCTGTTGCTGCAGTGATCAATAAAATCACAGACGTAAACATAGGAAATGTATCGCGAACCAAGTGAGTCTTCTCCACAGTCAAACAGGGGAAATAATTTTTCCTCTGACTTTCTCAAGATGTCGAAAAAATCTTTGTTGACAATATTGGCCGAGACAGACACGATGTTATCCCTAAATATCATAAAATCTCCTTTTGTTAGAGTTTGAGTGAAACTTTTGTTCGATGCAGGTTTTATTCTCATTATGTGTTTATCTTCAATTCTACGTGGCAGAGTCGCCTCACAAAGGCTAAAGAAACTTATTTGGTCCTGACACCTCACACTAACCCAACCATCAACAACGTTGCCAGGAATGTTACTGATGTCATTACTGTTGTTGTTGTAAACAAATAACCACACCCCACATCCTTTGATATAATCAGCTGATGGTTTCCCTAGCAACCAATGATTAACCACTAGTGGACTATATTTTTTTGTTTTCGTTCCATACCAATGAAAACGTTTTGCAATGTTCAGTGTAGTCTTTCTAAGTCCGATAACAACTCGTACAGTTAATCGAGATGCATTTTTAGTGTCATATCTGAGGTAATTGGAGTCTTTGTGATACGTTGATATCTTCTGTTGTAAAAAGTGCATTTCCTCTTTAGTTTCTATTGTTGCTAAAGAACTGTATTCAAAGTCACATGCTATCCTACCATTTTCCCAAGCTCTAACGTGTTCAAAAACCGATAGCAAATAGCAAGACGATTGATCAGTTTGACTATATCGGAACCATCCTTCACTACACTGGTCGCAAATTGCCATTACTAGAGTTTGTCCCAACAAATGTTTGCTGTCGTATCCAACAAGTAGGGTATCCCTAAGGTAGACCACGTGACTAACATATTTGACATCAAAGACCACAACAAATATATTGATGTCTGTATCCTGTTTCTGCTGGTCTACAATGTGGGGTATACTTCTCGTCTCTTCAAATGATAAATCTGCACCGTTGAGGAAAATAACAGCGACATGGGTGGTGTTCTCTCTAGACCCAGCCATCTCAGCAAATAAACGTTTGACAAACTGTATTTTATGTGTAAGGTTATTATTGGCACTGTAATGATATTTCTTATATGGTTCATTTAGATTGAAAAACGCATATTTAGAAAAAATATCAAACAAAACGTCATCTGCATGTTCTGTAAATGTGCTTAAATTATAAAACTGCCAAGAGCTGACGTTTATTGCAGGATTGCTGACAGAATACGAATCATAAACATCAGCTATCAGCATTCTTGATATTGCTTCAGTCAAACGTAACCCGTAAGCAAAATCAAAGGCCAATGACTTTTGATCACTATAACTATTTGTTTTATCAACGCTGTCGAAATAAAGAAATAAAATGTCTATCTTTTCTGTGGTGCACCCATGAAGTGGAAAGTTTCCTGAGTCACTTCCTTGGATCCCTGCAACAACAAATAGTTGGTTAATTAAACTAGACTTGAATATAGCGATAACTAAAGTGTAACCATATATACAAGTGTGTTTACAAATTAGTGGAACTAGTTATATACTTATTTCTTACAATAAATAATATACTTGAGGCCTGGTTAGTCAATTAATAGTTACCAAGACTTCTTGTTTGGCTTTAATGTCCTAGACATGAAGGACATACATTTATGATACATCTATTAACAGTTGAGTTTAAAGGTAAACATTAAAAAAGAGGGAAAAAATGGTATGGTAACAGCTTTACGTAGGGGAGAAAGAAATAAAAGTACAACTACGTTTCGGTCCCCTACCAAAGGAGGAGTAAGACTTCTCCTTTCCTCCGCTAGTCTTCGGGACACCCCTGGGCAAGGTGGAGTTCCCCGTTTAGCCCCCCTATCAGGGTTATGTGAAGCCATTGGAGCAGGTGGTGGATGGTGTTGTGGGAGCAGCGAACAAGTAGTGCCGGTTATGGTCCCCACACCGCTATGGCAGGCAGAGGATCTCATGTATAGAGACAATGGCTGCGATCACCGACTAGTACAATCACTGCCAAGAAGAAAAAGAAGGGCAAACTACCTTCTTAAATTGCCTTGAATAATCATGACTGGACAGTAGACAAACAAATGAAAAGACGGTTAGAGGCCACAGAGATGGGATTTCTCAGAAGAATGTTGAAAGTTCCCTGGACAGATAAAAAGACCAATGAGGAAGTTCTCAAAGAGGCCAACACAAAAAGGGAGCTCTTAAAAAACATCAGAAAGAAGCAATCAACATTTTTTGGGCACATCATGAGAAGAGGAAAGTTGGAATACTTGGTTACAACTGGCAAAATAAAAGGAAAGAGAGATCGCGGACGACACAGATAGAAAATACTGGATAGCTTGGTGTCAAGGCATGGAAAACAGTCAACAGCAGAACTGATACGATGCACTGTAGATAGAAGATTGTGGAGGGACATGATCGCCTACGCCATCCGGCAGGGTACATGATGATGATGATGATGACGTTTCGGTCAAGTAAGCCTGCAGCTGAAACAATAAACAACAACAATCAAATATATAAGGATATCCACTGAATTCTAGCTAAATTGCGATAATATGCTAGATTATCAAGAAAATAAAAGGAAAATAAGTCACCTCTCTGTGGTCCGGTGCTTGTTCAGGCGCCTACTGGACTGTAATTGATAAGGCCGTGGACACAGGTGGGAAATACAATAAAAGGGAAGGGTTCTAAATATACGGATGTGGGTACAAAAACCCAGACTCTACTATTACTGGAAACGATTATATGAATGTGATTTCCAATGAGTGTGTCTACACTGAGATTTATTTACGTACTCAAGCGAATACATACGTCGGTGTATATCTGCAACTATGGGTGAGCACACCGAACACATGTGCCCAAACGTATGCGTGTATAACCCTACATTCATAAACGCATCCATCTGTTTATATTACTACATGTGACATCCAAAAACACCCATACGTATTCAAATGTACTAATCTTCTAATCTAAAATTATAATTTTAGTTGTTACTTCAATTAAAAATTACAATGTTGATTTTAAGGCATGTAACCTATAATCAAATTATATTTCGCTGGTAGTTTTGAAGCTTTCAGATTTTATCTTGAAATAAATAATATCACGGAGGGATGTGTTGTTCTCTGTCATTGTGTACATATTTAGTTCTTGACATAACATAATACACAATGTGCATGAGGGGAGTTATTGTACTTTATTTGAAGCCTAAATTCCATTAGGCCTCATACTATCAAGAAAATATTGACCTGTATTGTTATGATTTTCTCTCTTTTCTTGTAGTTCTTCTACTTCTATTATTCAGCTCCTTGTGGAGCATAGGTTTTCAACAAACACTTTCCAAGCCGTTCTGTTTCTTTCCATTCTTTTAGGTTCATTCCATATCTTCCCCATCATCTTCATCTCTGCTTCCATCTGTCTTCTCAAATATTATTTTGGTCTCCCTCTTAGTCTTTTTCCTTGGTGATTCCAGAAAAGGGCATGTTGTGTAATACTCTCAGTTTGCTTCCTGAGTGTGTGTCTTATCCAGCGCCATCGTCTTCACTGTATCTTTTTATCCATTGGTATTTGACTGGTCATCATCATGTGCCATACCGGCTGGCGTAAACGAACATGTCCATCTACAATCTTCTATTCAACATGCATCATATCAATTGTGTTATTGACTGTTTTCCATGCCACGACACAATGTTATCTAGAGTTTTCTCTCTTTGTCGTCAGCGACCTTTCTTTCATGTATTTTTCCAGTTGTAACCAAGTATTCCAACTTTCCTCTTCTCATGATGTGCCCGAAAAATGTTGCTTGTTTCTTTCTAACGTTTCTTAGGAGCTCCCTTTTTGTGTTGGCCTCTTTGAAAATGTCATCATGGGTCTCTTTTGTTGTCCAGGGTACTTGCAACATTCTACTGAGAATTCTCTTCACTGTGGCTTCTAATCGTCGTTTTATTTGTTTGTTTGACGTCAATGATACGCTTCCATAGGTCAGAATTGGTTCTAAATATGAACAATGAACTCTCTTTCTCATTTCTGTTGACATAAATTTGTTGCATATGTCGTTTTTAATTTTCTGAAAATCTGTTTTGGCCTAAGCTACTCTGCTTTTTATTTCTGTGGTGCATCTTCCATTTGATGTTATTATTGTGCTCAAATATTTGACGCGTTGCGTTTGTTTCAGATTTGTCCTGTTTATATGTATGCTTCATACTGGTGATGATTATTTCCCCGATATGACCATTACTTCTGCTTTCTTACTATTCAGACTGACACTTTTCTTCTTACTTTCTTTAACTAGTATGTCTATACATTCTTGCAGTTCCTTCTCTGTCTCTTCTTTTAAGACTATGTTATCCTCATTGAAAAACTTAAATTTAACTGGTACTTTTCCATAATTCTATGTTAGTGATTTAATCCTGCCATAGTAAAAAGTAAAGTACCCCCGTCACGCCAAGTGGCGTATAGGGAAATATGGTGTTAGTGACCCTATATTTTACAGACCTTCAGCACATGATTTTTGGGGTAATGTGGTCGGTATTACGCCCGTGCTGCTTTACTTTCCCAGAAAAAATCCGGTACCCATTTAAGGCTGGGTGAACCCGGAGCCGTCGGTTGGGATCGAACCCTACCCCTTGTCCGTAGTAGTCCAGTTCACTAACCACTGAGCTATCGCGGCTCCCACTAATTTTTAGGGAATTAGTAAAACCCAGGTGTCCTCGCCAGGGAACGAACCCCGGCTGTTGCCGTGGTAAGCCAACCGTAATCCTGCCATATCCATCCTTTTTCTCCACGCAAGGATCCATTAATGAAGATCTGTATCTTCATGAGTGTCATGTTTGTTTCTTTGCATGATTCACATTCATATAATAAGAGTGACTTTTCACTGGAAATTTTATTTTTGTATTTAACCAAATTTCCTTGGATTTCCATATGTTTCCTAGTTCTACGAATGCTCCTCATATGTGATTACTTTTTCGCTTTCCTCTTTTACTATATTGGGCTCAGTTGGTGCATTCTTGTGTTGTTTTTGTTGTGTTATTGGTAGTTGGAAAAGACATCACAGCAATGCACAATAGACCCGAGTGGAACAATATAAAATCAGGTAAATGAATTTAAATATCTGGGAACAATGTTAACCTCAGATGGTAGATGTACAACAGAGGCGAGATGCAGAATGGCTAAGTCAAATGTAGCTTTCCAAAAATTAGGAAAATACTGTGCAATCTATTTTTGACAAAAGAAACAAGAAAATGAGATCATAAATGTTATGTAGAGCCAGTCTTATAATATGGATGTGAATCATGGTCAATATGACAACAAACAAGAAACTCATCGGAGGCTGTAGATATGTAGTTTTACAGAAGAATGATGAGAATACCATGGTGGGCTAAGAAGAGTAATGAAAACGTTCTGAAAGAGACAAAAGCAAAAAGAGAGATAATTTCCATTATTAGGAAGAAACAATCAGCATTTTTGGTCATGCAATGAGAAGGGAACAGCTGGAATATATTGTGACAACTGGGACAATTGAGTGACCAAGAGATAGAGGGAAGCAAAGAGACAAGATACCAGACAGCTTAAAAGAATGGTTTGGCTGAAGATCAGCAACAGAAATGATAAATAACTGTCGAGATCGAAAATTGTGAAAACAAGTGATCACCTATGCATGGTAATTGATGACGATGATTGGTAGTTGGTTCAATGTTCAATAGCCATTGGGAATATATTCTTTCTATCTCTGCTGCATATGTTGTTTATTTCATATTGGCTGTCCATCTTTGTCATTTATGAGATCAGTAGGTTCATGGTTTTCTTTCTTGCTCTTATTGCTTTTACTGCTTTGTAGAAGTCTGTTGTGACTGTGTTGAAGTCCTTGCTTATGATTTGTGCGAATTATATCCATTTGTTTTGCTTAGCTTCTGTGATTAAAATTTTAAAGTTTTTTTTTTTTTCCAAAACAAACTAAGTGAAATGCTTGGCAGAAAGTCAACAACAGAAATGATTAACAACTGTTGAGATCGAGAGTTATGGAGAGATACGATAACCAGCTGGCATTGTACTTGCTTATGATGATGATGACCGTCCTGGGTATGATCAAAATGAATTGAACGAACATTATGTCTGCCAGTGCGCTTATCACGATACAACTGACACAAGACTACTGTTGTAGAATGTCAGAATGATAATAATTGTGGCTAAAATAACTTTACTTGTACTTACCTCCAATAACACCAACTGCCACCAAAGCCAGGAAAGATAACGCTAGAACAGCCATAGTTTGTTGTTAGACTCGAGAACTGAAGTCACTGGAAGGTATCTCCACGTGTCTCTCAATAAGAACTCAATCTTTGTTATGGCAGGATAAAAGTAAACTTGTTGATTATCTACATTCGCCAGGTCGATCGCTTCACAATAACGTATTTCTGTCAGTTCTATCAATTACAATATGTAATGTTACAGCAGACAGACGCTCAGTAAAAATTAATAATATCACGGCCTTTGCGGTGTAGAATGGGGTTGGAAATGAGAAAACAAAAAAAAATGTTGAAAGTTGTGAAAACTTCATAGAAAATGCTAGTGAAGCTCTCTTATACGTTTTGTTCAGAGCTCTCATAAATGTTGTGTTCAGTGCACTCATATAATTTGTGTTCAGGGCTCTCATATATATGTTGTGTTCAGAGTTCTCTTTTATGTTGTGTTCAGAGTTCTCTTTTATGTTGTGTTCAGAGCTCTCTTTTATGTTGTGTTCAGAGCTCTCATACATATTGTGTTCAGAGCTCACTTTTATGTTGTGTTCAGAGCTCACAAATATCTTGTGTTCAGAGCTCTCATTTAGATGAAGCGGTGAATGTGTTCATAAAAGGATGTGTTCCCAATAAATTTAACTTGCAGCTTAAATGTATATTATAACATAGACTTTAAAACGATGTGGCATAAGTTTTGCCTGTTACATGAGTACATTTAAAGTACCTATCTACAGAGTCTGGAGCCGCGATAGCTCAGTGTTTAGTGAACTGGACTACAACGCACAAGGGGTAGGGTTCGATCCCAACCGACGGCTTCCGGGTTCACCCAGCCTTAAATGGGTACCGGATTTTTACTAGGAAAGTAAAGCAGCACGGGCGCAATACCGACCACATTACCCCAAAAATCATGTGCTGAAGGTCTGTAAAATATAAGATCACTAACACCATATTTCCCTATACGCCACTTGGCGTGACGGGGGCTCTTTACTTTTTTTTTACTTATCTTCAGAGTCTGTTTTATTTATTTATTTTTTTTTTGCTTACAGTAGTTTGATTATCCTCGGGTATCACATGTAGTACCTGATATCATCTACAGAAAGTGAGTATTCCATTGGAATTTACCTTAAGGATGTTATACATTTTGTTATTGAGTTATTTGCGGTTCATCATCACTGCGCTCCTAACATGTCCTTAGATGCTCAAATCCCATCTTCAGCATGTTCTGCAGTGTGCAGCGACTGACGACACCAGTTCTGTGTTGGTTGATAAGTCTTCGTAGTAAAGTAAAGAACCCCAGTCACGCCAAGTGGCGTATAGGGAATATGGTGTTAGGGACCATACATTTTACAGACCTTCAGCTCATGATTTTTGGGGTAATGTGGTCGGTATTGCGCCCGTGCCGTTTTTTGTCCAGAAAAAATCCGGTACCCATTTATGGCTGGATGAAAGCGGAAGCCGTCGGTTGGGATCGAACCCTACCTCTTGTAGTTTGTAGTCCAGTTCACTAACCACTGAGCTATCGCGGCTCCCGATAAGTCTTCGTATACGCCCATTAAGTTTCTCGTATTTGGGTGTGCATATCTTACCTCCCATCTCTTTCAACCGAAGGAGAGACTTATTGTTGTCGAAATTACGTGCCCTTCCCACATCTGGTAAGGACATTGATGATGTCCGCCCGATCCATTGGTTGACCGTCTTCAACGACAGCGCGGCTAGCCAACCTGTCCGCTCTTTCATTTCCCCGTACTCCCGCATGTCCAGGGACATCGACAAAGGTGACCGTACGTATTTGTGACTGCTTCAATGACTCTACCCATTGCATGCGTACAAAGCCGGGCTCTACATTCTTGTGAATTCTGTAATTATGGCGACCCATGATTATACACAGAAATTACGACTATGGTTTTCTGTTGCCTTTGGTCGGTTTATTTACGGTTGGCTCCTAGAGCCTTTGACTAAAAAGTCTCACCTAAAATGCAGTTGAGTTGTTTTACTTCAGTGTACCCTCCCTTAGTGCTTTGCTCTCCCGTACATACCTACAAGGCAGCAGGGCAGCCGCAGATTGTACCGTCTACAGCATACAGTATCAGGTTCAAATTACCCGGCCTGACAACGTGCCGGCCGAACTAAAGTGTAAAAAATAATGGATGCCAGCCTTACTATATTGAAAGAACAAATTAGTGCCATCCTTATTAAGTTCGAAAAAAAAATAGATGCAGGCCTTACTAAGTTGTAAATAAATAATAATTTTGCGGCCTTACTAGTTTGAAAAAAAATATTGGCTGCCGGCTTCACTAAGTTTAAAAAACAAATGGTTGCCGGGGTTACTATGGTAATAACAAATAATGCGTGCCGGTCTTATTTTATTTTTGAGAACTAAACGGTGCCGGCCTTACAAGTTGAAAATAAGGGGAAAAAAAGTATTAATGCCGACATTACTAAGTTTAGAAAAAAAATGGGTGCGGCCTTATTATATTGGACAAAAATAAAGGTTTCCGGCTTTAAGAAATAAGAAAAAAATACAGATTTCCGGCTTAAATTAAACCAAAAAATAATGGGTAACGTACTTATTTGGCTGGAAAAATGGGCGTCGGATTTACTAATATAAAATGAAAAATAATGGGAGATGGCATTATTAAGTTTTGATAAGTAATGAATGCTGACCGTACTAAGTTGAGAAAAAATTGTGGTTGTCGGCCTTTCCAATTTGAGAACAAAAAATTGGTGACGGCAATCTTATGGTGGAAAAATATTGAGTGCCAGGCTTACTAAGGTGAAAAAAGTAATGTGTGGCGACCATGCTAATTTTGAAAAAAAATAATGGATACAAACATTACTAAGTTAAAAAAAAATAATGGATACAAACATTGCTAAGTTAAAAAAAAAATAATTGACGCCAGCATTATTATATTGGGGAAAAAAAAATGGGTGTCGGTCTTAATTACTTTTGTAAACAAATAATGATTGCTGCCTTACAAAAGTGGGAAAAGAAATAGGTGACGGCTTAACTAAGCTGGAAAAAAGTGCCGGACTTAAAAATGTAGAAATATAATGAGTGCTGGCCTTCCTATGGTGAGAAAAAATAATGGATGCTGGCATTTCTAAGGTGATAAAAAAAATGGATGCTGGCCTTCCTAAGGTGAGAAAAAATAATGGATGCTGGCCTTCCTAAGGTAAGAAAAAATAATGGATGCTGGCCTTCCTAAGGTAAGAAAAAATAATGGATGCTGGCATTTCTAAGGTGAGAAAAAATAATGGATGCTGGCATTTCTAAGGTGAGAAAAAATAATGGATGCTGGCATTTCTAAGGTGAGAAAAAATAATGGATGCTGGCCTTCCTAAGGTAAGAAAAAATAATGGATGCTGGCCTTCCTAAGGTGAGAAAAAATAATGGATGCTGGCCTTCCTAAGGTAAGAAAAAAATAATGGATACTGGCCTTCCTAAGGTAAGAAAAAATAATGGATGCTGGCCTTCCTAAGGTAAGAAAAAAATAATGGATGCTACCTTACTAATGAGGAAAAATTATAGGCGCCGGCCTTTCTAATGTGTAAAAAGTAATTGGTGCCGACCTTACTAAGTTGGAAGACAAAACACTGGATCCAGACCTCACTACGGTGAGAAAAATAATGTGTGCCGGCCTTACTAAGGTGGACAAAAAATTGCGCCGGCCTAACTAAGATGACAAAAAATTATGATTACCTTCCTTTCTAAGGTGATAAAAAAACTGAGAGTGGGAAAAAAATAATTGGTGCCGGATTTACTAAGTTTGGCGTGCCGAAAATGTGCCGTGGTCATAGAAAAATATGGTCATTAACACCTTATATCCCATACGTCTAGCAAATCGTGAAGGGAACCTTTACTTTGTATTTTTTTTTTTTACTAAGTTTGAAAATAATTATGGATGCCGGCATTGCTATGGTGGGAAAAAAAGGTGTACCGGCCAAGCTAACGGTGAAAAAATAATGGGTGTCCGGTTTACTAAAATGGTAAAAATAATTAGATCCGGCCCTACTAAGCTGACTAAAAAACACGGGTGCCGGTCGTATTATTTTGAATACAAATATTAGGTGCCGGACTTATTAATTTGAACACAATATAACGACAGCTAGCCTTACCAAGATCAATAAAAATATCGAGTGTTGGCGTCACTAAATTGGAAAAATAATTAGTTCTTGCCTTACTGAGCTAAGAAAAAAATGGACTCCGGCCTCATTAAGTTGAAGAAAATAATGGGAGCCGGCCTTACTAAGTTCAATAAAAATATCGTGTGCCGGCCTCATTAAATTGGAATAATAATTAGTTCTTGCCTTACTGAGCTAAGAAAAAAATGGACTCGGCCTCATTAAGTTGAAGAGAAATAGTGGGAACCGACCTTACTAAGTTGGAAAAAGTTTGATGAGTGCCGGGATTACAAACGTAAAATAAATAATTGTTAACGGCATTACTAAGATGATAAAAATAGTCAGTGCAGTTCTTACTAAGCTGAGGAGAAAAATTTGCTGCTGGCCATATTAAGTCAAAAAAAAAAAAAAATGAATGTCGGTCTTAATAAGTTGGAGAAACTAGTATATGCCGGAATTACTAACATACAACATATTAATATATTCCGGCTTATTAATGTTGGAAAAACTAATGAACGCCGGAATTCTTAATTTGAACCAAAAATAATAGAAGCCGGCCATAGAAAGTTCGTAAAATATATTGAGTGTCGACCTCGAGATAGAGAGGCTGTGTGTTCAAATCCCAGCTAGACTAGTTGGGATTTTATGTATGATTTCTCTCTGTGGCAACCACTCTTGAGACGGCAATTACACATAGACGGTAAAAATATGAGTACCTCCGAAGACAGAGTTATCTGCTTGTGCGGCGAGGGACCCCTGTGCATACGGCTGCCAGGGAAAAACGGATTAACAAGCAAAATGTACTTCCTAGTCTCTAGGGACTTCGTCAGAGGTAAAAGCTGGCGAACGCAAAAAAAAAAAAAACAACAACAACAACAACAAAAACTCATTTGGACAAATACCTAATGCCGGTCATACTGAGCTGAGGAAAAAAAAGGGTGCAGCCTTTATTAAGTTGAAAAAAAAGAATAGTGGAGATCACTACTAATCGGCGAAGGAGATCGGCCTTACTAATTTGGAAAAAAAATAATAAGTGCCGAATTATTAAGTTAAAAAAATAATGAGTGCCAGTCTTACTACACTGGAAAAATAGTTAGTGCCGGTCTTACTAAGCTGATAACAAAAAATGTGTGCGGTTTTATTAAGCTGAGAAACACAATGGGTGCCGGCATCACTGAGCTGGAAAATATATAAAGGAGCCGGCCATATTAAAGTGGGAAAAGTAATTAGTGCCGATCTTATTAAGGTGAGAAAAATTGGGTTCCGGGTTTATTAAGTTGATAAATTAATAATTCTAGCCAGTCTTAAAAAGTTGTGAAAAAATGGAATGCCTTATTAAGTTGGGAAAAATTAATTATTGCCGGAAATACTAGGTTAAAAAAATTAATGAGTTGTAATCCTTACAAATTGTGAAAAAGAATGAGACTTTAATAGTGAGAAAAATAATAATGGATGCAAACAGGTGAAAATAAGGTGAAAATGGGTACTGGTTTTAACATGGGGGGGGGTGGGATAATTTGTGCCGGTCTTACTAAATTGAGGAGCAACGATAGCTCAGTGGTTACTGAACTGGACTACAAAGGACAAGGGGTAGGGTTCGATCCCAACCGACGGCTTCGGGGTTCACCCAGTCTTAAATGGGTACCGGACTTTTTTCTGGGAAAGTAAAGCGCCACACGGGCGTAAATCATGTGCCGAAGGTCTGTAAAATATAGGGTCACTAACACCATATTCCCTATACACCACTTGGCGTGACGGGGGCACTTTACCTTTTTTACTTACTAAGTTGAGAAAAAAATAACAGGCACCTTACTTATTAGTTTGAGACAAAAACCATGGGTGCCGGCCTTACTATGGTGGAAATAAAAATTGGGAGCCCGCCCTACTAATGTGAGAAAAAATGGGTACTGACTTAAAAAATTGGGGTGGGGGAAATGGGTACCCTACTTATAATTTAACAAAAAAGAGTTCCGGCCTTATTATGGTTGTAAAATAGAATGGGTGCCAGCTTTACTGTAAAGTAAAGGTTCCCTCCACGCCTTGCAAGGCGTATGGGGAATATGGCGTTAGTGACCATCGTTTTGTATAATCACGGCATATTTTTAGGTGATGTAGTCGGTATCTCGCCAGGCTGCCGTTACCTCCCAAAAATAATCTCTGGTACCCATTTTTAGACGCTCTATGAACCCCGGAGCCTTTTCAATCTGAAAAAAAATCCACCAGTGCTGGGGATTGAGCCTTGACTCTTCTGGTCAGGAAGTGAGCACACTAACCACTCAGCCACCGAGGTGAGCACACTAACCACTCAACCACCGAGGTGAGCACACTAACCACTCAGCCACCGAGGCGAACACACTAACCACTCAGCCACCGAGATGAGCACACTAGCCACTCAGCCACCGAGGCGAGCACACTAACCACTCAGCAACCGAGGCGAGCACACTAACCACTCAGCCACCGAGGTGAACACACTAACCACTCAGCCACCGAGGCGACCACACTAACCACTCAACCACCGAGGCGAGCACACTAACCACTCAACCACCGAGGCGAGCACACTAACCACTCAGCCACCGAGGCGAGCACACTAACCACTCAGCCACCGAGGCGAGCACACTAACCACTCAGCCACCGAGATGAGCACACTAACCACTCAGCCACCGAAGTGAGCACACTAACCACTCAGCCACCGAGGTGAGCACACTAACCACTCAGCCACCGAGGTGATCACACTAACCACTCAGCCACCAAGGCGAGCACACTAACCACTCAGCCACCGAGGCGAGCACACTAACCACTCAGCCACCGAGGTGAGCACACTAACCACTCAGCCACCGAGGTGAGCACACTAACCACTCAGCCACCGAGGTGAGCACACTAACGACTCAGCTACCGAGGCGAGCACACTAACCACTCAGCCACCGAGGCTCCAGGTTTACTGTGGTCACACAAAACAGAGAGCTGACCTTTTTAAATTGTTTACAATTAAATGGTGCCAGTTGGATAAAAAGGTGCTGGCCTTATTAAGGTTTTAAAAACAAATAATTAAAGAGCACTGTCCTCCTATTCTTGCAATGATACTTTTTAGTTCGATGATTATCATTATATTTACACTCCTCCTACTAAATATAAAAGTCACGGGTCATTATTTTAAAATATTTTTACACGAATAGCTCTCAAGTGTATCTTGAATTATATTTTATATATTTTAACAACACATGTGTCGGAAACCGAGGCATCACTGTAGACACTATCAAACTAACCAGTCTTTGAATTGTTTCTTTCATGTTAAAATATTACTAAACGTCCTATGTAAATAAGGAACCACTTCTATAAAGTCTCAGTTGTCACAGAAATGTGGTAGAAACAACAAATCTTGTGAACTGTAAATATTGTTAGATTGTTTATAGAAAAATGTTAGAGCGGGAAGATGACAATACAACAATCTGCTTTGATATTCTAACTGAGCACTGTCATAGTTTTTGCTCCGGTTCAGTTGTGATACTATCAATTCCTTTACTTTCCATCTATCCAGTTATCTATTTATACTCCGTTTATTTTAAAAACTATCAGATGTCCAAACACAGAATTGGTTAAATCTTCCAACTGTAAATCTTCAGTCAGATCAAACAAACTGTTCACACACAAACTTGAATGAAGAGAGGGCTCAATGGAAAAGAAAAGTTATCTTCATTTAAAATGGTTAAACGACAAATGTAAAACTGAAATAAACAAAAGGAATAGGAATGGCAAAAAGTAATTTTTATGTCATGAAAAATATACTAACATCAAATCAAATAACACCAGGGCTAAAACTAGGAAAATCAAAATGTTATATCTTCTTAACATTCCCGTATGGTGCAGAAATATGGAAATTAGACATGAAAACATTGCAGAAATTTGACGCCTTTTAATTGTGGATTTATAGAAGATTGGTAATAATTGGATGGAAAGAAAAGAAAACAAACGATAGTCTTAAAACAACTGAAAATGAAAAGAATTCTACAAAGACACGATTCAAACAAGATGAATGAAATTTTTGAGGCATGTTAAAAGGTACAGCAGAAAACTGAAAGTAATCTTGGAGGGTAAAATACAAAGTAAAAGACGAACATAAATAGTCCAAGATTAACATGGACGATTAACATCAAAAGGTGGAAACATCACACTATGAGAATATACACGGAATGGCGCCCAATGTTAACTAACCTTCGATGTGAAGTTCTACTGCCACTAATATTAAAGGCAGGTTTATTTACTAGTGTTACTCATGTGCCTTGTTTCAACAACTAACCAGTCACTAACATTAAAGGGACGTTGATTAACTAGTGCCTCGTTTCAACAACTAACCAGTCACTAACATTAAAGGGAAGTTGATTAACCAGTGGCTCGTTTCAACAACTAACCAGTCACTAACATTAAAGGGACGTTGATTAACTAGTGGCTCGTTTCAACAGCTAACCAGTCACTAACATTAAAGGGAAGTTGATGAACTAGTGCCTCGTTTCAACAACTAACCAGTCACTAACATTAAAGGGACGTTGATGAACTAGTGCCTCGTTTCAACAGCTAACTAGTCACTAACATTAAAGGGAAGTTGATTAACTAGTGCCTCGTTTCAACAACTAACCAGTCACTAACATTAAAGGGACGTTGATGAACTAGTGCCTCGTTTCAACAACTAACCAGTCACTAACATTAAAGGGAAGTTGATTAACTAGTGCCTCGTTTCAACAACTAACCAGTCACTAACATTAAAGGGACGTTGATTAACTAGTGCCTCGTTTCAACAACTAACCAGTCACTAACATTAAAGGGACGTTGATGAACTAGTGCCTCGTTTCAACAACTAACCAGTCACTAACAATAAATGGAAGTTGATTAACTAGTGCCTCGTTTCAACAACTAACCAGTCACTAACATTAAAGGGACGTTGATTAACTAGTGCCTCGTTTCAACAACTAACCAGTCACTAACATTAAAGGGACGTTGATTAACCAGTGCTTGTTTCAACAACTAACCAGTCACTAACATTAAAGGGACGTTGATTAACTAGTGCCTCGTTTCAACAGCTAACCAGTCACTAACATTAAAGGGAAGTTGATTAACTAGTGCCTCGTTTCAACAACTAACCAGTCACTAACATTAAAGGGACGTTGATTAACTAGTGCCTCGTTTCAACAACTAACCAGTCACTAACATTAAAGGGACGTTGATTAACTAGTGCCTCGTTTCAACAACTAACCAGTCACTAACATTAAAGGGAAGTTGATTAACCAGTGCCTCGTTTCAACAACTAACCAGTCACTAACATATTTGATCAGTTAAAAGCTTACATCGGTGACGTTTCTTGTTGTCTTGTAAGGGACGGTATCAACTGTCAGCGACCTTCTATTCTTTACTAGGCCCGTGGCTCTAAGAATTCCCCGCGCGCGTTGTCTTAATGATTTGTCGAAGTAATAGAGCGGTTATTGAGATCACGTGAAGAAACATTAAATAAGAGCGGTTCTCACTTTCCTACGTTTTATTATTAATTATTCAAATATGGCATAACATAGCAATACAATCATTTTCAAACTTCTTATTTTCTGAACCGCTGTGTCTCGAGCTTTTGAAAGGATTCATTGTTTGTTGGAGTTTGATGACGTCAAAAGCTTACATTAAACGAGGTTTAGAAAGAAGGCTTTGTTTGAAAGGTTTGTTTCTTGGAGTATCTGACTCAATTCATGTGATGCTAAACAATTGTTGCGATTTAATTCATTTTTTTAATTAGAAGAACTGGAACAATTATTCAGTTTGTTTGAAAGTTTTACATTCCAGCAACTTAAAGTGCAGAGAAATTCAATGTTTAAATTCTGACAACAATTTCTGTATATGAAAACTTTGTCGTGACAATCTTGAGAATACATAATTCTCATTTATCTCTAGAAAATAATAGCTTATTCTTTCTTCCAACTTTCATCTTCTCTAAGAGAACATTACAATTAAAGTTTACTTTGTGACGTGTCCCTGTAGTTTCAATCCACGTGTCCACTTGAGATTCCATGATTGTCGAGCTCATGGCCTATAAACAATCCATGCCGCTAATACAACCCGGCCACATCAGCCATAGACTTGTTTCATTTACGACCTGACAGCTTAGAGTGAAATCTATTCTCTACACTGCTACCACAATATGACTTTCCTATTGGTTTTTTTCATTGCTGTGACAACATTCGTCTGTGGTAAGTAGAGATATTTTCCTTTTCTTTTTGTTTCAATTCATCACATAATCCAACGGTTTCTTGGTACTTGACAGACATCGTCAACTTATTCTATTTATCTCTATCTTTGTTAGTTATTTGAACTCTGCGCGGCATGTCCGGTCCCTATACTCCAACACGATATGTTGATGCGATAGACTAAACTTGATGTGCTTGCTATGTAAGTGAAGTCTAAAATAAAAAAAGTGAATTTTAAAACGCGCACTAACTTATTGTGCATGTGTGGCGGTTTTTAAAAACACAGTAACGTATTTTGTGCTGCTACTGTTGTGCTTATGTTAACTTTTTTCAAATGTGCTGCTACTCTTGTGTTATGTTAACTTTGTTAAATTGTGCTGCTACTGTTATGCTATGTTAACTTTGTTAAATTGTGCTGCTACTGTTGTGCTATGTTAACTTTGTTCAATTGAGATGCTAATGTTGTGCTTATGTTAACTTTGTTCAATTGTGCTGCTACTGTTGTGTTTATGTTAACTTTGTTCAATTGTGCTGCTACTGTTGTGTTTATGTTAACTTTGTTCAATTGTGCTTTTACTGTTGTGTTATGTTAACTTTGTTCAATTGTGCTGCTACTATTGTGTTTATGTTAACTTTGTTCAATTGTGCTGTTACTATTGTGTTTATGATAACTTTGTTCAATATAGCGACGTTTTTTAAACATCATCGCAACATTAATTAAAACAGCCATAACCTTCACACACACACTCACACACAGACACATAATGAGGAAGACCAACCAACAGCTTATAGCAAGCTTCGTTATCACCGAAATCCCGTGCACAGCCAACTCATTATTACATTTACATGTCAATTACCATCGTTTACTTTATTATCATTCTCATCGCTGTCGTTTTGATTTATTGCCGATAAGAGGAAACACAATTTATTATTATCTTTACGGCTTTATCCTACTTCTGTAGTCTACCAGAGGGACGATGGACTGCCTGTCCATTTGACCCTAGGTGTTCAGGTCGGTGATTTTATTTAACCCTCCACACCTCCCCGATAGAAAATAAACGGCGTTTGAGCCTACGTGATTTGAACCCTAGCTTACATGGTTCAGGGGCGACAAGTTATCAATTCGGTAATTCGGGAAACGTGTTACAAAAAAAAAATATCTTCACGACATAGAGTATCATTGCCGGTGTATGTCGGGGGGCTCACGATACAACTAGAGAGATAAAGGCTGGTTGGTCAAAGCAGCCGCCACGATAGAAATAATCATTTCTGTCTACCGCGGGTTTCGAAGGCCACACGCGGGCTTTTCAGCCTGCGAAACAGTGGTTTCAGCCGCACGGCCACTCGCTCCTCACGGGAAACGTCCACTCACTCCTCACGGGAAACGTCCACTCACTCCTCACGGTAAACGTCCACTCACTCCTCACGGTAAACCTATCAGAGGTGGAACATCTCGTATGACTAAAACAGAGAAAGTATTACGTACTGACTACGATATCGGAGACGATTTTTTTCCTATTTTTATTTTTTGTTTCCTCGGAGAGTGGGTGCCGAGAGGATAATTTGTTGTGCACCAGAGTAGAAGATCTTGGTCTACGCCCTATGGGCCGGCTACGGTTCGAAAAGTCAATAGATAGATAGTAGAAGACCGCTGTATCGAATCTCTGTAGAACTTTTTACGCTTACCGTTTGTGAAATAGAAACGTTAAATCGTACATTTAATCACCACTACAGTGGACATGCGGTCCATATTCTCCAGTCGTCTAGGTCTCGTGGTAGACAACGTAAATGCGATGAAATATAGTTTATAGTTGAATTTATTTTTTTTTTACAATGTACTCTACCCTTGTTATCCTATATTCCTTTTTTTTAAAAACGCGATTTCATGACATTTTTTTTTTTTTCATTTTCTGTGAAACTATTTGAATGTTCAGACTTTATTTTAAATATCTTTACATTTCATTTTCATTCAGTTTTCTCACTTTTTGCGTCTTTTCTTTTTTATTGTCTTGTGCTAGCATTCTGGTCATTTTTGTTTGTATTGGTAGTCCAGATTATCTCATTTCCTATATGGTTCACGTTTCAGGTATACTATGTTTCTTTTGCTAATTTCCAATGTTAGGAAGAAACAATCATCACTTTTTGGCCATGTAATTAGAAGAGAACAACTTGAATATATTGTAACAACTGGAAAAATTGAGGGACGAAGAGATAGAGGGAAGCAAAGAGAAAAAATAACAGACAGCTTAAGAGAATGGCTTGGCAGAAGGTCAACAACAGAAATGATAAATAGCTGCCGAGATCGAAAGTTGTGGAGAGACATGACCTACGCCACTAGGCCCGGTACTTGATGATGATGATGATGATGATGTTTTTGTTATGGTCAAGTGTCAGACTATGCACAGGACCCGCGTGGTAACTCGTCATGCGTCGCTGCTTTGGGCGAACATCTCACATTCTAGAAGGATGTTGATGCCAGCCGTCATTGTCACCCCCCCCCCCCCCCCACCGGGTGTTCTTGTATGTATTTCTCTACGTCAGCCATTTCTGTTTCCTACTTTCCGGTTCCAATTTAAGGCCTTGCTTTGAAATTTTCTTTTAGTGTAACGTCAAGTTACAAGAGGAAAGAAATAACACTTTCTATCGTTGATTATTTGTTTTTCCTTCCCGAGTGTTGTAAACATACCATTCCACATGAAACGATTGGTACATCTGTCGCCTTGGAAAGTTCCTTTCATAAAAATAAATTTGTAAGACTTCCAACAGGACACACCAGATTAAAGTATCATACTTGAACACAATAAAGACATAAATATGTGAGAAGTGTGACTAAAGAATAGAAATGTGTGGTGACTGTGGCACTTGTACAATGACTGACGAGTCCGTCCTACAGTGAGATTAAACGTGTCGATAACAGTAGAAGTATCTGTGTGTGTAGTTTTCTCTATCAGACTCATTCTTGGACAAGTTGGTTGATGACAGGATAAATATCGTGTGTGTAGTTTTCTCTATCAGACTCATTCTTGGACAAGTTGGTTGATGACAGTAGAAGTATCGTGTGTGTAGTTTTCTCTATCAGACTCATTCTTGGACAAGTTGTTTGATGACAGGAGAAGTATCGTGTGTGTAGTTTTCTCTATCAGACTCATTCTTGGACAAGTTGGTTGATGACAGGAGAAGTATCGTGTGTGTAGTTTTCTCTATTAGACTCATTCTTGACATGTTGGTTTGATGACAGGAGAAGTATCTGTGTGTGTAGTTTTCTCTATCAGACTCATTCTTGGACAAGTTGGTTGATGACAGGAGAAGTATCTGTGTGTGTAGTTTTCTCTATCAGACTCATTCTTGGACAAGTTGGTTGATGACAGGAGAAGTATCTGTGTGTGTAGTTTTCTCTATCAGACTCATTCTTGGACATGTTGGTTGATGACAGGAGAAGTATCGTGTGTGTAGTTTTCTCTATCAGACTCATTCTTGGACAAGTTGGTTGATGACAGGAGAAGTATAGTGTGTGTAGTTTTCTCTATCAGACTCATTCTTGGACAAGTTGGTTGATGACAGGAGAAGTATCGTGTGTGTAGTTTTCTCTATCAGACTCATTCTTGGACAAGTTGGTTGATGACAGGAGAAGTATCGTGTGTGTAGTTTTCTCTATCAGACTCATTCTTGGACAAATTGGTTGATGACAGGAGAAGTATCTGTGTGTGTAGTTTTCTCTATCAGACTCATTCTTGGACAAGTTGGTTGATGACAGGAGAAGTATCGTGTGTGTAGTTTTCTCTATCAGACTCATTCTTGGACAAGTTGGTTGATGACAGGAGAAGTATCGTGTGTGTAGTTTTCTCTATCAGACTCATTCTTGGACAAGTTGGTTGATGACAGGAGAAGTATCGTGTGTGTAGTTTTCTCTATCAGACTCATTCTTGGACAAGTTGGTTGATGACAGGAGAAGTATCGTGTGTGTAGTCTTCTCTATCAGACTCGTTCTTGGACAAGTTGGTTGATGACAGGAGAAGTATCGTGTGTGTAGTTTTCTCTATCAGACTCATTCTTGGACAAGTTGGTTGATGGCGTCATCACCCATGAGATGATTATTGTCTACTTTGTCAGAGTGACGTCACAATTGAACGCAGAAGAAGCAGATGATGATGTGTAGATTTTTTTCCTGCATTTAATGTTAAGGTGGCTTTGACTTTTATATTCTAGATTCCTCGTTTTTCTATTAGTCCTTTCATCATCATCAAAGAGTGCCGTCTCCGCAACGAAGGTTGGCTACCATATAGCGACATTCTGCTCTGTCTCTTACTTTGATAGTGCAGGTTGTCATAGGCTGGTTTGTCCATCTTTTGATGTTACTGGTCCATATTAGTCTTGGTCTGCCTCTCCCTCTTTTACCCGGTATTTTTCCCTCCAGGATTACTTTTATTAGGCTGTTGTGTCTTTTAACATGACCCAAAAATCGCATTTCATCGTTTGTTTTCTTTTCCTTCCATCCAATTCTACCTATTCTTATATATATCGAAATTTCAAAGGTTTCAATTCTCTGTTATGTTTTCTTGTCTAATGTCCATGTTTCTGCAACATATAGGAATGTTGAGAAGAGATACAATTTTGCTATTCTTAGTTCTAGCCCTGGTGTTATTTGTTTTGATGTTGGTATGTTCTTCATGACATTAACTTTATTTTTTTTGCATTTCCTATTCCTTTGTTTATTTCAGTTGTACATTTTCCATCACTGGTTATAGTATGGAAAATGTACCACTTAGTATTTTATCTTCCAAAATTACTTTTAGTAAGCTGCTGAGTCTATCAATTTTCCCCCAAAATCTCATTTCCTGTTTTTAAATTGTGTTTAGTAATTATCTTTTCATTTTTAGCTGTTGTAAGACTTCATCGGTTGTTTTCTTTTCTTTCCTTCCGGATCTACCTATTCTTCTATATATCCGCATGTAATTATTATTTATAATAATATATACGTATTTGTGTGTGTGTGTGTGTGTATATATACATGTATGTATGGGCCCTTAGATACTTATAGACATTGTCAGTGTCTTTGTAGTCGAGGTAACGTAGACAACGTTTCCCCACTCACATATCTTAGAACCCTTTTCACGGCTTTGACCCTCCGACCAGCATGGTATTTACAGCGCACACCGCGACTCTCACTTTCCCATTCCGGCCACGGCCCACGACACAGGGAAGACTTTTTCCTTTTCTTAAACCAGTTTCGATAATTTTGTTTTGGATGTTTCATTACTAGTTAGCTATGTAGGATTAGTTATTTTTCTTTACATATCTGTGTGTATGTTGTTTGTTTGTTCCTGCTGAAGGCCTATTGAGCCGAAATGTCGTCTATTTTGTGTCGTCTATCAATTACGTAAAGCTTTTACCATACCATTTTTTCCATTTTTTTCCATCACATTCAGCTTTACTGCAGCTTTGCATTTTTATGCATTCATTTTCATTTCTGTATCTTAACCCCTGTACTCTATAAAGCAGGCATGTATTGGTTTGTTTACTTTTATGTACTTTTCGATTACTGTCCTCATGCAGAACATGGCTTCTTTTGTGCCACTGTTTATCCTAAATCCAAATTGCTGCTTTTCTTATTTAATATACATTTTAATATGAATCCTTCCTTGTATAATTTTAAGCAAGATTTTTGTTACATGGATCATTAGGCTTATTGTTCTAAAATCATTGCATTCAACTGAACCATTCTTTTTATCATCATCATGCCACATATCGGTTGGCGTAGGCGATCATGTCCCTCCACAATCTTCTATCTACAGTGCATCGTATCAGTTCTGTTGTTGACTGTTTTCCATGCCATGACACCAAGCTATCTAGTATTTTCTCTCTTTGTCGTCCGCGATATCTCTTTCCTTTTATTTTGCCAGTTGTAACCAAGTATTCAAAATATCTTCTTCTCATGATGTGCCCGAAAAATGTTAATTGTTTCTTTCTGATGTTTTTTAGGAGTTCCATTTTTGTGTTGGCCTCTTTGAGAATTTCCTCATTGGTCTTTTTTGGCTGTTCATGGAACTTTCAACATTCTTCTGAGAAATCCTATCTATGTGGCCTCTAATCTTCTTTTCATTTGTGTGTCTACTGTCCATGATTCTCTTCATAGAACAGAATTAGGTCTATATAGCACAGATGAACTCTTTTTTCTTTATGCAACGCAGTAAAAGTGCATGTTTTTATTTGATTTGGTATGTATCCTGTATGGTATATGTCGTTGCATATGTATGTGATAACTTCACTGCTAAAATCTTCCAGTGACTTTATAATCTCTATCTGTATGTGCCAGGTTTTGCTGCTTTTCCCTTTTTCATTGTTTGTATATAGCTTTTTCCACTTCACATTTTAAGATTTTATAGCCTGATGTAAATCTTATAATTGGTTTCTTTTCGCTTTGATCAAAAAAATAATTATGTTATATATTCCTGCCATCTATCTATTATATCTATTACAGCAATGGCCAATAAGGTGCCCGCAGGCTAAAGTAGCCCGCGACGTCCTTTATTTTGGCCCGCGGCGGATAGAAAATAAAATCAAGTTGCATTGAACAAAATATTCTGGGTAAAATTGATTAAAATGTATTACATTTGCTTCTACCGTGAAGAAAGCTAAGTCAAATATTCCCTAGTAGTTTGTTTAAAATAATGTATAATTATTGGTCTAAACATCCGAGGTAAATCATAGAAGAATAATAGTACAAGTAGACCAATGTTTACACTCGGAACACTCAAGTAGTTAGTTTAACTTCACCTTCCCGTCATTCCCGACCCATCCTTTTTCCATTTGATCATCCTGCGATCGACTGAAACAAAGGAAGAAGCCGGCGAATGGTTCTATAACCGACTCTCGGTTCGGCGACTTCAAACAGCTTCACAATACTGTCAGTCACCCACCTCCTCCTCAACACATTCACCCCACAATTATTTTACTTTCCATTTATTTATATCCAATCCTCTTCTCTTCGGTCGTGGTATAATATGAACAATAAACGTCAATGAAATGAAAAAATAAGATTTTTTCAAGAGAAATGGGAACATGATTTTTTATTTGTCAACAATAAGGATAGCAAACCGCAGTGCCATGTGTGTTTGCAAGTATTGTCTGTAAATAAAGAGTATAATCTTAAACGACATTACACACATCACCACGCCGCTAAATACAAGGACTACATTGGTACAATACGTTCTACACTTGTTTGCGATTTGAAGAAAAAAGGTTAGTGCTCAGAAATCTCTTTTTACTACATTAACAACAAAACAAACAAGTTCCTTAATGGCATCGTTTGTTGTAAGCGCAGGGATAGCGAAATAAAAAAAAATCATTATGTGACGGTGACTTCGCAAAGCGTTGTTCTATTAACATGGCGCGTAAATTTGGGGAAGAAAAAATTGGCAGTCATTTTTATAGCGTTCCATTATCAAAGCAGACAGTCACTAGAAGGGTTGAGGAAATAAGTTCTCGTATATCTAGTAAATTAAAGAGTGTCGTTACAAATTCTGCTTACTTTTCTTTGGCTTTGGATGAATCTACTAACATATCAGACACGGTACAACTTTTAATTTTCATAAGAACTTTTTCAAAAGACTGTATTATTAATGAAGAGTTACTAGCTTTAGATTCATTGCATAATACGACCAAAGGGACCAAAGACATTTATGACTCAGTTATGACAGTTGTTAACGGTATCGGTTAACAGACTTTCAGCAATAGTGACAGATGGCGCTAAGTCAATGTGTGGTACTCAAATAGGTTTAGTTGGATTATTAAGTCAGTCTGGAATAATTTTGCCCAGCATTACATTGCATTATACACCAGGAGGCACTGTGCGGTAAGATTCTAGACGTTGGAGGATATTATGAAAACTGTAATACAGTGTGTGCATTTAATAAAAGGCGGGAATCGGGCATTGACACACCGACAGTTCATACATTTTCTATCAGAAGTTAAGGTGGAATATGGCGATTTTGTGCTCTACACACAAGTACGCTGGCTAGGCAGAGGAAATTGTTGTGAGGCGGCTTTTTGCTTTGAGAAACGAGATAAGGCAGTTTTTGTAGAAACATGATACCAACAAAGAACTTAAAAGATAAATAAACAAGAACACACAGAGAACAAGTGTGGGAGATACAAACAACATATGGGGTAAGCCAACATCTAACCAACATTATTAAAAGCCTCTACGTCAACAGCAGCTGCAGGGTCAGACCAGCAGCAGGCTACACAGACCACTTCGAAGTTAGATCAGGCGTAAGACAGGGGTGCGTGCTATCCCCCCCCCTTACTGTTTATTACATACATGGACCATATATGCAAGCTAGCCAAACCATCAGAGATAGAGGAGATCAACAAGCTTCTATTTGCAGACAATCAGGCACTAATACATGAAACAATAGAAGACCTACAAGAACACTTAAACAAACTCAACATCTCAGGCACAAAATACAACATGAAAATCAACTTCAACAAAACAGAAGTCATGAACGTCGCCAAAAATAAACAAAACATCAACATAACTATAGAAGGCAGACAACTAAAACAAGTAGAGGAATTCAAATACCTAGGAAGTCTAATGACAAACGATAATTCTCAAACGGCAGAGATAGAATCAAGATGCAAAGAAAGCTTGTCAAATCATCGGACAGTTATCACCACTATTGTCCAACAAGGAAATATCTCTGGAGGCAAAACGAGCACTATACAATACAATCTTCATCCCAACGCAACGTTGTGCTACCTGGACCCTAGATGCAAGAACAATAAGAAAAATAACCTCTACAGAGATGAAATGTTTTAGACGAATGACAGGAAACAGTCTGAGAGATAAGATCAGAAATGAAGAACTGAGAAAAAAGCTGGGAATAGCTCGAGCCATAGAATATATAAGGAAACAACAGATAAAATGGTTTGGCCACGTGACAAGACAGAAAGAACAAAACACAACACAACAAGCTTTCAACAAACGTTGTGAGAACACCAGACCCAAGGGTCGACCACGAAAAAGATGGGTCGATGGAATATTAGAAGCAGTAGGAAACATAACAGCAGCAGAGGCGAACAGAAGAACAAAAGACCGCAAATTATATCTCCCCCCGACGCTGAAAGGCAGATGAGGGAGCACAGAAGAGGAAGAGGAAGAACAAGGAACTGATCAGAAAAATGTCAGATCCACATTTTAACAGCGCATTGGCCTTTTTAACTGATATCACCCAGCACATGAATGAACTCAACGTGAAGCTACAGGGACGTTCCCAAACAGTCTCACATTTGGTAGGACACATAAATGGATTTATAAGTCAACTAAAAGTTTTTAGATTTACCCTGGCCAAAGAAAACTTCATTCATTTTCCTTCGTGCAAAGAATTGATTGAGGGCGCAGTGACACTGATTTCAAATTTTCTGTATTAATGTTAGACAAACTATTGGAGCAATTCAATGAACGATTTTCTGACTTCAGTGGTATACGACCAGAACTGGCATTGTTTAACAACCGTATGAAATGTGACATTTTCCAACAACATGACACTTTTCAGTTGGAGTTATGTAACCTCCAAAGTGACCCCTTTGTCCAATCAAGGATGGAGATAGGAGTTGACTTTTGGAAACTTGTTCCATAGGAAAAATATCCCACATTGAGTGATTTCAGTTTGAAAATTACTTCTATGTTCTGAAGCACATATATATGTGAATGCGCTTTTTCAACAATGAAGGAGATTAAATCGTCACAAAGAAACCGACTCACTGATGGTCACCTTCAGGATTTATTACGCATATGATCATCATCTTTATACATTGACTTTGATGAACTTGTTGCTGCACATGAACGTCCACATTGTTCTCATTAAGGGTTGTTACATGTCAACTTTAAAATGACCTAACTAAAACATGTTTGTTAAACAATATAAATAGCAACTTTTATTCATTTTTATAAATCAACTAGGCATTTTTAACTCTGTTGCAATAAAATGATTTATGTAAGCAAATAATGCCGATAAATAACAAAAATATTACCTTAAAACAAATGCCAAGTTTATTTGTATTGATGTTGTTATGTGTGTGGCCCGCCACAAAAAAAAAATAATAAAAAAGTGGCCCGCCATTTGAAAGAAATTGGCCATCCCTGATCTAGGCAATATAAGGAGGTAGTTTACCATTCCTTTCCTTCTTGGCAGTGACTGTACTCAACGGAGATCGCAGCCATTGTCTCTATACATGAGATCCTCTGCCTGAAATTGCTTATTCTCACGGCCTCAGTTTTTGCTGTGTTAATTTTCATACTGAAGTTTGTGCAGCTTTTATCTAGAGATGTTAAATGTACACTACACTTCACTACACACATATATATATATATATATATATATATATATATATATATATATATATATATATATATATATATACAAATATTGCATGGCGAAATTAAGGACGGAAAGCGAACAAAAGACAGATTCGTGCTGAGATATGAGGATGTTTGCAGGGTTTCCGTGAGGGAAGTAACAGAGAAAGAAACTGGTTGGCTGCAGATCGTAGCACATGGAGAAAAAAATTATTAAAAATATCTCGAATATATAATTCCAGGTATAATACCTGCCTTTCATGGCAGTGCTCATATCAAATTCATAACAAAAAAGGCGAATGAGAAACGAGACGAGACCAGTTCTTTTCGTTTTGCGGATTGAACCGTCTGTCCAATATTGACTGAATCAGCCATGAGAGAAGCTGTCCAACAAAGCAGCATCCAGCATAAGAAACTAATATTTTTACAAAATACTGACGACTTATCATAATTGATTTATATCATTCGTCTATGAAGATGAATAGCATGTATAGTATAGCGCAATACAGTAGAGTATTTCACAGTACAGTACATTGAAGTGAAGTGTAGTGTAGTGTAGTGCATTGCAGTGCAGTGCAGTGTAGTGTAGTGTAGTGTAGTGTAGTGTAGTGTAGTGTAGTGTGTAGTGTAGTGTAGTGTACTGTAGTGTAGTGTAGTGTAGTGTAGTGTAGTGTAGTTTAGTTGTAGTGTAGTGTAGTGTAGTGTAGTGTAGTGTAGTGTAGTGTAGTGTAGTGTAGTGTAGTGTAGTGTAGTGTAGTGTAGTGTAGTGTAGTGTAGTGTAGTGTAGTGTAGTGTAGTGTAGTGTAGTGTAGTGTAGTATAGTGTAGTGTAATGTAGTGTAGTGCAGTGTAGTGTAGTATGGTGTGGTGTAGTGTGGTGTGGTGTAGTGTAGTGTAGTGTAGTGTGGTGTGGTGTGGTGTAGTGTGGTGTGGTGTAGTGTAGTGTAGTGTAGTGTGGTGTGGTGTGGTGTAGTGTAGTGCAGTGCAGTGTAGTGTAGTGTGGTGTGGTGTGGTGTGGTGTAGTGTAGTGCAGTGCAGTGTAGTGTAGTGTTGTGTGGTGTGGTGTGGTGTGGTGTAGTGTAGTGTGCAGTGTAGTGTAGTGTAGTGTAGTGCGGTGTGGTGTAGTGTAGTGTAGTGTGGTGTGTGGTGTAGTGTAGTGTCGTGTGTGTGTGGTGTAGTGTGTGTGGTGTGGTGTGGTGTAGTGTAGTGTAGTGTAGTGTAGTGCAGTGCAGTGCAGTGTAGTGTAGTGTAGTGTAGTGTAGTGTAGTGTAGTGTAGTGTAGTGTAGTGTCGTGTGGTGTGTGTGTGGTGTGCAGTGTAGTGTAGTGTAGTGTAGTGTAGTGTAGTGTAGTGTAGTGTAGTGTAGTGTAGTGTAGTGTAGTGTAGTGTAGTGTAGTGTAGTGTAGTGTAGTGTAGTGTAGTGTAGTGTAGTGAAGTGTAGTGTAGTGTAGTGTAGTGAAGTGCAGTGTAGTGTAGTGTAGTGTAGTGTGGTGTAGTGTAGTGTAGTGTAGTGTAGTGTAGTGAAGTGCAGTGTAGTGTAGTGTAGTGTAGTGTAGTGTAGTGTAGTGTAGTGTAGTGTAGTGTAGTGTAGTGTAGTGTAGTGTAGTGTAGTGTAGTGTAGTGAAGTGTAGTGTAGTGTAGTGTAGTGTAGTGTAGTGTAGTGAAGTGCAGTGTAGTGTAGTGTAGTGTAGTGTAGTGTAGTGTAGTGTGGTGTAGTGTAGTGAGTGTAGTGTAGTGTAGTGTAGTGTAGTGTAGTGTAGTGAAGTGCAGTGTAGTGTAGTGTAGTGTAGTGTGGTGTAGTGTAGTGTAGTGTGGTGTAGTGTAGTGAAGTGTAGTGTAGTGTAGTGTAGTGAAGTGCAGTGTAGTGTAGTGTAGTGTAGTGTGTGCGTGGTGTAGTGTAGTGTATTGTAGTGTGTTAAAGGCTGTCGAAGATTTCCACTAAGAAAAACGGAAATCTACCAAGGAAACCTGCTGTCCCATTTCATAAAGCTGTTAATTATTACAATGAAGTCACTAGCTCTTCTAAACCGTTTGAAATTGCTATAGGGTTACTTTTACTTTTATCGTGCGGTATGATATTTGCATATATCCAGTATAGTGTTATTTCATATACCACGTTAAAGTAATAAAGTATCGTAGGCCTTAATATAATGTTTTGCTTCGCTTTGAATAATTTTGTTGAGTGATATGATATGACTGTTTCCAAATAAAGTAAATCTGAAACTGTGATCCAGCTACAGAACTCTTGCTATAGTAAGTCATACACAACAAAATACTTTTGCGGATAATCATTAGTTGTAGCAAACTCTTTGTTCAGAGCTTCGCGACAGGAGGCAATCTGATCACCAGCAGAAGCCCTACTGTCGAGCAAGTGTTTCGGCCCTTTAGATTCTCGACACTCTAGGAGAGGTGGGCCCGCCTGGGTCATGACTCCCAGGCGTCGACCTCCTGCTGCACTGCTTCTAACCAGTAAAGTTAGAACAAGAACTTCATGTAGCTCACGCAGGGGTCAGACACAGAAGAGGCGTCCGTGACATATTTATCCTTGAGAAGTGCAGGGAATTCAACATGGAACGGCATACATGCTTCATAAATTCAGCAAGGCCTTTGACTGCGGACAGAATCATAATCTGTGGAATATACTGAAATGTACCGGCTTTTAAACAACACCTAATACAATGGGCACATCATGGCAAGAGGAAAGTTGGAATACTTGGTTACAACTGGCAAAATAAAAGGAAAGAGGGATCGCGGACGACAACGAGAGAAAATACTGGATAGCTTGGTGTCACGGCATGGAAAACAGTCAACAACAGAACTGATACGATGTACTGTAGACAGAAGATTGTGGAAGGACATGATCGCCTACGCCGGTATGGCACATGATGATGATGAATACAACGTATCGAATCACTATATCAAGAGCACCAAGCAGCTATCAGAATAGCGGACGAAACATCAAATTGGTTTGAAGTACAACAATAGGGTGAGAGGGATGCATCATCGTCTTATAACTGTTGAACATCTTTGCTCAGAACACCAAGAGAAATGTCCGCAATGGTGACAGATTTATGAAGTTCGACGCTTTCACAATAAATGGCAACATATTTCCATAAGATACGCTGATGACACAGTTTTCCTCTCAAACTGTACGGAAGGATATAAATAGACAATAAAGAAAAACTTGCATCTGAACGTCCGTGACAAAACAAAAAGTCAATTCAAAATCATTATCAAAAGAGAAAACTTAAATTTTAACAAGTCATAAGTATATTAGATATGTGGATATTAGATATGTGGCAACGAACAATGGAGAGTGCCATAAATAGATGAAATAAGATAAGCAATGGGAGCACAAAAGTAAAAGTAAAGTATCCCCGTCAAGCCAAGTGGCATATAGGGAATATGGTGATAGTGACCATAAACTTTATATAGACCTTCAGCACATGATTTTTGGGGTAATGTGGTCGGTATTACGCCCGTGCCGCTTTACTTTCCCAAAAAAATAACCGGTACCCATTTAAGGCTGGGTGAACCGGAGCCGTCGGTTGAGATCGAACCCTACATCTTGTCCTTTGTAGTCCAGTTCACTAACCACTGAGCTATCGCGGCTCATGTGACACATTACCAGTAAGATATCAACGCGTCTATGTCCTTTGCAAAACATTGCAATCACCACAGCCAGTCTGAAAGAATCTCTATGTCTAACCAGATCTCCCACAGAACATTGCAATCACCGCAGCCAGTCTGAAAAAATCTCTGTGTCTAGCCTGATCTCCCACAGAACATTGCAATCACCACAGCCAGTCTGAAAAAATCTCTGTGTCTAACCAGATCTCCCACAGAACATTGCAATCACCGCAGCCAGTCTGAAAAAATTTCTGTGTCTAGCCAGATCATCCACAGAACATTGCAATCACCACAGCCAGTCTGAAAGAATCTCTGTGTCTAGCCAGATCTCCCACAGAAAATTGCAATCACAACAGCCAGTCTGAAAGAATCTCTGTGTCTAGCCAGATCTCCCACAGAAAATTGCAATCACCACAGAAAGTCTGAAAAAATCTCTGTGTCTAGCAAGATTTTCTGTTGTCATGTCCAAGGTCTCCTTGATGTTTTCAAACTACCTTCTTCTTAGTAAAATTAAAATTAACTTACGAGACTTGCATCGGCGTCTTGGCACGCTAGTTTTCGCCAATATTTGCTCGGAGATTTCTGGATAGTGTCCCTTCAAGCATCGAAACTCACAATGGGAGGCAGCATTCCTCACCTTCCTAGAATACTACTCTAGTACCTATTTCTGCAAGCGGCTGGGTCGACCATGGACGCTTTTTTTCCCAGCTACGAATACAATTCACACTGTTTCCAGCGGGAATCGAACACGGGTTGCCCGAACGTCGGTAGCCCAGTCGGGTGGGGTTCCCAAATAAACTACCGAGGCCCCCTTTTTCTTGGCGTGTCCATGATGCGTCACCTAGGTACCATGCTTTCTGTTATTATTCTTTCCAGTCCGCTGTTTTTTCAACCGCACCATAGTATTTTAATTCCCTATAGAATGGTGTTTATAATCCAGTTCTCTTTTTTATCTTTAATTATTTTAAAATATCTTCATTTCTCTGTTTCATTATCAAAGGTTTCAATAGCATTTTTTTTAAGTATTTTGTTTACAACGAATTGATTTTCTTCCTCTTGCTTGTGAGATTGACCACGATGCACAATTGTGTCCTTACTAATTTACAGTTATTGCCTTGCTGGCATTGCGCTACATGTTCTCCAAAGATTGTTGTATTACTGTGGCTAATCTTCCTTTCGTCTCGTTATGGTAGTCTCAATTGCTTGTTACTACAGATCCCAGAGATTCATAGTTTGTTACAATGTCAAGTTCTTCACTGCTGATGATGATTTTGGGTTGACGTTTTGTTTTGTCAATGGAAGGCAGCAATGTTGTAGAACTGAAATGACTAAAAATACGTATCTTCCGTGTAGCAATAAACTGTTATGAATCATGGACAACATTGCAAATAGCTAAAAAGAAAATCGATTCTTTCTAAATAAAATGCTTCAGAAATATGTTTAAAATGCCTTGGATAGTCAACAACAGCAAATTGATACATAAACATTAAAGATAAGGAAAACGTTATAGTTTTTCAACATTTCTGTACTGTGCAGAAAAAAAAATGAACATTAGAAAAGATACACACTGAAGTTTTTGAAATGTGGATTTACAGAAGAATATGAAGAATTGGATGAAAAGAAAAAAACCTGATGATGAAAACAACTAAAAATTAAAAGAGAAGCACTAAACGCACTTCAAACAAGACAAATGAGATTTGTGGGATATGTTAAAAGACATAGCAGCCTACTAAAAGTAATATTGGAAGGGAAAGTACAAAGTAAAAGAGGCAGAGACAGACCAATACTAGCATGGACGAGTCACATGAAAAATGTAAAAGTCAGCCTATAACAACCTGCACTCTCAAAGAAAGAAACATAGCGGAATGGTAGCAAAACTTCGATGCGCAGGCAGCATTTAATGATAATGAGGAAACAAGAAAAAAGAATTATGTCAGAAATTTCAATCTACAGAAAAATTTAAAAAACATTGAAAATATCAAAGGACTGAAAATTGCAATAATGGAAAGCTGATTCCAGAACGGCGCATGGTGTACAGAACAAGAAGGTGGCTTCCATACATCAGAGAGACCTTGAGAATAATTGCATAAGATGAGGGAGTTCTGGCTAGATTCATAGATTATTTTAGACAGACAATGGGGAATTCAACATTCTACGAAGGTCATGCGACATTATGACGAAGATAATATGGTCTACACATTTTTAGTTGTTTCATTTCTTTAACACGTTCCGTACGTTTCGCCTCATTGTGCGCCACTCTCAGTTTGATTAGTGTGAATGCCATCAAACCATATTCTTTTTACATGTCTTGTATCATCTTGGTATTGGTGAAATCTAATACCTTGTTCAATTATTTAAAAATTCATATATAATATGTTATATGTTAGATAAATATAAATATGTAGATTTATTCTTAAAACCATGAAACATTTTGTCTCTGAAATTTCTTCTGTTCGGAAATAGTTACTATTGCTGCATGATGTCGTAAACTACAGTATGGATTTCTTTCGCGTGAAGTACGAAAGTTCTGTAATATAGATACGATTATATGTAAGTTTTTTATATGATACAATATTACTTGATCAAAGTAATGCTCATATTGAGGAAACAACCAGCACCAGCAAGAAGCATAAAAAAAACCCCGCACAAATCTGAAACAAGTGTAATGCAACAAATACTTGGGCACAATAATAACATCAGATGGCAGATGCACCACGGAAATAAAAAGCACAATAGCTCAGGCCAAAATAGCATTTCAGAAAATGAAAAGCATCTTATGCAACAAATCTATGTCAACAGAAGTGATTTCATCGGTAGGTGATTTCAAAAGGCAATTCTGGCCTATGGAAGCGAATCATGGACCGTATATAAACAAATGAAAAGACGATTAGAGGTCACAGAGATGGGATTTCTCAGTAGAATATTGAAAGTTCCCTGGATTGCTAAAAAGACCAACTAACGAGGACATTATCAAAGAGACCAACAAAAAAAGGAAGCTCCTAAGAAACATCAGAACGATACACTCAACATTTTTGGGCACATCATGGGAAGAGGAAAGTTGGAATACTTGGTTACAACTGAAAAAAATACAGGGAATGAGAGATCGTGGACGACAAATAAAGAAAGTGCTAGATAGCTTGGTGTCATGGTATAAAAACAGTCAACAAGAGAACTGACGGGATGCATGGTGGATAGAAGATTGTTGAATGATATGATCGCTTGCTCCAAACGGTTTGGCACATGATAATGATGTAAAGTAAATTCATTGAATATTTGTCATTTTCTCCAATCAACTCTCATATAAACAACAAAATGAGGAAATTATTGCCATTTTTTTTTCAATGCTAGACTATACTCAGTCAATGCATTAGTTGCAGGTGTTTCTTCAATAAGGGTTAGGAAAGGTTATTTGTAAATTTTAAAGTTTTAATAAACATGGCGACATGTTCATTGTCCTTATAAACATTATTTTATCCCTAACCGATCTATTTAAAACATTTCTATACTACACATCCTTCTCATATGTAAAAACACTTCTTTGTTTTTTTTGTATTCTCTATATTGTTACCTAGAAGCAATCAACATTTTTCGGGCACATCATGAGAAAAAGAAAGTTGGAATACTTGGTTACAACTGGCAAAATAAAAGGAAAGAGAGATCGCGGGCGACAAAGAGAGAAAATACTGGATAGCTTGGTGTCATTGCATGGAAAACAGTCAACAAGAGAACTGATACGATGCACTGTAGATATGAGATTGTGGAGAGACATGATCACCTACGCCAACCGGTATGGCACATGATGATGATGATATTGTTACCTAATTTAAAGGCAGATGTCTGCCCTATTAAAACTACTCTTTATTATAAGCGTGTGAAAGCTGGAAAACAACAAGGGACATGAAAAATAAAGTTGAACGCATTCGAAAATACACGTCTAAGGAAAATACTTGGTATAGCGTGGAACGAATTCAAAACAAAAGAGGAAATTAGAGAAATCGCCAATCAACCACTAATATCTTCAGTAATAAAGAAAAGACGATGGTCATATGTTGGACATGTGATGAGAAGAGATAATAACAGAATAGCAAAGCAAGCCCTCATATGGGAAACAACAGGTAAGAGGAAAAGAGGAGGACCCAGAGAGACACTGAGAAGAACATTAATGAGAGAGGCAAGAGCAGCAGGAGTCGATAAACTCAATGAGATAAAGCTGCTTGCACAGAACATAGACAAATAGCGAGATTTGATAAAATATCTTTAAAGAATTGAAAACTGCTAGAACAAAAATTCAGATAAGAGTGGGAGTATTTTGGTTCTCCCCCTCTGGGCCGCCTACGGCTCGAAAGGTCAATATATAGGTATATAGATTTTAAGCGTGATATCTGCAACATTAAAAAGACAAGATCAAATACAAAAAGCACGATACGGCGCTGCGATTAATCATGTTTAATTCAACGTGTCACCTTCCAACAAAAAATCATATTTTCACAATGTTGCATTTGATATTGTAGCCCTCCATCTGTAATGTCAGGCGCCTTTTCTGTGCCTTCTAGCCACTCTGAAACAAAGAAAAAAATACACGTTGACAATCAGAAAGTAATACATGTTTTTTGTCGATAGAAACATGTCAACATTTAGAGCCAGTTATTCATGCGTGATATAAAAAGAGGAGTAAGACAGGGGTACATCCTATCACCAAACTTGTTCAATCTATACACTGAACAAATCTTTAAAAACATCACAGAGATGCCAGGACTGAACATTAATGGAAAGATAATCAATAAACTAAGATATGCTGATGATACGGTTCTACTAGCAGAAAATCCTAAAGATCTACAAAAATTGCTTAATGTGATAAACATAACAAGCAAAAAATATCGACTAGAAATGAATATCAAAAAGACTAAAACTATGATCATAAACAAAGAACATTCTAAAGACCTACAAATAAATATCACAGTTGAAGAATACATCTGGAGACAGTTCAGAGCTACAACTACCTTGGACATACTATAACCAATGATGTAAAATTGAAATAAACAAAAGAATAGGTAAGGCAAAAAGTAATTTTAATGCCATGAAAAAACATACTAACAACAAAACAAATAACAGCAGAGCTGAAACTAAGAATGGCAAAATGTTACATCTTCTCAATATTCCTGTATGGTGCATAAAATGGCCTTTAAGACAAGAAAACAGTTCAGAAAATTGAGGCCTTTGAAATATGGATTTATAGAAGAATAGGTAGATTTGGATGGAAAGAAAAGATAAAAAACGAGGAAGTTTTAAAACAACTAAAAATAAAAAGAGAACTACAAAATACAATTAAGACAAGACAAATGACATTTTTGGGGCATGTTAAAAGACACAACAGCCTACTAAAAGTAATATTGGAAGGGAAAATACAAGGTAAAAGAGGCAGGGCAGAGCAAGACTAACATGGACGAGTAACATCAAAAGATGAACAAGTCAACCTATGACAACCTGCACCATCAAAGCAAGAAACAGAGTGGAATGGCGATCCATGGTAGCCAACCCTCGTTGCGGAGACGGCACTTGATGATGATGATGATGATGATGATTCATGCATGAATTAAAATTGCCAGAACATCATCATCATCATGTGCCATACCGGTTGGTGTAGGTATCATGTCCCTCCACAATCTTCTATCTACAGTGCATCGTATCAGTTCTATTGTTGACTGTTTTCCATGCCATGACACCAAGCTATCCAGTATTTTCTCTCTTTGTCGCCCGCGATTTCTCTTTCCTTTTATTTTGCCAGTTGTAACCAAGTATTCCAACTTTCCTCTTCTCATGATGTGCTCGAAAAATGTTGATTGCTTCTTTCTGATGTATTTTTTTAAGAGATCCCTTTTTGTGTTGGCCTCTTTGAGAACTCCTTCATTGGTCTTTTTAACTGTCCAGGGAACTTTCAACATTCTTCTGAGAAATCCCATCTCTGTGGCCTCTAATCGTCTTTTCATTTGTTTGTCTACAGTCCATGATTCGCTTCCATAGGTCAGAATTAGTTCTATATAGAACCGATGAACTCTCTTTTTCATTTCTATTGACATAGATTTGTTGGATAAGATATTTTTTCATTTCCTGAAATGCTATTTTAGCAGTCAATGGTCATATCATTCAGTAATAAATGAACGCATCATTGTTGCAATTCAGTGGGAATCCCTCAGAATACTCTGAGTGTAGAATGTTTTGCAGTTGTGTACTAGCCGTGTCTCTACTGGCTTGTAAAAATATGTCTCTGCCCACAATTTCATTGCGACCCAAGTGACATCTACATACGTTCAAGTTATAACCACTCTAAATAGCTTAGCTCGATTGAAGCAAAAAGGGAAACAACTGTGGCCCTAAGAGATTAACTCTTTGTTGACGATGCTGCTCTGGTTCTCACTTCGACGATACTCTTATTTTTCCTAGTGTTTCTGATATTGCGTCAATCCATCTTTTCTTCGTTGAGTCTTGTGTCTGGTGTTCTCGCGACGTGTATTGAAGGTTCGTTGTGTTCAGTTTTGATGTTTCTGCCTTGCCACGTGGTCAACTCATTTTATCTGGTTTTTTTTTTATATAACATATGGCGGTGGTTATTCCAAGCTTTATTCTCAGTTCTTCAGTTCTGATATATTTTTCTGATATTGTTGTGTGAGCAACGTCATCACGTTAGTTGTATATCCATATGACGGTCGTACTCTAATCAGTGAAAGATGTAGTGGGGTTTCGTACATGACATGTCAGTATCGGTGAGAAGCTCCCGGAGGTTCGTGTTAGTTGGGAGGGACTTCACAATTCGCATTGCTAGAAGACCTTATAGTCTGTTGTTTGATGTGTGATGGTGATGGTCTAATGACCATCTAATAACTACATCAAGCTCGGGCAGATGGTGCTCGTAAGCCTGGGAGGGCCGACCATCTAAGGGCAGAATCACGCTACAGAAAAGACAGTCTGCTGCCTTGCAGGAAGATTGGGGACAATCAAAGGCTAAGGAAAGCAAACTTGAATAAAATGCTGGCAGAAATCGGATGCACTGGGCCACTAACACGGTTCAACGTTTTAACAAGCATTCAATCAGAATGGTTTTTTTACCTGAGAAGAGCAATGTGGCCCACACCCGACTCCATGGAAGAGAAACTATGTGGGGCAATCAAATCGCTTAAACAGACTGCTGACTTCATGAGACTCTGGAATCATACTCTGATTGCGACTTTATCGCAGAGAGATAGAGATAGAGAGAGAGGCAGACATATTTTTTCCCAGGCAGTTTCCTGCCATTCGTCTAACACCTTTTAACATGGAGAGATTATTTTCCTATTGTTCTTCCATCTATGGTCCAGGACTGGCAATGGTAGTACAACGTTGGGATAAAAATTGTATTGCAGTGCTCGTTATGCCTGCTGAGTTATTTCCCTTGATGGATAATGGTGGTGATAGCTGCTCAATCTTTGAATCTATTTATGCTGTTTGTTAATTTGTTTGGAAGAAAAATACTGTAATAAAGGATTGTGAGTTTACTCACAAGAAATATAACAAACAACCTTGAAGAGACTGCAGATGGACGGACACATAGGGAAGATATAAAACAAAACCAGCACTATCATTTCTGAAAATAAAGAAAAAAGAAAAATAGATGCTAGAGAAAAGATAGATTGCCACATTTCTAAAAGAAATAGTCATTTGATGTTTACATTCGTCCTTTTAAAAATACGGATATTCTATTTCGATCTTCACTTTTTCAAACATAGACTTGAGATCTACGTTGAACATGAAAGAAAGTAATAAAAAAAAATAATGTGCTACGAATTTAAACTTCTTCCCAGACGAGAGACAACAAATTAGACCACAAATATTGAATGTTTAACACTTGGAAAAGTGTACAAAGAACAGAAAGCACAGAGAGCAAATAACTATTCTGACCTCGGAGCCTACTCACTCTCTTTGAATTAGTGCCTTGTCGCGACATACCTGCTTTTCTGTACATACTAACTTAGTTATTATTATCATGTGCCATACCGGTTGGCGTAGGCGATCATGTCCGTCCACAATCTTCTACCCTCCGTGCATCGTATAAATTCTGTTTTTGACTGATTTTTATGCCATGACACCACGCTATCTAGTATTTTCTCTCTTTGTCGTCCGCTATCTCTCATTCCCTGTATTTGTTCCAGTTGTAACCAAGTATTCCAATTGTAATCTTCTCATGATGTGGCCGAACAATGTTGATTGTTTGTTTCTTGTGTTTCTTAGAAGCTCCCTTTTTGTGTTGGCCTCTTTGAGAATTTCATCATTTGTCTTTTTAGCTGTCGAGGTAACTTTCAACCAAATTAGTAGCTGAAGTAAAGTTATTTTTTCTGACATAACTTCCTGACCTATATAATCCTGTGTCTAAATCATACGGCTATATATGTATGTATTTTCTCTTAGCAAATGTAACTCATATTCACAGATAAGCGGATTTAATTTCGTTATTAACACACAGGAAGGGAGACCTGTCGTCACATTGTCTTTATTATTCAAAAGACAAATAATATTAAATGAATATTATTATAGAGGGAAACTTCCGAGGCGATAATCAGCTAATCAATTCAGTGGAAGAGGTATGTTTACAACATACTGTTTACATATCACTACTTCTGAATTGATTCGCTTTATTATTCTAGCTTGACGTTACTTGATTTTTTTTTTCCAAGTGTTAATGCGATTATATAATTTCCGTGTGCAACGATCATTCACAAGTGTTCAAATGTGCTTTGTGTTTATTGCTGGTTTGCTTGCGATGTTGAAACCTAGGAGAAGATGGAGCTTGCTCATCGTATAGATACTGTAGTAGGTTGTCTCTCTTTGAACATGACTATTATGACATCACCATCAAGTACCGGGCCTGCTGGCATAGGTGATCATGTCTCTCCACAACTTTCGATCTCGGCAGCTATTTATCATTTCAGTTGTTGACCTTTTGCCAAGCCATTCTCTTAAGCTGTCTGTTATTTTTTCTATTTGTTTCCCTCTATCTCTTCGTCCCTCAATTTTCCCAGTTGTTACAATATATTCCAGTTGTTCTCTTCTCATTACATGGCCAAAAAATGATGATTGTTTCTTCCTAATATTGGAAATCAGCTCTCGTTTTGCTTTGACCTTTCTCAGAACATCTTCATTTCTCTTCTTAGCTGCCCATGGTACTCTCAACATTCTTCTGTAAAGCCACATTTCTACAGACTCCAATGACTCTTATGACAGCTGCTCTTAAGTTATCAGTGCTCAACTTGTGCCAGTCCCAGATCGTTTGTGATATTATGAGCTCGCCTTCTTCCATGTCGTCTGGGATATCATCCACTCGCCTTCTCCCATGTCGTCTGCGATATCATCCACTCGCCTTCTCCCATGTCGTCTGGGATATGATCCACTCGCCTTCTTCCATGTCGTCTGGGATATCATCCACTCGCCTTCTCCCATGTCGTCTGGGATATTATCCACTCGCCTTCTTCCATGTCGTCTGGGATATCATCCACTCGCCTTCTCCCATGTCGTCTGGGATATCATCCACTCGCCTTCTTCCATGTCGTCTGGGATATCATCCACTCGCCTTCTCCCATGTCGTCTGGGATATCATCCACTCGCCTTCTCCCATGTCGTCTGCGATATCATCCACTCGCCTTCTCCCATGTCGTCTGGGATATCATCCACTCGCCTTCTCCCATGTCGTCTGGGATATCATCCACTCGCCTTCTCCCATGTCGTCTGGGATATCATCCACTCGCCTTCTCCCATGTCGTCTGCGATATCATCCACTCGCCTTCTCCCATGTCGTCTGGGATATCATCCACTCGCCTTCTCCCATGTCGTCTGGGATATCATCCACTCGCCTTCTCCCATGTCGTCTGGGATATCATCCACTCGCCTTCTCCCATGTCGTCTGCGATATCATCCACTCGCCTTCTCCCATGTCGTCTGCGATATCATCCACTCGCCTCCCCCATGTCGTCTGGGATATCATCCACTCGCCTTCTCCCATGTCGTCTGGGATATCATCCACTCGCCTTCTCCCATGTCGTCTGGGATATCATCCACTCGCATTCTCCAATGTCGTCTGGAATATCATCCACTAGCCTTCTCCCATGTCGTCTGGGATATCATTCACTTATCTTCTCCCATGTCGTCTGGGATATCATCCACTCGCCTTCTCCCATGTCGTCTGGGATATCATCCACTCGCCTTCTCCCATGTCGTCTTTTCTCTAGTTTACTTGAAACTCATCATCACTGAGTGTCGTCTCCGCATCGAACGTTGGATACAATGGAGCGCAATTCTACTCTGTCTTTTGCTTTTATGGTGCAGGTTGTCATAGATTAACTTGTTCATTTTTTTTTTATGTTACTCGTCAATGTTAGTCTTGGTCTTCTTCTGCCTCTTTTACCTTGTATTTACCCTTCCAACATTACTTTAAGTAGGCTGTTGTGTCTTTTAACATGTCTCAAAAATCCCATTTGTTTTGTTTGAACTGTGTTCAGTAGTTTTCTTGTTATTTTTAGTTGATTTAAGACTTCATCGTTTGCTTTCTTTTGTTCAGTCCAATTCTTCCTATTCGTCTATATCCCACATTTTAATGGGGAAATGAAAGAGCGGACAGGTTAGCTAGCTGCGCTGTCGTTGAGGAAGGGCAACCGATGGATCGGGCGGACATCATCAATGCCCTCCGACATGTGGGAAGAACACAGGACTTCGACAAACACAGATCCACGTCACTTCTTCGGATGATGGAAATGGGAGTTAAGATGGGCACAGCCAGACATTAGAAACTTAGTGGCCGTTTTCTTGGGTAATTTCCATGTTTCTGCACTATACAAAAATGTTGAGAAGATATAACATTTTGCTACACTTAGTTTTAGCCCTGGTGTTATTTGTTTTGATATTAGTATATTTTTCATGTCATTAAATGGCTTGCATAAACCAATCACATTTTCTCTGCCAACATAGCGTTTTGCATGACAAGTGTAATTATGTTCCCCGCATTTATATTATTGTGGAAATAGTTTTCTGAAATTATAATCTCTTCCAGAAATGGATTACTTCTGCTTTATACCCTTGATATAACAGTATCACTATGAACTTAGATATATTCGTATATATATATATATATATATATATGGTATATACAGTATTGTTTATCACAGATTATAGGAATGTGTACGTACATATCCAGATAGGTTGATCGGGGCATCCGTAATGTCTCCTGTTTGTTGCAGCTTCAAGGCGTTCCAGGTAGCCGAAGTAGTCTCTTTCACACTCGTTAGTTGCCGTTTTACTGAAACACGAAGCCCTTAGATGCTCCAGTCTTTGGATAAAATGAATAGAGCGGATATTGATAAATTATACTTTTATACAATCTGCAAGATTCTATACATTTAGATTCATATTATGGGGTATTAGTGAGCCGCGATAGTTCAGTGGTTAGTGAACTGGACTACAAAGGAAAAGAGGTAGGGTTCGATCCCAACCGACAGCTTCCGGTTCACCCATCCTTTAATGGGTACCGGATTTTTTTCTGGGAAAATAAAGCGGCACGGGCGTAAAACCGACCACATTACCCCAAAAATCATGTGCCGAAGGTCTGTAACAGTTATGGTCACTAACACCATATTCCCTATACCTATTCCTAACGGAGGTACTTTACTTTACTTTTTTTATTATGGAGTATTCATAATGAACATAAATATAATTTGTTAAATGAACTTGGCAAAGAAATTGCATTCACAAATAGGGAGCTGACATTATATAATGATACAAGAGAACCATCTGATGAGCTACGATGAAGCCAAATCCATCATCAAAGGCCAGTACCATGACAAATGGAAAAGAGATCCCCCAAAGCATAACGAGAGGGACGGATGCCACCAACTATCAAACAGGGATCAAGTCATCATACTTCTCCTACGCACTGGTCACAATAAAATGAGAAATCACATGTTCACCAAATTCAAAATAGGTACAACCAGCCTATGCCACTGCACACTGATAATATGACTACAAAACATGTTCTACAGGATTGCCCCCAGTACACAGACCTGAGAAGAATAATGTGGTCCACACCTACCTCCCTGGAAGAGAAACTATATGGGGCAATCGAATCACTTAAACAGACCGCTGACTTCATGAGAGAGTCTGAAATCCTACTCTGATTGAGTCTCGATCGTAGAGAGCGAGAGAGAGAGAGAGAGCGAGAGAGAGAGAGAGAGAGAGAGAATGGGTTCTCAGAAATAGTTACACTAGTAAAGGTTAGGTATTTGTATAAATGAAACAAACAACAAACAAATAGATAAAAAAAAATTAACAGCAGAGACCTTAATAGTAACGAATGTTTTTAAAAGCGATTAATTTACAATAATCGTGACCATAATGTGTTCTCAACTCATATTAGCGTGACAGAAACGATGTAAAGTGTAATTTTATTAGAAGCATTAAGTTCTGAATATAATTTGACCTAACGTAGGTGATGATTTTACAATGCGTTTTTTTTTTTGTGCTGAATAAAATTAAAGTATTTGTAACTAAAAGTAAAGTAATAAGTTAGATTTTCCTTAAAATGAAAAGTAAGTATTACCGTCACGCCAGGTGGCGTATATATCACCATCATCATCAAGTACCGGGCCTGCTGGCGTAGGTGATCATGTCTCTTCTCACAACTTTCGATCTCGACAGTTATTTATCATTTCTATTGTTGACCTTCTGCCAAGCCATTCTCTTATGCTGTCTAAAATTTTTTTCTCTTTGCTTCCCTCTATCTCTTCGTCTCTCAATTTTCCCAGTTGTTACAATATATTCCAGTTGTTCTCTTCTCATTGCATTGCCAAAAAATGATGATTGTTTCTTCCTAATATTTGAAATTTGTTCTCTTTTTGCTTTGACGTATTTCAGAACGTATTTCATTACTCTTCTTTGCTGTCCATGGTATTCTCAACATTCTTCTGTAAAACCACATTTCTACAGACCCCATTGATTTTCTTGTTTGTTATCATAATTGTCCATAATTAACATCTATATGTTAAGACTGGCTCTACATAACATTTAAGAACTCTTTTTTTTTGTTTCTATTTGTCAAAAATGGATTGCATGGCGTATGTGTGTATATATATATATATATATATATATATATATATATATGTATATATATATATATATATATAATAATAATAATAATAATAGTATATATATATATATATATATAATAATAATATAATATATAATTTGGTGTTAGTGACTATAATTTTTACAGACCTTCAGCACATGATTTTTTGGGGTAATGTGATTGGTTTAAATCACTGGAGTTTGTAGAAATGTGGTTGTACAGAAGAATGTTGAGAATACCACGGACAGCTAAGAATAGTAATGAAAATGTTCTGAAAGAGGTGAAAGCAAAAAGAGAGGTAAAGGTAAAGGTAAAGTACGAGACTTGAACCGGCGTCTTAGCACGCGAGTTTCCACCCATATGTGCTCGGCCGCCTATCCAGAAATGTTCGGATATTTCTGTATAGTGTTGCCTCAAGCATCCAAACTCAGATGCGAGGTAACATTCCTCACCTTCCCAGGGTAATACCCTGGTACCCATTTCTGCCAACGGCTGGGTCGACCGTGGGGGTATCTTTTTTTTTTTTTTTTCCAACCACGAGTACAACTCACACTGCTCCCAGCGGGAATCGAACACGGGTTGTCCGAACGTCGGTAGTCCAGTCGAGTGGTTTTCCCAACTAGGCTACCGAGGCCCCCTCGAGCAAAAAGAGAGCTAATTTCCAATATTAGGAAGAGACAAGCATCATTTTTTTGGCCATGTAATGAGAAAAGAACAACTGGAATATATTGTAACAACTTGAAAAACTTAAGGACGAAGAGATACAGGCAAAACAAAGAGAGAAAATACCAGACAGCTTAAGAGAATGGCTTGGCAGAAGGTCAACAACAGAAATGATAAAGAACTGTTGAGATCGAAAGTTGTGGAGAGACATGATCACCTACGCCAGCAGGCCCGGTACTTCATGATGATGATGATAATGTGATCAGTTCTTAACTGCCTACTAATGATTTATAATAATACAAACTGTACTCGTTCATGTTAGTCGTGGTCTAGAAATTTGGAGCAATGGTATCTAAAGACAATTAGAACAAGACAAATGCAATTTTGGGGGCATGTTAAAATGACACAACAGCCTACTATAAGTAATCTTGGAAGGAAAAATATAAGGTAATAGAAGCAGACCAAGACTGACATGGACGAATAACATCAAGAGATGGATCATCATCGTCATCAAGTACCGGGCCTGCTGGCGGGCGTAGGTGATCATGTCTCTTCACAACTTTCGATCTCGGTAGCTATTTAACATTTCTGTTGTTGACCTTCTGCCAAGCCATTCTCTTAAGCTGTCTGTTATTTTTTCTCTTTGCTTCCCTCTATCTCTTCGTCCCTCAATTTTTGCAATTGTTACAATATATTCCAGTTGTTCTCTTCTCATTACATGGCCAAAAAATGATGATGATTGTTTCTTCCTAATATTGGAAATTAGCTCTCTTTTTGCTTTGACCTCTCGCAGAACATCTTCATTACTCTAATTAGCTGTCCATGGTATTCTCAACATTCTTCTGTAAAACCACATTTCTACAGACTCCAGTGATTTAAGAGATGGATAGATCAGCCTATAACAACCTACACCATAAAAGCAAGAGACGGCGCAGAATGGCGCTCCATGTAATTGGTTGTACGTTCGCACCTTTTTACTTTCCAAGAAAAATATGCTACCTATTTAAGGTTGGGTTAACTCGGAATCCCTCAATCAGGATTGAACCAAACCTCTTGTCCATTGTATTCCAGTTCACTAACCAATGAGCTTTCGGGGCTCTCGTCCTTTGTAGTTTGCAACTAATAGTTTAATCTATATTTACAAATAATTGAAACAGCGGCAACTCAATAACAATTAATAATATACTAATACATTTTAATCATCTCAGTTATTCGTGTCTAATTAATGGGAGTTTTTTTTTTCACACGTCATCAATATAAGGCCCGCAGACTTAAAGGAATCACACAAAAATTACGACGTGACTACATGCATTTATAGAACCGTTTTAATGCAACATTAGAATCATTGGTGACTACATGTATCTATTAGAACCGTTTTAACGCCACATTAGAATCAATGGTGACTACATGTATCTATAGAACCGTTTTAATGCAACATTATAATTATTGGTGACTACATGTATCTATTAGAACCGTTTTAACGCCACATTAGAATCAATGGTGACTACATGTATCTATAGAACCGTTTTAATGCAACATTATAATTATTGGTGACTACATGTATCTATTAGAACCGTTTTAATGCAACATTATAATCATTGCTGACTACATGTATCTATTTGAACCGTTTTAATGCAACATTAGAAACATTGGTAACTACATGTATCTATTAAACCGTTATAATGCAACATTATAATTATTGGTGACTACATTATGTATTAAACCGTTTTAATGCAACATTATAATCATTGGTGACTACACGTATCTATTAGAACCGTTTTAATGCAACATTATAATCATTGGTGACTACACGTATCTATTAGAACCGTTTTAATGCAACATTATAATCATTGGTGACTACATGTATCTATTAAAACCGTTTTAATGCAACATTATAATCATTGGTAACTACATGTATCTATTAGAACCGTTTTAATGCAACATTAGAATCATTGGTGACTACATGTATCTATTAGAACCGTTTTAATGCAACATTAGAATCATTGGTGACTACATGTATCTATTAGAACCGTTTTAATGCAACATTATAATCATTGGTAACTACATGTATCTATTAGAACCGTTTTAATGCAACATTATAATCATTGGTAACTACATGTATCTATTATAACCGTTTTAATGCAACATTATAATCATTGGTAACTACATGTATCTATTAGAACCGTTTTAATGCAACATTATAATCATTGGTGACTACATGTATCTATTAGAACCGTTTTAATGCAACATTATAATTATTGGTGACTACATGTATCTATTAGAACCGTTTTAATGCAACATTATAATCATTGGTAACTACATGTATCTATTATAACCGTTTTAATGCAACATTATAATCATTGGTGACTACACGTATCTATTAGAACCGTTTTAATGCAACATTATAATCATTGGTGACTACACGTATCTATTAGAACCGTTTTAGTGCAACATTAGAATCACTGATTTCCAGTAAATATGACGGATAGGCGACAAAAAATCATTCAGTCATTGTCTGAAAAATGGCTGTCGAAAATGATCGACACAAAAAAACAACATAGTAATATATTATTTTAACAAAGTAAAAGGACAATATAACAACGGCCAACGTTTGTAATTCGAGTACAAGTCTATAATTGTGTACGTAATTGAGTCATGCATGGTCCACGTTGAAAGACGTTCCTTGTATCCATCTATAACTGATTGTATTCGGTATTCCGTTTCATTTTTGTGTTTTACTTTGTCCCACCTCAAGAAACCATTCACAAATGCCTCTGTCAGCCGCTACCCCATCAACCTTATATTTTCCCTGTTCTTTTTATTACTCCAACCAGCCATAAATATGATCTTACTTTTTAAAATTTATTAATATTAGTATGTTTTTTTAACTTTCTGAACTATGTATATAATTGCTATAAAACAATACAAAAATAACTTCTACAGAGATGAGATGTGTTAGACGAATGACAGGAATCAGCCTAAGAGAAGAGACAAAATCAGAATTGAAGAACTAAGGAAAAAGCTAGGAATAACCCCCGACATAGAATATATTAGGTACCGATATAGCACAGTGGTTAGTGAACTGGACTACAATGGACAGAAGGTCGGGTTCGATCCTAATCGACGGCTTCCAGGTTCACCCAGCCTTAAATAGGTACCGGGTTTTTTTTCTGGAAAAGTAAAGCAGCACAGGCGCTACAATATTACTATCAAAACCATGTGCCGAGGGTCTGTAAAAATTATAGTCACTAACACCATATTCCCTACACGCAACTTGGCGTGACGGTGCTCTTTACTTTTACTTTTTTACATAATACGTTAAGAAAAAAAAAACAGATACAATGGGCTGGCCACGTGACAAGGTAGAGTGATAAAAACACAACACAGCGAGCCTTCAACAAATGCTGGGAGAACACCAGACTCAAGGGTCGACCACGAAAAATATGGATCGACTGAATATTAGAAGCAATAGGAAACAACAGCAACAGAGGCGAACAGAAGAGCAAAGACTGCAAATTATATCTCCTCTCGACGCTGAAAGGCAAATGAGGAAGGAAAGAAGACGAGGAGGAACTGATATCTTCATCATCATCATTATGTACCTTACCAGTTGGCATAAGCGATCATGTCCTATTACAAATCCATTAAACGTGGATGGCAAAATGATTTTGTTATTTTATCCATGAAATAATATTATTATTATTATATATATATATATATATATATATATATATATATATATATATCATCACCATCGAGTGCCTTCTCCGCAACGAAGGTTGGCTACTATGGAGCACCATTCTACTCTGTTTCTTGCTTTGATGGTGCAGGCTGTCATAGATTGACTTGTCCATCTTTTGATTCGTCCATGTAAGTCTTGGTCTGCCTCTGCCTCTTTTACCTTGTATTTTCCCCCTCCAGGATTACTTTTAGTAGGTTGTTGTGTTTCTTGATATGGCCCAAAAATCGCATTTGTCTTGTTTGAATTGTGCTTAGTTGTTCTCTTTTCATTTTTAGTTGTTTTAAGACTTCATCGTTTGTTTTCTTATCCTTCCATCAAATTCTACCTATTCTTCTATATATCCCCATTTCAAAGGTTTCAAATCTCTGTTTCTTGTCTAATGTCCATGTTTCTGCACCATATAGGAATATTGAGAAGATGTAACATGTTGCTATTCTTAGTTTTAGCCATGGTGTTATTTGTTTTGCTGTTAGCATGTTCTTCGTGACATTAAAATTACTTTTGCCATTGCTATTCTTTTGTTTATTTCAGGTGTACATTTACCATCAGTGGTTATAGTATGTCCAAGGTAGTTGTAGCTCTGAACTGTCTCAAGGTCTATTCCTTCAATTTAGCTATCCACTTGTGGGTTTTGAGTATTTTCTTTGTTTATGAACATAGTTTTAGACTTTTTGATATTCATATCTAGTCCATATTATTTGCTTGTCATGTTTATTTCATTAAGTAATTGTTGTAGATCTTTTGGATTTTCTGCTAGTATCGTCGGCATATCTTCGGTTATTGATTATCTTTCCATTAAATTGTAATCCTGACATCTCTATGATGTTTTTAAAGATTATATATATATATATATATATATATATATATATATATATATAGACTAAACTCTTAATATATCAAACTTGTGTGCTTAGCACACTACTATATGGATCCGAAACCTGGACAACATACTCAAACCAGGAAAAAAGACTAAATGTCTTCCACATGCGATGTCTCCGCAAAATAATGCACATCAAATGGCAGGACAAAATAACCAACTTAACTGTCCTGCAACGTGCTAAGACCCTAACAATCATGTCGATGCTCAGAAGTCGAAGGCTAAGATGGCTGGGGCATGTCCAACGGATGGAAGAAAAACGCATTCCTAGGCAAATACTATATGGCGAGCTAAAACACGGAAAACGACAAATCGGCAGACCTAAACTACGATATAGAGATATCTGCAAATCATCTCTGAAAGACTTCTCCATCTGTGAAAACGACTGGCAACATCTGGCAAGTGATCGCACATCATGGAGAGCACGTATCAGGAACGGTATAATAACATTTGAGACTGTTCTAAGACAGGACTTAGAAGAGAAGAGACTCATGAAAAAGGATGGTAAACCCTGTGGACCAGCGAGCCTGACCTGTTCATTATGTGACCGCGTGTGTTTGTCAAACATTGGTAGAATTAGCCACGAGAGAAGCTGTTCAGCAAAAACAATACCTCAAAAAAATACGCAATGGCCTCCACTGGACCGTCTGACAAGACGAAAAGGGCCATATATATATATATATATATATATATATATATATATATATATATATATATATATAATTCACTTTAATTTCCTTTTTCCCATTCAGATGTTGCTAAGGAGGATGAGAGCTGCACATTTGTCGTCAACGGTGTTTATCCCATTAAGTTGTTTGTTACGGACACAAAAAGCTGGCTTGTGAGTTTTGCTACCATCAATGATACATCTGTAGACGAATTGTGTCGGTAAGTATACACAATTAATAACTAACGTCCTTACACATTAACTGTGTCTGATATATGTTACAGCTACATTGAACGATGATTCATCATCATCATCATGAGCCATACCGGTTGTCGTAGGCGATCATGTCCTTCTATAATCGTAAGTGCATCGTAACAGTTCTGTTGTTGACTTCTTTCCATGCCATAACACAAAGCTATCCAGTATGTTCGCTTTTGCGATCTCTCTTTCCTTTTATTTTGCCAGTTGTAACCAAGTATTCCAACTTTCCTCTTCTCATGATGTGCCCAAAAAAATGTTGATTGTTTCTTTCTGATGTTTTCTAGGAGCTGCCTTTCTGTGTTGGTCTCTAGAAGAATTTCTTCATTGGTTGTTTTTAGCTGTCCAGGGAATTTTCAACATTCTTATGAGAAGTGTACAAATTAACAATGTTAAATAATTATTATAGCTGAACGTGGCAGGGCATTATATACTATTTCTACTTCATTAGGCTTATTTTCTAAATCAGCTTTTTTTTTTTTACGGAGACTGGTTGGTCTCGAGGCAACACACCGGCCTCAAGACAGAGAGGTTGTGGGTTTAAATCCCGGCTACACTAGTTGGGATTTTTATTTATGATTTCTCTCTAAGGCAACCACCACTGATCTCAGCAGCGGGGCCCGGCTTGAAACGTCAATTACTCTTCGACAGAAAAATATGAGTACCTCCAAATTCGGAGTTATCTGCCTGTGCGGTGAGGGACTCCTGTGCACACGGCGGCCAGGGAAAAATGGATTAACACGCAACACGCAGCTCCTAGTCTCTAGGGACTTCGTCAGAAGCAAAAACTGGCGAAAAAACAATCAGCTTTTCACTTAAAACACGATTCAGATATGCTCAGGTTCTGAAGAATGTACTTTATTTTTTTCCAAAACATATTTACTAATTAACACCACATACATGGCTGCCCCCGCCACTTCACCATATTTACTAATTAACACCACATCCATGGCTGCCCCGCCACTTCACCATATTTTCCCTATCCTCAAAATGAGCAGATTGAAATGTGGACTTACTGGCAAAAAAAGTCACCCGCGTCGTCTGCAACTGAATCTAACAGTGAACTTTGATCGTAACTTGTTAGAATGCACCTCATTATCGATCCAGCGAGTTCCTGACTTCGAGTCTTGTTCCTGACACACTCAGACTTTGAGATTTCCAGAGTTTCTGAGAAAAAAAATTGACAAGCAACATCAATGATGAAGATCCATTTTACAAACACGAATAACATTTTTTTGAAAATTCGTATGACATTAGTTTATGTGACTGACTATTTGTTTGTCTTAATGTAATGCAGCTTTTTCTTCTGCGTTTATTTTACTTTTAACCCTTAGTAGACACATGCCTAGATGCATAGCAGGTCACGTTTGGACACACCTAAATTTTAGCACACATTTTTAACTCGTAACAGTTTAACCAAAAAGGCAGTTCCTAAAAAACATCAGAACGAAACAATCAACATTTTTCGGGCCCATCATGAGAAGAAGAAAGTTGGAAGACTTGGTTACAACTTGCAAAATAAAAGGAAAGAGAGATCGCGGACGACAAAGAGAGAAAATACCAGATGCCTTGGTGGCATGGCATGGAAAGCAGTCAACAACAGAACTGATACGATGCACTATAGATAGAAGACTGTGGAAGGACATGATCGCCTACTCCAACCGGTATGGCACATGATGATGAACAATGTAGCATGTTTCAAGAAATGTTGCGATAAATCTGTTGTTTGGTTAAGTAGCATATATCAAAATGTCCAGGAAAGGCTGCTCTATTCATTTACAATGTTATGATCTGTTTGTATAAGAAAAATCACATTCAAAATGGGATATAATAAGTAAGCAAACAAAATAAACCCCCACACAAAGCAAACTAAATTTCCACTAAAATATTTCTAATTAAAAATAACATCAAAATCTACTTACTTATTATCATCATCTTCATCAGGTACCGGGCCTGCTGGCGTAGATGATCATGTCTCTCTACAACTTTCGATCTCGACAGTTATTTATCATTTCTGCTGTTGACCTTCTGCCAAGCCATTCTCTTAAGCTGTCTGGAAATTTTTCTCTTTGCTTCCCTCTATCTCTTCGTCCCTCAATTTTCCCAGTTGTTACAATATATTCCAGTTTTTCTCTTCTCATCACATGACCAAAAAATGATGATTGTTTCTTCCTTATATTGGAAATTAGCTCTCGTTTTGCTTTGACCTCTTTCAGAACATTTTCATTACTCTTCTTAGCTGTCAGTGGTGTTGTTACTTATCATAGTATATCCAAATATACATATTTGTGTATTAATTTAAATCATTTTAAAGAAAAGAAAACATATTTATTACCATGTACAGTGATAGAGTGTCAAAAGTTGAAAACAAATAAATTTATAAAATTGTATCAGCGATCGCTATAACTAAACAAATCCTTCCATCATGAAATTGAAAATCTACTTTGATTTTGAAATTATACCCATACACAAAGAGAATCCATATGAATTAATCAATTTAAAGCACAAATAACATATCCAAACACAAACACAAATCGCACACTTTGTGATTTGGTAAAGAAACCATACACAATGTATACAGATCGACACACAACTATCACATTTCGGCGATTTTCAAATACATAATTAAAAAAAAAAGTAAAGTGCCCCCGCCACGCCAACTGGCGTATAGGGAATATGGTGTTAGTGACCATAAATTTTACAGACCTTCAGCACGTGATTTTTGGGGTAATGTGGTCGGTATTACGCCCGTGCCGCTTCACTTTCCCAGAAAAATATCCGGTACCCATTTAAGGCTGTGTGAACACGGAAGCCGTCGGTTGGGATCAAATCCTACCCCTTGTCCTTTGTAGTGCAGTTCACTAACCACAGAGCAATCGCGTCTCCTTTCAAATAGATATTCTCAACAACTTCGTAAAGAAATGATAGGGGACTACACTATACTTTCAAGGACTAGGAAACGGAAATGATCATCCAGGGAATTTACAAATACGAATTCATTTAAATCGAAACCGTGGCTATTTTTAATGAGACAAACACATCGACCAATGGCAGTGACAGATTGTTTAAACGTTAATCGAACGCCGGCCACTAGCAGTGGCTGATCGTCTACTAAGTAATGCAACGAAAGCGAATATCGTTTTTATGTTAGTCGTTATCAGGAGGTCATCATAAGCATCCTACCTATACAATTTGTGAGGACAAATGAAAACAAAATAGATATATACAATTAGGAAAAAAACAGTATGATTAAAACTTCACGTAACAAAAAGGGACGCCACAAACTAGAACGACGTTTCAGCTCAATAGGCCTTCAACAGAACCAAAATACAACGCATACAAACATTGCACATTAAAAAAAAACATAAAATATATAATAATTTCGAATTAGAAAATGAAATAAAAGGAAAATGAAAAATAAAAAAAAAGTCGCCTCTGTATTCTCTGATGTGTCAATAAGGAAAAAGAATGTTAGTGTGCACGGGGTATGTGCGCGTGCTCAAAAGTGAAAATGTGCACACACAAAACGCAGTAACAGAAGATTCTGAAAACAGGTCAGTGTGCATAAATAAAGCGCAAAGAACTGACTAGAATATGGGGTACCCGAGAGTAGATAGAGTTGTCTTAGAGGGGGGTAAGAGATATAGGGGACAGAAGTGACGCAGTGTGGACTAGTGGAGGAGAGATGTGAATAGCATAGCATGTGTTTATAATAATTTGCTCAAATATGAGTAAAAGAGAATATGCAATAGATAAGCAACAACCACAGGGGAGCTGTGCGGAGATGTGTAAGTGTGTGATACATTAATGCCTTGCGGGGTTAGCGTACACAATTGGACTATAAGGCGATTCTCCTAGGAAAACTGACTGCGGTCGCTGGAGTGGCACATGGCAATACAGTGATACGGATGACATCCTAGTCTTTGTGGTCCAAGGAATTAAAGTGGGACGTAACTCAAGTGCCAGTATTCTGTTATACATCTCAAAGGTGTTCACAAAACCTTTCCTCTAAACGTGGACCGGACTCGCCAATATAAGTCATGTGACATCGTTGGCATATGATGGCATACATCATTTTGCTGAACACGCATGTGAAACCACGCCATTAGGGAATAAGACAGAGTCGCATAAGCACAGGTTATGCAGTTACGTCCACTGGGGACCGTACCCAAGTATTTATGGTCCATGTCTATGGTTTATGGCGTGGGAGATCATAAATTACTATAAACTTGTATATTTTATCACCATAAAATGTGTCTTTCTACCTCAAACTTAGACTTAAAGGAAAAATTAACGAAATTATCAAAGTTTTCGTGACCCTGCCAGGCAGGAGAACACCATGCTCCCACTGCGGACTCGACACGCACTGGGAAAACAGGTGCCCAAATAAACCAAGCAAGAGAGTCAAGGCAGTCGAGGAACCAGTCCTTAATGAACCGGCCCAGACCATCGTTTCAAACACAACTAATGCAGCACCAGCAGCCAATGATATGGCCCCACCAACTAAAAAAAAAAAGCGTAACTCTAAACAAAAGGAAACAGAACAAACAACAAAGGAGGACATGCAACAGCAAAACTCCAGAACAAAAGTCCAGAAGGCCACATCAACTGATTCAGAAGATGAACCCAAAACACGGAAACCCTCACTAATACAGAAGTACAACAAACAACCCACACAAACTTTTCAACGATACGAAGAACAACAACAGACATACATAGACTACTTCACAGATACGGAGTACAACGACTGGGAAGTGCAATGTGAAGACCCGCAGCACGGTTTCAGCGACCCCGAATACAACTACCAATGATGTCCTTCTGAGGACAACAAAGAAAATGTCCTTCTGAGGACAACAAAGAAAATGTCTTAAAGAACGGTTTCCCCTCTTCTACAATAAAGAAATAAAATTTGTCAAAAAAAAAAAAAAAAAAAAAAAATCCCAAAATAAAATGTTTACCCTACTACTACTACAACTATTTCCAATACTACTACTACCTACTACTACTACTACTACTTCTACCCCAAAAAAAAAAAAAAAAAAATGTGTCTTTCTTGGGGACAGAATTATGTTTTGTGATTTCTGTACAGTCCACATATTTGAAGAAACATGCTATGGAGATCAGGTGTACTGCTTGGTATATATATAAAAGTAAGTAAAGTACCCCCATCACGCCAAGTGGCGTATAGGGAAATGTGGTGTTAGTGACCCTATATTTTACAGACAATCAGCACATGATTTTTGGGGTAATGTGGTCAGTATTACGCCCGTGCTGCTTTACTTTCCCAGATAAAAAAATCCGGTACCCATTTAAGGCTGAGTGAACCCGGAAGCCGTCGGTTGGGATCGAACCCTACCCCTTGTCCTTTGTAGTCCAGTTCACTAACCATTGAGCTATCGCGGCTCCCTGGTATATATATATATATATATATATATATATATATATATACACTGTATAAATGTTGGCATGTGCATTATTTATAAGATGGCTTTGAATATGTAGTGATCTGATCTGAGTATGAAAATCATGGTCCGATACTCTCTATTTAGGTTCAAGATATAATCGTGTGTGGATTTACTCTTTGTTCTAGTCTGTCATGATTGTATACATCATCTTTGGATTTTTTTTTTTTTTGTAGCTACCTTTTATAGAACCTTGTAAACATAATTATTCTCCATAGGTATTTCCTTTTCATAGATTATCATCTTCTTCCTTTCCGATTATATCACATTGATGAGGCGAAGGCGCGCCTCCCAGCACCAGAGCTGGAAGTTGTCAGCGACCCACAGCTGATGGCTTGCGCCAGGATCGGTGAACCAAAACCATCCATACACTGCTCCACCTCTCCATGGTGCCTCCAATAACAGACTAACCAGTCTAGTCTGGCCAAGTGTTAAGTGGTCGAAGAGGGAAGACAATCCGGTACTCAAAAATGTCGTGCTGAAGTCGGATGTGTTGGGCCGAAAGGCGCAAATATAACAGTTATACTGCAAACCACAACACAACGCAGAAACGTCCACTACGTCCTTGTAAGGGCGGATGATGAAGAGGAATATTCTAGTCTACCACGATACTCTAGTATACTTTAGTCATCGGGGGAACGCAACCAACCTCCCATACCACAATGAGCAGATATTCATTGCATTGACGTTCTTTGTAGATCTTTGTTCTTAGTGTTTGTTCTGTTCTTGAACAACCGTCTTCGTTACAAGATTTCTTGGCTCTTATTGTTGTACAGATTGTAGAAAAGACCCACAGTGAACAAAAACGATGTGTTGCTTCCCCTCATTTTACGGTTCTTGAGTATGACAATCCTGGCCTGATGCTCTCTATTTAGGTTCAAGATACACTTGTGCGAGAATTTACTCTTTGTTCTAGTCTGTCATGATTGTATTTATATTCATTTGATTATATTTAATTTTAATTATTTTATTTTTTATTTGATTTTGTCATCTTCTTTAGAATCTTGTAAAAATAATTATTCTCAATAAGTACCTCCTTTTGATGGCTTATCATCTATTTCATTTCCGACTCTACCATAATGAGTAGATAACCATTGCCACCTTTTGTAGAAGATCGTGTTTGTTCTGTTATTTAACAACCATCTTCGTTACACGATTTCTTGGCTCTTATTGTTGTACAGATTGTAGAAAAGACCCACAGCGAACAAAAACGATGTGTTGCTTTCCCTCATTTTGGGGACTGGTTGGTCTCGGGCCAAGACGCCGGTCTCGAGACAGAGAGGCTGTGGGTTTAAATCCTGGCTGCACCAGTTGGGATTTTTATTGAAGATTTCTCTCTGCAGCAACCACCTCTGGTCTCAGCAGCGAGGCCCGGCTTGAAACGTTAATTACTCATCGACAGAAAAAATATGAGTAACTCCGGAAACGGAGTTATCTGCCTGTGTGGCGAGGGACCACTGAGCACACGGCTGCCAGGAACAAAATGGATTAACACGCAAAATCCAGTTCCTGGTCACTAGGAACTTCGTCAGAGATCAAAGCAGGCAAAGGAAAAAAAATGCGGTTCATGAGTATTCTTTTTTTTTTCACGTTTTCTGGTTTCTAAGAATTTTCGACTTTCTAATTTGTAGATTGTTGACATCTGTCATATCGAACTGTGTGTGTTGCTTTCTAGTCTGTAGTACGTTGACATCTGTCATATCGAACTGTGTGTGTTGCTTTCTAGTCTGTTGTACGTTGACATCTGTCATATCGAACTGTGTGTGTTGCTTTCTAGTCTGTTGTACGTTGTCATATGTCATATCGAACGGTGTGTGTTGCTTTCTAGTCTGTTGTACGTTGACATCTGTCATATCGAACTGTGTGTGCTAATATGGTGATACTTGACACTTAAATTAACATGACTACTCCTTCCTATCTGATGGTATCCATGAAATAAAAGGCTTTTAACTCGTCATGTAAATGTCTACACCACAAAAATCATAGTTGATGCATAGATGGTCATGGCGCTTAGCATTATCTCCATAATATTGTTTATTTTTGTTGTTGAATCTTTGCCAAATATTTTTAAAAACTCTCTTATGGTTTATCTCCATTATCTTAGAATTTATTCTTCGTACTTTTTTGTCTCCGTTGTCACATTAAATCCAGCTGACTTCTTCTCTGCGCCAAACAAAAATGTGATATTATCAATATTTCTCTGTAAAGACACCGTTCTCTAAACTGCATAGCACATATCGTCTATTTTTCTATTATTCAGAATTCATTTCCATGAAATAAAACTGGTACATCATAACACAACTAGTTGCCGTGTCTCAATTGTGAAATAATATAATTGGTTGCATGGAAACAGTTTTCATTGTTGCAAAATAACAAAATGGACGGAATTTATTAATCTCAACTCTGCGGTTATCACCACTATTGTCCAACAAGGAAATAACTATGGATGCAAAACAAGCACTATACAATACAATCTTCATCCAAAAGTTGTGCTACCAATGCCAGACCTGGACCCTAGATGCAAGAACAATAAGAAAATTAACCTCTACTGAGATGAAATGTGTTAGACGAATGACAGGAAACAGTTGAGAGATAAGATCAGAAATGAAGAACTGAGAAAAAAGCAAGGAATAGCCCCCGTCATAGAATATATAAGGAAACAACAGAAAAAATGGTTTGGCCACGTGACAAGGCAGAAATATCAAAGAACAACACAACGAGCCTTCAACAAACGTTGTGAGAACATCAGACCCAAGGGTCGACCACGAAAAAGATGGATCGATAGAATATTAGAAGCAATAGGAAACATAACAGCAGCAGAGGTGAACAGAAGAGCAAAGGACCGCAAATTATATCTCAGCTCGACGCTGAAAGGCAGATGAGGACGGAAAGAGGAAGTAGAAGAAGAACTCTGCGGTACGTCTACAAAACGCAGCAATCTGCACTTAGATATTTTTCTTCCTTGGCCTTATTTATTTTTTCTCAAATGCATCTTACTACGGAGTTGATGCACACACGCTGAAACAGAGATCGTTGTTTTCGCTACTATGTGACAGCTTTGGTGTAGTCTGCGAGAGGTGATGAAGAGTGGATTACAGTAGAATGGAGTTGTTCGATGTGAGTTGAAAGTGGGCTGTCGTATAAATCTTACTAAATTTATAATCATTTTGTACATAATTAGTAATCATGTCATAGTTTTGTAGTTATGGAAGCCGCGATAGCTCAGTGGTTAGTGAACTGGGCTACATAGAACAAGAGGTCGGGTTGGATCCTGATCGACGGTTTCCGGGTTCACCCAGTCTTAAATGAGTACCGGATTTTTTGGGGAAAGTAAAGCGGTAAGGGGCGTAATAGCGACCACATTACCCCACAATTAATGTACCGAATTCTATACAAATTATGCTACCACCATATTCCCTATACGCCATTTGGTGTGGCGGAGCTATTTACTTAACTGTTAAGTTAATCTCAATATGCTTTAACAACTATCATGTTTATGTTATTGTATCTACTATAACTTCAAAACTGGTGTCAATGTTTCACTCTTTTAGTGACTAAGGTTATATTATCAACATCATAATCATCAAGTACCGGGCCTGCTGGCGTAGGTGATTATGGCTCTCCACATCTTTCGATCTCGATAGTTATTTATCATTTCTGTTGTTGACTTTCTGCCAAGCCATTCGGTTTATCTGTGTAGTATTTTTTCTCTTTGCTTCCCTCTGTCTCTTCGTCCTTCAACTTTCGAAGTTGTTACGATATATTCCAGCTGTTCTCTTCTCATTGCATCGCCAAAAAATTATGTTTGTTCCTCCCTACTTTTGGAAATTATCTCTATTTTTGCTTTGGCCTCTTTCTGAACGTTTTCATAACTCTTCTCAACAACATACATATTAACATACACGAGACTATTTATAATAAAAACAAGCTTATATTCCGAGTATGATTTATATACACCTCGTAGAATCTAACAATTGATCACGTGCATTAATCTGGTGGTAGTGCAGCGTCATTTCTAAGACAATTTAAGCTAAAAATATATTAGCACTGGGTTGTCTGCTCATCTGGTTACTTGTCAGTGCATGGCCACATTCTTTAAAGGTAAAAAGTAAAGCACCAGATTATCAAATATAACTATTTTCTTAGTACTTTCCTCTTTATACTTTAATCAATGTCACTTTCACATACTATTTCATAAAGTAAAAGGTAAAGTGAATCGGCGTCTTAGCACGCAAGTTATCAGCCATATGTGCTCGGCCGTCTATCTAGGAGTGCTCCGAGCACTTCTGAATAGTGTCGCTTCAAGCATCTAAACTCACGATGCGAGGCGGCATTCCTCACCTTACCAGAGTGCTATCATGGTACCCATTTCTGTCAGCGGCTGGATCGACCGAGGGGGTATTTTTTTCCCAACCACGAGTCCTACTCACACTGCTTCCAGCGGGAATCGAACACGGCTTGTCCGAACGTCGGTAGTCCAGTCGGGTGGTTTTCCCAACTAGGCTACCGATACTTCTTCACATTCGTTATCACTCTCTTTCAGTAAATAATTATGATAACTCGGTTTATTTCTCGATATGCCTTTTTGTCAATTACCTGGCATAGATTATATGTCACTATGTTACATTTTACATTTTTGTTTTTGATGGTGTTTGAACATTTTAAGTTTTATTTTTTCTTAGTCCGGCTTGCTGTCGGATCTACTGAGTTAAGTGCTCTGTGCACACCGTGAGCTGCGCTTTTCATCTGGATGGTGTTTCAATACTTCAGATTGCTTACGATGAATGATGATATCGTATGACGAAGGACAATTCAGCTGAGTACACTTTCGGGGCTTATACGCCTGGTGATCACTAATTTGTGGTTTATTTAATTTCTTTGTGTTATGATCTCTTTAAACACAATTTTAGTTGTGAAACATGAATGACCTACTGTACAATCAACTTCACATTATACATAACTCTTCTTGTTATTATCTCTTTAAACACAATTTTAGTTGTGAAACATGAATGACCTACTATACAATCAACTTCACATTATACAGAACTCTTCGTGTTATGATCACTTTAAACACAATTTCAGTTGTGAAACATGAATGACCTACTGTACCATCAACTTCACATTATACAGAACTCTTCTTGTTATGATCACTTTAAACACAATTTTAGTTGTGAAACATGAATGACCTACTGTACAATCAACTTCACATTATACAGAACTCTACTTGTTATGATCACTTTAAACACAATTTCAGTTGTGAAACATGAATGACCTACTGTACCATCAACTTCACATTATACAGAACTCTTCTTGTTATGATCACTTTAAACACACTTTTAGTTGTGAAAAATGAATGACCTACTGTACCATCAACTTCACATTATACAGAACACTGTTTTCTTTGCTTGAGGGAACAATAAATATCTTTATAAAAAACTTATTACATTTTCTATTTAGTTTTATTAACTGATCTATGTATCATTCCGGTGTTGTTTGTTATGGACATCACATGATCGACGTATTCCGAGGGTAGAGGTGGTGATGGAATTATACAACGGGTAGAGGTGGTGATGGAATTATACAACGGGTAGAGGTGGTGATGGAATTATACAACGGGTAGAGGTGGTGATGGAATTATACAACGGGAAGTGATGGTGAGCTGCTTATACAGCGGGTAGAGGTGGTGATGAAATTATACAACGGGTAGAGGTGGTGATGGAATTATACAACGGGTATAGGTTGTGAGCTGCTTATACAGCGGGTAGAGGTGGTGATGGAATTATACAACGGGTAGAGGTGATGAGCTGCTTATACAGCGGGTAGAGGTGGTGATGGAATTATACAACGGGTAGAGGTGATGAGCTGCTTATACAGCGGGTAAAGGTGGTGATGTAATTATACAACGGGTAGAGGTGATGAGCTGCTTATACAGCGGGTAGAGGTGGTGATGGAATTATACAACGGGTAGAGGTGATGAGCTGCTTATACAGCGGGTAGAGGTGGTGATGGAATTATACAACGGGTATAGGTGATGACCTGCTTATACAGCGGGTAGAGGTGGTGATGGAATTATACAACGGGTAGAGGTGATGAGCTGCTTATACAGCGGGTAGAGGTGGTGATGGAATTATACAACGGGTAGAGGTGATGAGCTGCTTATACAGCGGGTAGAGGTGGTGATGGAATTATACAACGGGTAGAGGTGATGAGCTGCTTATACAGCGGGTAGATGTGGTGATGGAATTATACAACGGGTATAGGTGGTGAGCTGCTTATACAGCGGATAGAGGCGGTGATGGAATTATACAACGGGTATAGGTGGTGAGCTGCTTATACAGCGGGTAGAGGTGGTGATGGAATTATACAACGGGTATAGGTGATGACCTGCTTATACAGCGGGTAGAGGTGGTGATGGAATTATACAAAGGGTATAGGTGGTGAGCTGCTTATACAGCGGGTAGAGGTGGTGATGGAATTATACAAAGGGTATAGGTGGTGATGGAATTATACAACGGGAACAGGTGGTGATGGAATTATACAACGGGAACAGGTGGTGATGGAATTATACAACGGGTAGAGATGATGAGCTGCTTATACAGCGGGTAGAGGTGGTTATTGAATTATACAGCGGGTAGAGGTGGTTATTGAATTATACAGCGGGTAGAGGTGGTTATTGAATTATACAGCGGGTAGAGGTGGTTATTGAATTATACAATGGGTAGAGGTGGTTATTGAATTATACAACGGATAGAGGTGGTTATGGAATTGTACAACGGGTAGAGGTGGTGATGGAATGATACAGCGGGTAGAGGTGGTGATGTAATTATACAACGGGTAGAGGTGGTAATGGAATTATACAACGGGTAGAGGTGGTGATAGAATGATACGACGGGTAGAGGTGGTGATGGAATGATACAACGGGTAGAGGTGGTGATGGAATGATACAGCGGGTTGAGGTGGTGATGTAATTATACAACGGGTAGAGGTGGTTATGGAATTATACAACGGGTAGAGGTGATGATGGAATGATACAGCGAGTAGAGGTGGTGATGTAATTATACAAAGGGTAGAGGTGGTGATGGAATTATACAATGGGTAGAGTTGATGAGCTGCTTATATTGCGGATAGAGGTGGTTATGGAATTATACAGCGGGTAGAAGTGGTGATGGAATTATACAGCGGGTAGAGGTGGTGATGTAATTATAC